>CM018046.1:56552477-56969977 GCA_008638375.1 Nyssa sinensis
CAAGTCCTCTGGCCACCCCTGGCTTTGCCATTATCAATATGGTTGCAGGGTTTTTCTTAATCGTCTATATTCTATTCCCAACTGCTTATTATACTAATGCCTATCATGCCAGGCGATTCCCCTTCATCTCTTCTCACACCTTCGACTCCAATGGCAACCCTTACAATATTTCTCGAATTCTGAATGATAAAACTTTCGACCTTGATGTAGTTGCATATAACAATTACAGCAAACTTTACCTCACTGTTTTCTTTGCTATCAACTATGGCTTGAGCTTTGCAACTCTAGCAGCCACAATCTCACACGTCGCCCTTTTCCATGGAAAGTAAGTTTCTTCTAACACTCTTCCATTTTTTCTTTTATATTTAATATGAAAGAGATGATATATTATAATTAATCAATCAATTCAATTGAACAATACAATTACAATATTATATAACAACAAAAGAATACTAAACACCTAACTGGTAACATTAGACTTTCAAATGTGGCTTTGGACTAGACAAATCAGCATAGTCTATGATTGGGTAAAAAATAATACTCACATCCCTTAATGAGAAGAATGAAATTTAAACCCATGACCTCCCCCTAATGAATAATATTACATAACAACAAAATAACACTGAACACCTAACAATCTAATATAATAAAAGCTGCTCAAATATGAGTTCTAACCTAACAATCTAACAGTTACAAGAGCCTCTTAAATATGGACACTGGACAGACAAACCAATCAGTTCATGACTAGATGGAAATAATGCTCACTTTCAGTATAAGAGACTTGAACCCTTGATCTTCTCCTAATAAACAATATTACATAACAACAAAAGAATACTGAACACCAAACAATCTTATGATAAGAAGAGCTTATCAAATATTGGCTTACACATACAAACTAACACAGCCCATGACTGAATGAAAATAATGCTCACATGGTGAAACTTGAACTCATAATATTCCCCTAATGAATAATAGTACATAGCAATAAAAGAACTCCGAACACTTAACAATCTAATAGTAACAAGAGCATCTTAAATATGAGATCTGACACCGAACAATCTAACCGTAACATGAATATCTCAAATATGGAACCAGTCTACCCTACGGTGAAAAAATAATGCTTACTTCGTGAGACTTGAGCCTATGAACTCTCCTTAATAAGAAAGATATAATAGCCAACTGAATTAGTCCAATTAATTTCTTCAAGCATGGTTCTTGAAAATCTGTTTTTATTTCTTTGGTAACAATTTTTTTGAGCTAATGGCAATCACCTAATAAATTTTTTTTTGTACAAAAAAAAAAACTCAAAATTGTTCAGGACAATTGTTAAATTGTGGACAGAGACAACATCGGCGTTGAAAGATCAGTTTGCTGATGTGCACACAAGAATAATGAAGAAGAACTATGAAACAGTTCCTGACTGGTGGTTTCACAGTTTGTTGATCTTAATGGTAGCACTTGCCATCCTCACCTGTGAAGGTTTTGGGAAACAGCTCCAACTCCCATGGTGGGGAATTCTAATGGCTTGTGCAATGGCTTTGTTTTTCACTCTACCAATTGGGATTATAACAGCCACAACAAACATAGTACAATCCTCCCCCAAAACTCCATTTTATTATATATATATATATATGTGTGTGTGTGTGTGTGTGTAATGAATATGATGAAGAATTTGCAGTTGTGTGAATTTGATGTGTTTGTGTTAATGTGCAGCAACCGGGGCTGAATGTTATAACGGAGCTGGTTATTGGGTACTTGTACCCGGGGAAGCCTCTTGCCAATGTAGCATTCAAGACCTATGGCTACATAAGCATGTCACAGGCAATCATGTTTCTTCAGGATTTCAAATTAGGTCACTACATGAAGATCCCTCCCAAATCCATGTTCGTTGTTCAGGTAATTTATTACTCCATTGCTAAATATTACTCCACGAATGTGACACAGCACGGAATGCAATTGAAATTGAGTATGTTGAATTCTTAGTATTAAAACAACTGTAAATATAATAGAACTAATTATTTAAAAAACAAAATTTGAAAATTAAGTAATAAATGTCTCATACATTATATTTATAAAAATGAGAAATCACTAATTTGACTAGAAACCACAATTAATAACGAAACTAGTAAATAATAGAAAATTTCAAAAAAAAAAAAAATTTAAAATTAGGACAAATTGGAATTGTGTCAAAATTTGAGAACTAAATTGAAAGGAAAGAAATTTGCTGCAGACGACAACAATAATGCGAGTTTCTTGTACAAAGTAGTTGAAGAACTATCATATTTTTAAAATGGCAAAAACATGTGCGAATTTAACCAAAGTTTAATTTCAGACATGACAGAGTTACGAGTTTTGTCAAGTGAATCGTCTCGAGTTGAAAATAAAGGATTTTGGATATGCTTATATTAAGGTGACCTGTTGCTAAAATATTTTTCAAAAACATTTTCAACAACGGCCACAATTCTCATTGCTCTATGAATTCTTTTGCCACTTATTTTACATCAATGCGGGATCATTTCGGGTTTTTATTGTTACAATATCATATGATTGTTGGTTTTGTATGTTAATTGCAGCTAGTTGGAACAATAGTTAGCTTCTTCAGTGTACTTCGGCACAGCATGGTTTCTTCTCGACCAATATTGAGAACATCTGTGATCCATCTCTCCTGCCGGAAGGAAGTCCCTGGACATGCCCCGGCGACGATGTTTTCTACAATGCTTCCATCATATGGGGAGTTGTGGGTCCTCTCAGAATGTTCACAAAGTATGGTGTCTACCCAGAGCTGAACTGGTTCTTCCTTGTCGGCTTGCTCGCCCCCGTTCCGGTATGGCTACTTGCCCGGCAATTTCCAGACCAGAAATGGATCAAGCTAATCAACACACCAGTTATGCTTGGGGCAACAATGTATATGCCTCCAGCAAGATCTGTGACTTACTTGACTTGGGGAGCTGTGGGCATTTTCTTCAATTTATTTGTTTACAATAAGTTCAAGGGCTGGTGGGCTAAGCACAACTATATCTTGTCTGCTGGTTTGGATGCTGGAGTTGCCTTCATGGCAGTAGTCATTTACTTCACCCTCCAGATGAATGATATCGTCGGTCCGCAATGGTGGGGACTGGACAACGACGACCATTGTCCGCTAGCAAAATGCCCCACCGAGCCGGGCATGCAGGTTGAAGGATGTCCTGTTCTTTGACATGCTAAATATCGTAAGCAAGAAGGTCTCACTGTTAAACTTTCGCCGGCATAATACTCAAATCTAAACGTGATTTTACCCGGTATGACTTTTCCGTTGAATTATTTTTCCTCTTTTAGGCAGGTTTGGGCATGTATGTTATTGTGAGTAGGTGTACATTCCTCTTTCTCAGATTTGATGAGCCCTGGTAGAACCTGGAGAAAATGCATGAAACATTTTAGTAGGGGTATGTATGTAGATGTTCAATGCCAAATGCATTTATATGGTGTTATTTAACATTCACCAAATATTATAAATCAACACTACATTTTTCAAAGTCAACAGATCAATGAAAATAATAGTATAACCGAAAGATCTGTTACTGTAAATTCGAACTTATATAAAATAAGATGTTTTTATCACTAGATAGTCTAGAAATTGAATTTTTATTTATCCAAATTGTTTTATCTCTAACTTTTAAATCATCCTAATGATTAAAATATCATGATCACAGAGTTATAAGTTCGAAATTATAATAATATTTTTCCAAAGAAAAAACCAGGCAACACCATTGTGTGTATGTAGCATTAGGTTTAAAAAAAAATGTTGTCAATTCTCAATTTGTGTGATTGTATCTCTATTGGAGATACAAATAGAGATAAAAGTTTGAGAATATATAGCATTAAGTTTTCAATCAAGTTATATTTATGGTCTTAATAACATGATGAAAATATTTTAAAAATCTTATTTTGTGATATATTAGCTGTCACTCCCAATATCTCGCCATTTTATTTTGATTTTTAAATTTTTTTTTTTTTAGGCCTCAAGAATCCAATACTAGAAAGTAAAGTAAGAGAGAGTAAAAGAAAGGAAAGTGAAAAAAAAAAAATTCTCCTATATCCCATTTAATTATGAAAGAAAAATTTTAAAAGTGACAAAAATATTGTATTGAAAAAAAAAATCAAATTTCATATTCTAATTTTTTTTTTTTTAGTTTCTAAAAACAATTAATTTTTTTATATTCATTAATTTTTATTGAAAAAAAAGAGAGTCCCAAAAAAAAGATATTATTAATATGAAAAAAGAGTTCTCCAAAGATATTATTACCTATTTCTTTAATATTATATATACATATACATATGTATGTAATATAAGAATTTGTATTAAGTCTAAATACACAAACTATCTTATCTTATAAAATAAGAAACTTTTTTATATTCTTTATTTTTTCATTGAAGCACAAAAAAATTCTAGAAAGACAATACATTATGAGTAATGCTAGTCTTACTTTTATATTTTACTAAAAATATTTACCTTCATGAATTAGCAGTGTTGTATTAGTAAATATCACATTATCATATGACATGATGTGATATTCAACCAATACAACACTGACAACTTATGAAAGTAAACACTTTTGATAAAACTTTAATGTAAGCCTACCATTATCGATATATTATTTATTTAAAATAAGAGTCCTAAAAAGACACTATTGCTTATACAAAAAACCACCTTTTTGAAAAAATTATACATTTACATATTTTCTGTTTTTATGAAAAATTTTCTCTTAACCAAACTCTTCAACAAATTTAAATTTTCTTTTCTTTCCTTCACTTTCCATCATTCCCCACCTAATCAAACTAAGCCGTAAAGTATTCATTTTTCTTTCATTTGTATATAAGAATATTTTCAAGTAACTTGTATTTTCATGTTTGGTCAAAAGTATTAATAAGCCAAGAAATTATGTGACTTAACTGTGGTGCATTAGTTAACGGATTGCAATATTATATAAGCAAACCAGACCATTGGATCAGATTCATTCCTCAACACCAAAAGAAGATAACTTCAGTGGGTATTTGGAGAAACTTTTTTACTGAAGGTACAAAAGTATGTTTGGAGAAAAGAAGTTTAGAATTTTATTTTTTTCCAAAGCCTTTTTATATATTGAAAAAAAAAGCAAAATTAACACAAAGATAATTTTAAAAACTTGACCAAATTACCAGACAAGTTATTCGAAGTAGCTTTTACAAATGCAAATATAAAAAGCTCCTTCAAACAGACCCTTAGCAATAATATTGACATTTGCATTAAACTTCACTTGGCTTTCAAAGGGATTGTAATCTCAAGCCTTTATAATAATTAAAAAACAAAAGATGATGGAGTTATTCTCGCTTCCCAAATTGGTGGACTCAAAAATGAGACTTACAAACTCATATTTGTGTGTATATATATATATATATCTATTATTAAGGTTACTTTTGTTTGATAAATTTATTATTATTATTATCTTACAGCAATTAGAACATATTTAAACTTTCACAATTTTGCAATTTTCTAGAAATTCTCTTTAGGTAAGCATACCAGTACTTGGAACACCATGTTACATAAGTTTGAAAAAGAAGGGTAAGACAGTGAAGGGAATCAAAGCCGCCAACAGGCTAACTAGCACTGGTCATTAGATAAAAATCACACCAGGCTCTATTTCCTCTTTTTATTCAACAACGCCATCCTTGGAGATCAAGGTTAAGACAAGTTAGTTTAACCTGGAGATAAAAAAATGTTCATACGTATGCTCTCATTGAGAAGGCAATTCTTGAATGAAATTGGTACAGTATTAGTGTGCCACCGTACCACGTGATATAGCCCTATTATTTTTAGACAACCCACGTGATGCTCCGGCATACATTTTTTATTATTTTTCCCTTAATATTTGTTCTTCCAAGGCCAGGAAAGGTACTGCTTGATTGTGTAATAGTACTGCATTTCTAGAGAGAGAGAGAGAGAGAGAGGGGCTTAAAGCACTCTTCATCCAAATCATGCTAACATCTCTCCGTGGTCTGTACAGTGGTGCAACGTATTCACAAAGCAGGCCTCCCGTCACACGAACCACATTGCTCATGAGACTCATTACTAGAGTCTGGGAAGAGTCAGCTTTGCCAGGGGTAGACACTGCTCCTAATATGTAAAAGTATTGCTATGAGGTCCGCATTCAACTGTGCAAAATCCATGACTTCTCAGACATTTACTTGGATTAAAAAACTTGCCAAAACCACACTCGAGGTTAAAACCAATATTTCCAGAGTAAGGAAAAAAAGAAAGAATTGCAGTGGTGGGGGGTGAGTTGGAGAAAATAACAGAAAAAGAATTACACAATAGAAAGTCATTATTGAAAAAACACTACAAAATAGATTACAAAGATGTGACAGAAGCACATATCACAGGAGGATTAATTGATAAATTATAGCATTTACATGCAGCAATGTGGGTGTCCTAAAGTGATTCCAAACAACTGTGACTCGCATTAGCAGTTAGAACCGAGCATGCTTAATTACAGCTATAGATACAATTCTAGTTTCTTTTAGAGAGATACGTCACTTCAAACATAGTGTAAAAGCAACCTTCAGGACAGCAATCACTTAAAATTTCTCAACACCTCAGCTGGTATAAACAAGAAACTTCTTTTCCATTCAGTAATCCTAGAGAAACTACAGCATACTGCAGGAGACTAAACTGGTCCATGGTTTATTATAAACCATCAACACCAAAAAAATCTAATATTCATATGCTGCAAGATTATGTCAAGTAACAATGCATGCTCTATCATTACAATTTTATTCTTAAAACAACGGATAGTTCTACCTTTCTGCAAGGAAGGTCAAACAATCTTAGCTCTTGAATCATAAATGTTTATCTGCTACCCTAGCAAGGACTCACATGGAAGTGAAAATATCACCTCCAGCAGCCTGAATTCTAACCTCATTCTCTTGACATAGACATCTTACCAATACACTTTCAGAACTAAATGTTGGAACAAATCTAGCATGGTTGGCTAAACCACCAGTGATACCTGTTTGTTAAGTCAAACTATGCCAAAAAGGAGAAATTCCTAACTTAGATAAAACTAAGTGAAAGTAGAGATAAAACTCGAATCAAAATTCTAAAGTGAAGGTAAAAGCTAAAGAAAATTAGCACACAAGAAATGTCTAAATTAAACTAGAGGAGAATGTAACAAACTCCAGAATAAGATGCTACAGTCTGCATAACAAGCTAAAGATAAATTAATCTAAAACACCACAACCAAACACCAAATACTAGTTTGAAGCAATCTATTAAGTTCATCTAAAACACCACAACCAAACACCAAATACTAGTTTGAAGCAATCTATTAAGTTCATCTAAGACGTACAATAAAGAACAAATTCTTAATATAACTCTTCTGATAGTTAAAAGCTTCCTCTTGCAATAGTGGCAGGCACCTCTAGTACTTGTAGGGAAGTACCTATCAATGCAGGAGATGGAGTGCAGGAAACTAGAGGAACCTGTAAGAAACTTCTATGGCAAAGCTTAAGTGCAACTGCAGGAAATCCGTCTTTTTCTACCTTGTATAAGGATGGTAGCGACTACTGCCACTATATCCACCCCTTCCATACAGCCCACCAGTTCCACCATAACTAGCACCAGGACCAGAGTCATAACCACCACCATAGCTTGAACCTCCATAGCTCCCATAGCCTTCACCTCGTCCATATCCACCTAGTCCACTTCCACCATAACCACCACTAAACCCACCACCATAGGGTCCAAAGCGACTAGAATAACCAAGGGAAGATTCACCTCGGTATCCTAAGCTACTGCTTCCAAAACCTCCATAACCACCACTAAATTCACTTCCGGCACTACCATACCCACCGTATCCACCAAGCCTACTGCCAAAACCTCCTGGTGTCCTATAGGGACCAGGGCCAAAACCACCATCAAAGCCCCCATAGGAGCTGCCCAAACCACCAAAGCCATCATTGAAAGAACGGCCCCTAGAGTGGCTACCATATGAAGGAGCAGGTGGTGGGTTTGAGGCTTTCTTTGGTTCTGCTTTCTTGATCTCCACCTACAACAAAGCAACTTAGTTAACCTAAGTTCTGCTGCATACAAACTATCATTAGAATCCTTTCCTGAGAAGATCTATACCTGTAACAATCTCAACCTAACATTAGATAAACCCACTAAAATACTTGCTTTAAGTGAGATAATATTAGAAAAAATATGCATATGGCAACCCTTTTCATATATACTGTTAAGAAAAAGTAGATGCAGTGTTGCATGCTGCTTGATAAACATGTATCTGTTTCCATGCTGGTTTCTTGGGAAGCATGGGAATATGCTCACCTGGGTACCCGCCATATCAATCATATTTCCTCCAGATAACAATTCATCAACAACTTCCTCACTGTCAAATATTATAAATCCAAAACCTCGAGAACGGTTGGTCTCGTGATCACGTATAATCTGGTGCTCAATAACCTTCCCGTACTTGGAGAAGAAATTCTTGAACTCATCTGGTCAATTCAACATGCAAAACAGAGAGTGAGAGGGGGTTACAAGAGGGATTTTTTTTTTTGGCAAACAAGTAAATCTATTCACATAACCAGCAAACCTTCAGTGACTGTCGACGGCACCCCCCCCACAAATATCTTCTTTGTTTTAAAATCCTTTGATTGCCCAGATCCTTTTGGAATGGTTCTTTTAATCTCAACCTAATCCATTTTCACAAAGCACGTCACAGAGATAAATCAGTAGAAATATATGTTTCTATATAAGAGTAAATCAAAATGAAGCCTTGAGAGGCAGTGTAAACCACCATGTTTTACAAAGAATCTTACCTGTTTCCCATTGATGACATGGGTATCTTCAATAACCGTGTCAACAACTGAAGGGTCAGCATAGGTAATAAAGCCAAAACCCCTTGGTTGCCCCGTGTACCGATCTTTCATTATCACAGAGTCCGTAATTTCTCCATACTTTCCAAAATGCTTATTAAACGTAGCTAAATTCAAATAAAAAAAAACCCAAAATAAGCATATATGTAGTACCCACCACGGAAACCAGTATAAATCACCACAACAAATACATGTGTGCTATGTAATCTTGCAATATTTATCAGAAAAAGCAAACTGGAAGCAAGTTAGAAACTTAAAGAGAACCAACATGAAAACAATAAAACTATGAACCAGGAATCCCAATACAAAATGATGTCATTAACTAATATATCATCCTCCTCCGGAGAAACAACACAACTATAATCACTAGAACACTAAGGGCATCTCCAAGAAGGATTTTTGGAGGCAAAAAAAATCATTTGCCTTCAGCTACACTATCATGTACTTCAACAATGATAGCCAAAATGAGTATGCATTTTATATTTTAATATATTTTTGTCCCCCCCCCCCCCCCTCTCCTCTCTCTCTCTCTCTCTATCTCTCTCTTTCTCTCACTTTCAGTTGGCTTCCCTCCAAATTTTGGTTCCCCTCACAGCATCCAGTCATGGCTCCCCTGTTAGAGTGCAGAAAATGGGTAATGGGAGGCATATTGGTAGTTAGGGTTTATGGCTCCCTTTTGCATCCTCTTTTGGAGATGCTCTAACATAGTTAGATAGTGGAACAAAGCAGCGACCAAAAAATACCCACCAACAAACACACACCCAAATCACAAAAAATAAATAAATTAATTAAATCTAATAAAAAATTTCAGAGTATTTAACCAAAAAAAAAATTATCAAAGAAACTTTTGAGGTGAACCTAAAACCCCAGGAAGCAACAAATCTACAAATCAGAAATCCTAAAACCCACATAAGTCTCCCCAAATTACAACATCAAGACAAGTATGTGAGGTGCGTTTTCGAGTAGAGGGAGAAAGAGTTGCGTTCTTACCATAAGCCGTGTCTTTTGCTAATCCTCCAATGAAGATCTTCCTGCAATTCGAAAATGAAAATTAAAAGGGAAAAGATTATATAAAAAAAAAAATCTTGAACTTTCATAAAAACAGATGAAAGAAAAAATGAAAGTTGGAGAATCGAACCCAGGACTTGCTCCATCGCCAGTGTGTGGATTATCGTTCTTCGATTTCGAACCCATTCTTGATCGTATTCTCTTCCCTTCTTTAGGATCTCAGAGATTTGCAGGCTAAGAAAAAAGCAAGCTAAGGGTTTCTGAACAGGGGTTCGGATGGGATGTGTGGTGAATATAAGATGGCTGGCTACCTTGTGAAATGACTGGTTTACCTATGAATTAGGGCTTTCAACTTGGGTTGCCCAATAGCCGGCTTAAGCACCTAATGGCCCATATTGTAAATGAACGGGCTGGGCCGAATACTGAATGGAAATTATCAGGCCTACGATCTAGCTAGGAACCAAACAAAAATTTGGGGTTTAGCGGGTCCCAGTCCAAATATATTTTCTTTTTAATTTCATTATATAATAATACATATTTATTTGCATATGTAATGTAAATTTATATTTACATATATAAGAAGTGGCTGAAGTCACAATCTTTCTCCCAGCTTTCTGTGTGTTTTCTATATAAATTTGTCTAAAATGACCAATGCTTCATTGCATTAGTCAGTGATTCAAGGGTCATAACTATAATTCTATAAGCAATTGATTGTTCAAAATAAGCTATAAAATCTGATTGAGATTTCTTAAATACCCCAACTTCAAACATCACACCCTAAATGAATGATTGAATTGTAGAGAGGTAAAATAAATTAAATTATTCGAGCTTAATTCATGGTTTGTTTGATTAAGAATTAACTTGCGAGATAAATAAGTCAAAATTTAAACATATTTTAAAACTCATTAATTTATTAAATTTAACTTGATAAATTAATATCTACTATTCAGCTCGACTCATTTACAAACTATGTTGTGCTCCCATCATATAACATTTAACATGGCACTGACAGTCAATTATAGGTGTTCAAATGTTTTCATGGTCTTTCCATTGTACATGTATATGGTGTGCAGCACGATCTAAACCAGTTCGGGGCTGCAATTTGAAGAAGCTATCGCAGACTTTCCGTTTGACAGTTCAAAAGTGGTCAAAATAACCACATAAGGTTCTCTTCCAATGAAATCGCAGGGGATTGGTAATCAAAATGTTTTGTGGGAAAAGAAAAGGAAAAAAAAAAAAAAACCAGTTCCAAGTGATGCATTCCATAATTCATTAACAGCCATCAAAATTTCTGTTTAACCTCCATTGACCTGATTTCATGAACCCTACCAAATTTCTTGTTGCTTAAAAGTCAAGCAATCTATCTAACCAAATTACTTGTCGCTTAAAAGTCAAGCAATCTATCTAAATGACACAATATAATAAGCCGAATCCATGAACCAGAAAGAACTCCTTACGATATGTTTCTTTTCACTTGATACTTTGACAGTACAAATGTCTTCCCAGACAGAGATGCTACAAAAGTAAAAAGTTACAAAAGACTTTTCCATGAATAACATACAAAATCATTGTTCTAGCCTAAAGGCCTATTGGCATGGAATCCCATGAAAACACAAATTTCAATTGAGAGTGGGAAGTCAACAGGAGTCGGCATTTTCTTTTTCCTCTTTACCTTTTTCTGGTAAGAGTCAAAATCTCTTTCAGTGGAGATACAAATATCACCACCAGAATTTTTCAGTTCGGACACTAGAACGAATAAAGAGTGAGCAAGAACAATCATAAAGAGCTTTGGAAGCGCAATGAGAATGAATGTTTATTTGTTCTTTCTTTTAGACAAATTCAAAGAATAAGTTTACAATGCCTGTATTCATAGTTTAAATTGATCACACTCAGATATATATATATATATATATATTCATCTACAATTGCGGTTGAAAGGTCTTACAAAGGAGGCTACAGATTTAGTTATCAGTGAAGGCGGTGTTGAAGTAATTCGTTTTCCTTCCTGATGGCATCAAGATCCGCTTGTAGCTTGTCAATGTTTAAGCTTTGGGAGGCCAAGGCTGCAAGTTTGGCTTCACGTTCAGCCGCTTCCCTTCGTGTTCTATCAGTGGCCAGGATTTTTTCTGAGATCAGTTCAAAGCTCTCATGGATGCTAGTGAGGAGTCTATAAGCTTGCCGTGCTACTGGATCTTTCTTTGCTTCCCTACATATACATGCTTCTTCATTTCGGTTAAGAAGATAAAATAGGTGGTGTTGTTTTCTACTGAGAGAATGAATCAAATATTGCACAACAGTTTTATAAACCAAAGAACTTCATGACATCAACTCAGAGGGGGCACAAACTTCCCATAAAAATAAAATGATTGAATAATACACCTGTACCATAGAACAGTTCATACCTGAACACTGTCTCATCTACCACTGCATAAGTTCGATGAAGGCGCTCTTGGATAGAATTACTCTCCAACTGTAGCTCCCTGGTTTCTTTTAAAATCCGCTCTATGTCTGCATCTTGTTTCCTGCTGTTCTTAGTGATCTCTGTGATCCGCTGAATATAGGACCTCCTAGAGGCTAATTTGGGCTGTCTCTCAAAATCTGTGGAAAGTTTCGAATGTTCCTCTTCCCTATGCCGTGACATGACATCCAGTGTTAGAACAGTCAGATTACCGATTTACTGGAGATGTTAAACTTAGGTATCATTTGGTAATATATATATATATATATATATATATATTTTAAAAGTAGTTCTTTTTAATCATAAAGCAAAAGAAAAGTGTTTTGTTTATGTTAAGTGTTCACAAAAAAACCTTTTAACAAAGTAAAAAATAAACTTTTTTGATTTAAAGAGACAACCCCCCCCCCCTCCCCCCCCCACCCCCAAAAAAAAAAAAAAAAGAAAAAAAGAAAAGAGAGAAAAAGAAAATTCTCTCTCAAACTGTGTGTCACATCTTTTATTGTAAATATACTATACCATATTACCATGTCAACATCTATCATATGCTTCTCTACGACAATAAGGACCATATGAATGTCTCACTTTTCCTCTATGGAGTATAGAGGTTCGAATTTATTGTCCAAGTAAGAATACAACTTGTAAAGTTGATTGTTTTAGTACCATTCCATTTAAAAATTGGACTTATCACCACAAACCTGAACTGGCATTATTTCTATAATACAAATATGGTACTCCACTGGCATAAAAAAATAGGCTCAATTAAGAATAAGGAAAACATCTGTCTCAATTATTGCATGAAACACAGTGGAATGATCTGATTTCCAAGGCAAGTCCGAATATTCAAAGACAACCAGACTCTTTTCCTATCCAAGTAACACTTTTTTTTAGTTATTGGACCTTAAACTTAAAAGGAAAGGTTAAGGTTTCCAAGGAACTTCCATTACTTTTATTATTATTGTTATTTTGCTCAGAGGGGTCCAACAACTAAAACAGATTTGATCAATGTGCATATAAGATACAAGGAGCATTTGTAAAGGATGATACACCTGAGATTTGATGTAGATTCTCTCGGTAACTATAATTTTAATCATAGAGTTTCAAATACCACAGACATGAATATGATAAAAGTAGGGACTCCACACCACAAGAAAACACCAGGGAAAGCAAGAATCTTCACATACATGTTCAGATAAAACGGTTTATTGTCGGTAATATACCTCCTTTTAGTTTCAGATAAGACAGACTGTATTTCCAGTTCGATTTCTTTGAACTTTTGGAGCTTTTCCTGCAACTCTGGTTTTGTTGCATAGAGAAGTTTCCTCTAGACTTCTCCTTTTCTCTTCCAAAGGTGTTCTGAGAGTATTCCTGCAAAAATTGTTAAATGAAATCAATACTTGCATCTGCATGCTAGCATTATACTACATTTCTTCTTGTGTGTTGTAACTACACCCATGCTTGGTTGGAAAAGTAAACCTATAGACAAAAATCTTTCCCAAATACAGTGAGATTAATTTTTTATGAAGATGAACAGAACAAAAATATCCTACCATTGCAACTCCAATTCCACCAGACTACGCTTTTTTGCGTCTACTTGTTCATTGAGTTGCATAATGTAGAAATCAGAATCATGTTGGTCATCAATGACATTTCCACTGCTGCTTTCAACAACTCATGCTCTTCTTCTAGATGCTGTGATTCTAAGGTCTTTGCAGTCACCTCCTCCATGAACATTTTTACTCGACTTTGTAACTTTTCAATCTCATCTCTTATCTGTATAAGATTAAAGATCAAGCAACCAAAAAATCATCAATTTACAAACATGCACATGATGCATACATATGTATATACATGCACATATGCATCCACACGTGGATCCACGCACGCACCCACATTTCCATTTTGCTAAGACCTAAGAGCTATAGATCCAAAAACACGAGATAAATTTTTCATAAGATAATTAAGAAACATACTGATCTAGTCATGCATCTCTTTGAATTCACAAATTTTCAAATCTATGTACCTTGGATGACTGTTCTTTTAGCAAATTTAGTTTATGCTCAAGCTCTGAAACAGGCTTATCATCTCTTTGAACTGCAGTTTCTTCATTTACAGGTGCATCAATTTTCGAGTCCCAAAATTCTTCTGTCGACCTTTTACCAATTTCCATACTTGTCACTTCCACTCCGCTAGAATCCGGCATCCTGGATTCGGATATCTTGGAATTTGAGGACTCTGGCACTTCAGTCTTCAGTCTCAGTCCTTTCAATCCGGTTCTAACTTCCTGATCATTCAAATCTACCCCTTGACTGTCAGCCTTTGGAGTCCAGTCCTTCGAAGTGCCTTTCAAATCATCATTCATAATTGTTGCACTAGCATTGATATTCCGTTTGTCAGCAGTTATTCCAACTTCTGATAATTCAGACAACCTCTCCACCAAGAATCTCACCAACTTATACAAGTCCTCTTCAGATGGATACAGGAACTGCCGTAAGCAACACATATATGCTGTAAATAACACATACTTGTAAATAAGAATAATTTGAGAACAGTAGGATAATCATGAACAAATTCAGACACAGGCAGCAAGACTAGATACATGAATAATGCCACTATACGGTCTGTGTACTTGGGTTACACCCCCTCCATTAAGGGGGAAAAATCCCCAAAAACTACGCGGGTGCCAAAGTGACTAGGTTCACATATAATAAACAAGAAAAAACAAAGGATATACCACAAGGGAGACAAAAACCCTCATTACCCATAAAAGCGGAGGGTCATGGCCACAAGAGTGTGTGTGAAATACAACTTCTACAAACTTGTTGATAGTTCGGAAAACTGGTGATGAGTCAGAGAGAGTCAGCTAGCAAGGATTCCCAAGGTGAAATGACAGGGAGAAAGTAGAGGCAATCTAAAAAGTAAGAGAGATTCCTTAGGAGTATGGGCTGAAATGTGTAAATATTGATCGGGATCACTATGATAATGTGATAATGATGACACAAAACCCAAAATACTCCTTAATGGTTAATGGTTAGGGTGGTATGAACACTGCAGAGAGTGCAGTGTTAGGGGCCTTAATTGCATCACCATTCACAATGATGTGAGGGTCCTATTTATAATAATCCCAACATGTGAGGTAGTTAGGGAGATGACAACATCAGTAACAGATTGGTCTTGTGGTTAATTACAATCCAAAATAGAAGATAGTTAAAAGTAAATGTTGAAAGGTAGTAGAAGGTGGTAGAAGGGTTAAGGAATCTTGGTGCAATCTCCATGTTCTAGAAGGTCCCGTGTGTTCCACGCATAGGTGATGCAATAGACACCTTGAGTATCCTGGTTAGTGGGTTTATAACACATTTTTGTACCATAGTTGCGTGCAAGACTGTAGGAGTCTCCTAAAGATCTGCCCTCCAAGATTTTAGGCGGCCATGAGATGGAATGGTAAGAGTTCCACAAGGGAATTTCGTTAAGTCTGGCAGACTTGGCCAAGTTTGGGAGCCAGGACTGGCTCAACCAAGCCTATGCTTATATTATGGCACCAAGTCCAGGAACCAAGAGTGGCTCAACTACCCTTAGGCACGTAAAAGTGGATCAACCAACAATTGGGACCTCGCTTTAAAGTTGCTTCACTATGTGAGTAATAGAGAACTCCCCCGTGAAGGCTTATGGACATGTGTCAGCTCATAGTTGTGCCATGTGTAGAAGTTTGGACTGATGACTTGGCATCCAAATCATGTTTTGTACAGAATTTTCTTGTTGTAGACTGCCAAGTAGCAAGTTGTGGACAAGTTAAACTAAGTACCTACAAAACTTCCCTATTTCTTTCAAGGTTTATAGCGAGCTGATTTCTACATATAACTACATGGCATGGTTTCTAAACCTTGGTCACTCTGGTTCTTAGCAAGGAAGCTATTGTCTACTGAGTGCTTGCTGTGATTGGGATCATATTCCATTGTTATCGAGCATGGATAATGTGTAAACATTTTCAGATATTGAATATTTTTCAGCAAAAACAAAGTGTGTATAAAATATGCATTTTCTCAAATCAAACTAAATTATGACTCAATTACCTGGTTGAATCACACTGTCATTTAAGGTATAATGTAAAGCGTTCACTTTTCTCTGTAAATATGAAAGAGGTATTAATACCTAACCTTATTGAACGCCCCTGTTAGTTAATGAAAGAACCCTAAAATCCACAAAGAGGATGGGTTTGCGATGAAAATAAGGCAATATAACTCATAGGGCTTCTAAGTTTGTTATAATTCAAGCAGTTTCACTAATCTTTCATTTATTTGCCTAGAGATAAGGACGTGAAAGCACCTATAAAAAAAAAGAAGATAAAAGACATGAAAGCCATATCATGCAATTTTTTTCCTTTTCTTTTCCTGATGTTACTAAGAAACCAAACGGAGTATAATTGTACAGGGAATAACCAAAAGCTCAAGATGGTGATTATACCTTGTGGAAGCTTATGTCACCGCAGAAACCTAGATTTTTGACAGCGGATGCGAGCTCGTTACAGATCCTGAACTGGTCCGCCATTGAATCGGGTAAAGAGGTGGAGAACGGCGACGTAACGTCTATGAGTCGGAGCGATTGAGCACAGATCGAGACCAAAGTGGTCCGGCGTGAGGTCTTGGATCGAAGACACGCCTGATGGGATCGGAACCCCTGAATTCGCCAGCGAGTTTAGTAAGATTTCTTGCGATTCCTCCATTCCTTCTCTCTGAATTTTTAGGGTTTCGACTTCGTGCTCTCAATTGAAATTTGTGAACTAGAAATCCATACATCAGTGTTGCACACGCTCATTCTTATTGTAGTCCACTGTCCACGATGTTCTTCTGTGTCTTACTTACATCAGTGTTGCACACGCGCATTGTTATTGTAGTCCACTGTCCACGATGTTCTTCTGTGTCTTACTTACTTCCCATGGTATCCTTGACGATCAATACGACGTCGTTTCCTTAGCACAGTAATATTTTTATTTTATTTTATTTTGATTTTATAATTTTTCTTTTCTTCCTCTTTTTTACAGCTTTTGAAAATTTTCGAGAAAAAAAAGAAAATAAATAATAATTTTAAAAAAAAGAAAAAAAGTATTCATCTCCACTTTGTTTGAATGTTTAAGAAAAATGAGAAGAAAAATCATTATTTATTGTTTCAATAATTGAGTAGAAAAAAGTATATTAAATTATTTGATAATTATATATTTTTTATTTAATAATCATCTTATAACTCATTCATTTTAGGAAAATTTTGGTATTTTAAAAATTTAACTTTCTTTTCTCTTCAAATCTTTTTACTTATAAATATATCGGAGAACAGGAGCCATATCACTTAAATTTTGTCTCATAATATTCTATTTTCTCTCTTCGTTTTGACAATTCAAACAAAGAAAAGTGGCATCACTCCGCTTGATTTTTTTTTCCTTTCCAAATCATCCCATCCAAACTCTTAATTAAGATAAAAAATTGCACTGTGCCAAATATTAATGTTCCAAAAGACAGCATCCCATATTTTAGTTTATTGGTGATCTATTAATGTTTCATTTTTTTCCCAAGAAAAACAATCAAAAAAGTTTTAAAAAATAATAATAAAATGAAGAGAGAGCAAGCCAGTCCCTAGTTCTGTTTTAATTTTCAAACTAAAGAAATTCCTAGTCATGTTACTGGCATGTTGTATTGACAAGCAATGTGGTATCAAGGGTATGCTTGAATTAATAAAAAAAAGAAAGTTCCTTGTATGCCTAAAGATAAGCACATGAAGTATGTGGCTCAACCATTAACATTCTTCCCCCACTATATAGGCAAGCTTTTGGTTTGCTACAGTTGAATCACTATATCACAGCTTTTGAACCCCATTAAAGAAGATTGAGCTTCAAGCTTTGAGCATTGTTCAAGAAAATGGAGATGGGAAGACTAGATGAAATTGAAGACCTCTCATTGTCCCCTCCAACCATTGGTTCAATGCAAATTGCAGGAAGCAATGGCTTTGGTCACAACATAGAGTTTATATCTGAAGCCTACCTTAGAAATATGAACTCAGAGATTGATATTGAGGATGAGACTTTGAGTACAAATAAAGATCGCCCCCTTCCAATATTTCTCAAGGTAGCCGTATCTTCAGATTTGATTCATTATTTCAAACAATCAGTCAAAATCTTGGAAGTTTTATGCAGAAAAACTAGTCCAAAACTTCAGAATGTTAAGAAACTGTTTGTTACAATGTCAAATATATACACGTGTGTGTGTTTGGTACATTGATAGTAGATCTTCTTTTTATTTTCTTTTTCTGCTTCTCTTTGCATTGCAGTTTGAAGATGTGGAGTATAAGGTGAGAATTGCCCAAGCTTCCTCCGACAACCCTGTGAAGGCAGTAGTCTCAAAGGTGGCCTCCCAACTGAACATGGAGCAGGACAATTACAAGCAGATACTGAAGGGGATAACGGGAAGCATTGGCCCGGTGGAAACCCTTGCTTTGATGGGTCCGTCTGGTAGTGGGAAAACTACATTACTAAAGATAATAGGAGGAAGATTACATGAAAATGTTAAAGGCACAATAACTTACAATGGCATTCCATATAATCCAGCTCTTAAGAGAAGGTTAGCCAAACACATTCTATCTTCCTCCCCTCCTATCTCTCCATTGCAGTTACAATACCGTTTTGTTCAATTACAGGATTGGATTTGTGACACAAGATGATGTGCTCTTCCCACAACTGACAGTGGAGGAAACCTTAGTTTTTGCAGCATTTTTAAGACTTCCGAGCAGCATGAGCCCACGGCAAAAGTATGAAAGAGTAGAGATGATTGTTAAGGAACTTGGCCTCGAAAGGTTTGTATAAATGAAAGCATGGTTTTTTTTCTTTTCTTTTCGAAGATGGTTATGAATATTAACTTACAATAATTGTAATGACCATGCATTTCTGATTTTCTCATTTAATTTAGATGCCGTCACACACGAGTAGGGGGAGGATTTATTAAAGGGATATCAGGGGGAGAAAGAAAGAGAACCAGTATAGGGCATGAAATTCTTGTCGATCCTTCACTGTTGTTGCTTGATGAACCGACTTCAGGCCTTGATTCCACCTCTGCAAATAGACTTCTTCAGATTCTTCAAGGAGTTGCTAAGGTATGGTACTCTTTTGTGATTAAATTCACTGATCTCTGCAATTTCAACCAAATCTACCAAAAATTTCTGAATTATAGCTGATATTTAGACTGCGCTGTGCAATCATTTGAAAATTACTGAATTGTCCACAATTGTTGCTACCATTGCAATTCTTTTAGTACTTTATTCTCAAATATAAAAGTAAAAAAATGTGATTATTTTTCACCTTTTAGTTTCTATCTCTTTTCTTCTAATATGCATCACTTTTTCCTGAATATTATCACATAATCCCCAAACTCTTAAATTATTCTTGCAGTTGAATAATACCCAAAAACCAAATTTGATACTGGCTCTTGGCTTTGAATTGAATGAGAAATGTTCTCAAGGTTACATTTTATGGGTATATAGGCAGGAAGGACAATAATCACAACAATCCACCAGCCTTCAAGCAGGATGTTTCACATGTTTGATAAAGTTCTGCTGATAGCAGAAGGCTACCCTGTGTACTATGGTAAGGCTAGAGAGGCCATACAGTACTTCTCGTCGCTCAGATTCATCCCAGAAATAGCCATGAATCCGGCTGAATTCTTGTTGGATTTAGCAACTGGACAAGTGAATGACATTAGGATTCCTGAAGATTTACATGCATCACATGGCACTGCTGAGTCTGAGAGAGTTGTGATCAAAGTGAGCAAATTCTTTAATTCTCACTTCTTATTTCCAAATATGTTATTGTTTCTTATTCTTGTTTCTGTGACATATTAGTATTTACAACTCAAATACAAAACTGAATTGGAGCCAAAAGAAAAAGAAGAGAATCATCGGACAGCAGATACACCAGAGCACCTTCGATTAGCCATTCAAATTAAGAAGGACTGGACGATGACTTGGTGGGAACAATTCGTGATATTATCCAAGAGAACATTTAAAGAAAGATGCAGAGATTACTTTGATAAGCTAAGACTAGTTCAAGCACTTGGAGTTGCAGTCTTATTAGGCCTTCTTTGGTGGAAGTCCAATGCTGCAACTGAAGCTCAACTAAGAGATCAGGTAATCCTCCACAATTTCATTGAAATTGGCCAAGCAGTGGCCGTTTTTCTTTCTTTCTTTTTTTCCTCTTTTTTTTTTTGTTTTTTTTTATCAATCCCTTCGATCTGAAACCATGACATTTTACTCTCAAATGCAGATTGGTTTGTTGTTCTACATCTGCATTTTCTGGACATCATCATCAATATTTGGAGCAGTATATGTCTTTCCATTTGAGAAGATCTATTTGGTGAAAGAAAGGAAAGCAGATATGTACAGATTAAGTGTGTACTATGTGTGTAGCACCTTGTGTGACATGCTGGCTCATGTTCTCTACCCTACCTGTTTCATGGCCATTGTATACTTCATGGCTGGCTTCAAGAGAACAGTCTCTTGCTTCTTCACCACATTGTCTGCCATCCTATTGATAGCCATTACAAGCCAAGTTAGTTAAAAAACTCCAAATTTATTTATTGTCTGGTTTGGAATTCTAACTGACTTCTTTTCTGAATTAGGGGGCTGGAGAACTCTTCGGAGCTGCAGTTCTGAGTATTAGAAGAGCAGGGATGATTGCTTCTCTGATATTAATGATCTTTCTTCTCACAGGAGGTTACTATGTTCAGGTATTCAAATTTCTGATAGCAAACATTTTGTCATCGAAAGAATTGGGATTGTGTTTTTTGCTGGATGAATAGGGCCTGTGCGGTCTAATTTCATCACTCATGAATCTAATTGTCCATGGTCTAGTTAAACTTGGCAAGAAATTTAATAGCCACCAATGGATAGTTAACTTTTTGACACAAAGAATTAACAACTTTAGGTT
The DNA here is from genome assembly GCA_008638375.1 of Nyssa sinensis. Classification (NCBI taxonomy): domain Eukaryota; kingdom Viridiplantae; phylum Streptophyta; class Magnoliopsida; order Cornales; family Nyssaceae; genus Nyssa; species Nyssa sinensis. The sequence continues at coordinate 56,573,792 of CM018046.1, forward strand.
AAACATAAATAAGTTTGGATCATAAATAAATTTACATGTATAACAAGTCATGTTTGAGTTTTAATAATATCAACCCGTTTAACATGACTTAACATATTTAGTTATAAAAAAAAATATCATAAGTTAAGATAATTTGTCTCGTATCAAAGCTTATCAAAGTTTGAAGATTTTTTTACTTATAAAATTCACTTTATTTTTGTCTCACGTCTATAGTTTACCAATCTTTGAAAATTCTCTACACTTACAAATGACATGCAACTTTTTCATCTAAAAAATTAAATATTAAAATCAACGAGTTAATCGTGATGAGATGTATAACTTATTTAATAAATGAGTCGTGTTTAGATTTTGAAATTTGACACAATTCATTAATCGTGTTGGGTTAGGGTTGACATATTTTCAAATATGTATTTTTTGACACAACTCAAATACGACACGCTAATGCGAATCGACTCTCCTACCAATGGGATGCCCATTTTCATGTTCTGTGACTTTGCATCTAAACATGAACAAAATGCCAATTATTATCACTTAAATATATTCCTGGTGCAGCTCTTAGTGCATGCAGCATGATAATTCTTGTTAACAATTATTCATTGCAGCATGTACCACCTTTCATGCGATGGTTGAAGTACATATCTTTCATGTACTATGGCTTTAGACTCTTGTTGAAAGTGCAATATACAAGTGATCAATTATATGAGTGCGAAAGCAAAGAGGGATGCAGAACTTTGCAGAGTTCACCTTCATTTGACACAGTGAACTTGAATGGTGGCTTGAAAGAAGTTTGGGTCCTATTGGCCATGGCAATAGCTTATCGGTTGTGCGCTTACATTTGCCTTCGCAGAAGAATCAACATCTGCCATCTTTGAAAGACTGAATTTGTTTCCAATAAATATATGCATAGATAACAGTCTTAACAGATCAATGCCGGATATATGCTTATATGATTGCAAAGGAAAGAAGAAAAAGACATACCTATGATTCAAAGGGATATGTGTCATTACTTTGGAGCTGCTAACTGATCTGCTAGTCCCATTGTACTGCATCTACTGAGACTAAACCATTATCTATATATGTAATATTGATATGTTGTCAAAGTTTTTATGAATGGGAAATAAATGTGCTGGTGAAAAATTTTGAACATGTTTTCCAAAAAACAGATCAAACCAGACTGCTGCAGATCGAGGAATGGTTAAACAAATAGTGGCATGTGTAGGGGGGCCTATATATGCCAGAACTCCAATTCCATCTCTGTGAGATCAACTATATACTTGGATTGTGGGAGTTGGAAGGATAGGAAAATGGAGAAAAGCTTATTTCATACATGGTTTAAAAATTGGAAAGAAAAGGAAACAATAGGGAGGGAGGATGGGGTCTTAATTCTTAATCTATTTTGCTCTCGTTTTAGAAGTGAAAGGAGATGGAACAAAAGAATTAGAAAGCTAGTAATTACCCATTTTGCCTCTACTTTTTAAAATAAATAAATTTCTATTTTACATTCTGTACTTATATAATAAAACATCTTATTTCTTTTTCTTTTTCTACTTTATCTTTTTCAATTTAATGAGAGAATTACAATATATTTTTTTCTTTTTTCTTTTCGTTAGCTATCCAATCATGAAAGAGAGATTATACTCTCCTCTTCTCTTCTTTTCGGCTCTCACTTATAATTAATGTTATCCTATCCTTCTCCCTCTACTTATCCAAGCATGAATCGTGTTGAGCAATAATTAATTTATAACTATTTAATCAAATCAACTCTCTCCAAGCATATCTGAGGCTACCTCCAAAGCAAGTAGATTAAAATACATTCCAAGAGAAGTCCTATTTTGTTTGTAGCATTGGAAGGCGCTAGCAGTCTCACGATAGGAACTGGTTAATCCAACATTTGAAGAGGCTTACTAGAATTGGTCCCCTTTTGATATATATATATATACAACAATTTTAAGCTACCATGTAAAGGGAACCCCGTTGGATTGCTAGTTAATTTTGCCTTCTGCAGACACTTAAGTCTTGACAATCCTTTTCACCAACTTACGCACACACATCAACTCAACCAATAAACCCTTTTTGAATTTGCTTAAACCTCTAATTCTAACCGCTCGTTGGATGGGATGATTTGGCGACACCATATAGAGACATCCTCCTTCCTTTTTTAGTTTATTCAAAGTAAACTGCCTTGTTAACCATCTCACAATTTTCAATTGTTAAAAGGCAACGTACACTTGAAAGGAGAAATTAAAAAAAAAAAAAGAGAAAAGAAAAATAGTTTCTTCAATATATCACTGGGGAACATTCCTTCACCTACTATATATTTTGCTAACCCCAAAAAACACAACCAAAACTGCAATTGCCATAACCAATTTCTTATTGGCTCTAATGACCTCAAACTAATGACTTGGTTGCTCCTTATGATACAATTCTACAAGAAATAATTTTATTTAATTATCTACTCTTCTTGCCAAATACAACTAGTATTCCTTTGTCACCCAATCTCCGTTTGCATCTATCAAAATTTTCTAAAGTTGAACAAAAATTATATCTTTAATGCATTTATATTCTAACTTTAATCTACATAATGGCTTCCCCTGCAAGTGGTGAAAAAAATCATGAACTAATGGGAAAGAAAGAAGTCAAATTTACTTCTGAGAATGGGTTGAAAATGTTAATTTCTAAAAAAACATTTTGAGTCCGGTCATTTTAATATAATCATATCCAAAATCCTCACACGTTAACCCGACATGGCCAAATTAAACCTTCAGTTGCGATGGGGCTGTAAGCTAGTTTAGTCCGTTGAGTTGTCTCGGATCAAAACACGAGAGTTTCGGTATTGTTATATTGAGATGAGCAACTTGATAGAAAATATACCCAACATAAATTATTTCCAAAACTCCCTTCAGTACGTAATGCATGTACATTTATTAAATATAATAATTTTCTCAAGTTCAGCCTAATCAATCCTATGGAAGTTGACCTAATTTTAATATATATATATATATATATATGTAGCTGACAGTATAACAACAAAAATGGATTCATTTAAAACTAGCTAATTAATCACGTCAAACATGCATGTCCGTGTTATTGTGTGCTGCTCTCATCCTACAGTTAAGTGGGCATTTCAGGTTTCTAAATTCATCAATCCAATCTTGTTATGTCAGACTATTTGCTTTCCTCAGTCATATCATGTTTTACAACCTTTCCTAATTAATACAACTTGCGTGATGAAGATGAAGATGCCAAACAGTTCACTACAAGCGGCTGTTTTTATGAATTTATATATGAACATTGACAATGTTTAGAAATGATGGTTGGCCAATATTGAAGTTAAATATTCACTGATTTACGTGTGAGCTTAATTTGCATGCTTTTATGAATAAAATCTTATCTCACGCAGGCCTTATGTCATATACTATCAGGTTTATATATAGTCAAGGGTCATATGAACACCGTCCAGAAAGTTCAAAATTAAAAAAATACTATTCTGTTGGACGTGCTGTAGCAGGTTGGGAGAGAGAAGCTTCTTCGAAGCTTCTCTGATCTTTCTCTCTCTCTCTCTCTCTCTCACACACACACACACACATACAAACACTACAATTCAGCAAAATAAAAGCAGATTCTATGTGAGTTCCTTTGGCATGCAAGTTTACCCAGATGGATCAGAAGCACAGTCCGAGTGCTAAGCTTGAATCTAATCCCAGGTCCTCCTCAGACCTCTCATGGCAAGTCATGTTCCGATCAGCTTCCTTTCGGAAGCCTAATTCAACCCCTCAAGACAACCTTACGGTCCGTTCTGTTTCATTCCGACATCCCATTAATTCATCCAGCGGAAACTGCAATCCAACGAGGATGAAGCCAGCTAGCAAGGCCCCAGAACCCAACCAGAGCACCCGTCTTAGTGATGCTGAGGTATGTCTCACTCTTTCACTTTGGAGCTCAACGGCTCGGGTAGTTCTCTCCTTCAAAGTTCAAACGTTTTCTAACTGTTGGTGTCTTATATTCTCAATTCGATTTGCACCCAAACACATTTTTTAACAACGAGCACCAAATATAAAAGAAACGGGCAAACAAATAAACACACAATAAAACAAAGAACACAAAATATATATACATGGTTAGACAAATACATCAAAAATTCTACTAATAAAGATGAAAAATATAAATAGGGGTGTTAAAACATTTTACAAATGTCCAAAAAGTATTCCCGCAACTCTTTTTTTTTTTTTTTTCTTTGAGAAATTACAATATATAATGTTCTAAAATCTTAAAATGTGAAAAACAGTTGAAATTGAGCATCCCAAGGGTCGATTCGCACACACAATGAGATTTCTGGCACTGTAGAGTGCCATTTGGCCATTTTCAACTTCTTCAAAACAGTCTGACCTGGGCCGAGTTGCCAACAAAAAAATAGAGAATTTTTCAAGTACAAATGCTCATAGAATGAGAAGACTCCAAATTTTGTGTTTGTTTGTTTACAGTTTTTTTTCTTTCGTTACTTGCTTCTGTTGCACAATACTGACACCCTCAATCTAGTCTCTCTATATAACTTATCAAGATTAAAATCCATTCTTGTGATGACTTTTGGCAGGTTTTAAGTGGAGCTTCTCTGTCACCACAGCACGTCCCCGTGTCCAGCCCTGGGCCTGATGATTCTACTTCCTCTGCCCTCTCATGGAAAGTCATGTTTCGTTCCGCTTCCTTCCGAAAGCCCAGTTCATGCCCCCGAAACCATGCTTCTTCGCCGCAAAACCATGTTCAGCCACCACAGGAGCCGGCTGATGAAACCTCAGAGCAAGAGTGGGACAATGTCTCTGACGATCCTGAGGTAAGTGCCAGTTGCCAATGACATAATTAGGGCCGTTGTTGGGATCTTGATGTCTATTCATATTGGGAATCTTTAGTTGTGATAAGATTCATAATGGTGATGATATTATGTTTACACTTACAAGCATAAATGTAGGGCAAGAATTAGGAGTCGAAATTTAATGACTTGTTTGGCAGGTTTTCAGTGAAGAATCTCTCTCAATGGAGCCCATTCTTGACTCTAATTCTGGTTCCTCAACCCTCCCACAGCAAGTTATGTTTCAATCAGCTTCTTTCCAAGAGCCCAATTTCTCCCCTCGAAACGATGCTCCATTGCCCGAAATCCAAGGTCTGCCATCACAGGAGCCAGCAGGCAATCCATCAGAGCCCATACAGAGCAGTCTCTCAGGCGATCCTCTAGTACGCCTCGCCCTCTATATTGCCATGGCTCACGCTGGCCTTGCCTTAATCATATTCTTACTCTACAGTGTTTACAAGTTACTTGAAGAATATCTCATACCAATCCAATGGGCAGTCCTATGTTCAATTCCTTTGAGAGGAATTCAAGACACCCTTGTTGGCTTTTGGTCCCAACATCTGAGATTAGGACTTAGAGAAACCATCTTAGCAGTGCCAGTCACTATGTTGAAGCTTTTCTTTGGTACCCTTGTCGACATCCGTGATTTCTGTTTTTCAGTTATTCTTCATCAAACGACATCAAAAGTCTCTAGAGAGAGTAGAAGGGGGTTCTTAAAGTTGATTCAGATGCTTGTATCTTTTGGGGTGTTTGTAATTGCGTTTGAGAGGAGTGGTGGCATGGGGTCTTTAGCAATTATTGGTTTAGGCTTTATGTCAACCAGTCTTTTTGAATCAACAGCGTCCATTGTTTCTTCATTTAGGAGTAGTAGCAGTGCTGGTTGTAATACAAGTAGCACATTTTTGATAGAAGCAATTTTGAGAAGGTTGAAAACCATTGTGGCCATCGGGTTAATTTTTGGTTTGATTGCGGGGTTCTTGGCAGGTCTAATCTTCTTCTCTTATAAGATTGCAGTTGAGGGAAAAGATGCCTTAATTATGCTGAAATCCCATGTCGAAGATAGTAATTACGCAGAGAGAATTGGTATAAAGAAATGGATGAATGACAATAATATTACCCAGTTAGCAGACTGGTATACTCATTTCTGTGAAGCAGTGTCACAATATATTGATAGTTGGGCAGCGCATTATAATTTGACAGAGTTTGTCAATGGGATGAAGCATGTCATGGCAGACTCATCAACCAATTCTTCAGAGCATTCAGCTGCTTCAATTGACCCATCTCAATATTCAAAGCAATTTCAGAGTCTAAAGAACCAGGTTAGCAAAGGAGAATGGGGAAATGTTTATAAAGAAATGGAAGAAATTTTGAGGGAATTGTCAAAAGGGTATGCTGCTCAAGGTATGGATGTACTGCAGCATGCTTTTGCTAGCAGCATGTTTGTTCTATCAGGCAGTACAAAACTAGTGTTCTCTATTGGTTATTCTGTCATCTCTGGAGCAGCAGGACTTCTGAACTTTGGGTTGCAATCACTTATCTTCTTCTGGGTTTTGTATTATCTTATCACATCAGAGTCTGGTGGAGTAACAGAACAAGTGATAGGTTTGCTTCCAATTTCAAGATCTTCCAGAATTCGATATATCCAAATTCTCAATAATGCTGTTTCGGGAGTTCTTTTGGCCACAGCTGAAGTGGCTTTCTTTCAGGGATGTCTTACATGGCTGTTGTTTAGACTATACTCAATACATTTCTTGTACATGTCAACTGTGCTTGCATTCATCAGCCCATTATTGCCAATTTTTCCACCATGGCTTTCAACAATTCTGGCAGCACTGCAGTTGGTGTTCGAACGAAGATATTCACCGGCCATCATCTTGTCCATTATTCATCTTGTGCTTATGGATTATGGTGCATCAGAGATTCAAGAGGATATCCCTGGTTATAGCACATATCTTACAGGGCTTAGCATCATTGGAGGAATGACATTGTTTCCTTCTGCAATAGAGGTAAATTCTTTCCTTTTCTCTATTCATCATGATTCTTCTTTTTATATTTCCTTTACTGATATTTCAAAGCAAATTGTTGTTGTTACTTAAAAGTTGGTTGTTTTTTTGTATCTACGGGTTAATTTTTATAATTCTTCTATGATGCTTTGCTGAATGCTAGAAGTATTTGCAATATAATGATAATTATTACAAGCCAGGTATAATTGACAATTTCAATGGCGTGGCAAATGAAAAGAAAGATTGAAAAACTCCAAACTTGGGTTATTGTTTGTTTTGCTAAATCAGTTTCTATCTCTAATTAGGGGAAGAATAACTCTTTGCATCTATTTTTTCTGAGCATTAGAAGAGCTTGGATGCTTGCTTTTGTAGTATTAATGTTTGTTTTTTTTCACCATGTATTATTGCTAGTACTTTGGCTCCAATAGAATAATTAATATGTTTGACGAGACTAAATTTTATTTTGTTCCCAAGAGAAGAGATGTACAACTAATTGAGTATTTGAGATTGCTTTTTAAACCACAAAAATTTACTTAAAGAAATGCAATGTAAAATTATTTTTATGCAAATTTAAAATTATTCCTACATAATTTTTATCAAATATTCAAATAAAAAGTCAAGAATATTTTTTTAAAAATCTCAAACTCCTTCAAATAGTCCTTATACCCGATTAAACTCGGAAAAATTGCTTTTCCACTCAACAATATTTTCAACTGACACGAAAAATATATATATATATATATATGCAATTATCCATGGACATCTTTCCAAATCATCCTTTTAAGTAATTTTGTGGGTACCATAGAGGAAATAATAGTGTGAATCTGAACAAGTGGTTCTATTGGCCGTCGGTGAAAAGGAGCGTATTTTTGTCATGGTGGATGGTTTGCCTTACGTGAGACCGTAGGCCTGAATGATTTGGTTCAGATAATTAAAGTCAAAATCTATCTGTCACCACCACATATTCCAGCAAGAAGCATATTATATCCAGTAACGCAGTCTCTGTGTCAGTTTGCGTCTGCTATTCTCTCTCTCTCCTTCTCTCTCTATCTCGCAGTCTCTCTCCAGTCTCAACAATTCAGCAAAGTAAAATTCATTTGGATTCCCACTCTTGCCCCTTCTGGCGGTTCTAGAGGGAGGTGGTTTCTCTCTCTACTAGTTCGGCCCAATGGAGCTGGTACCATTTTCAGACCAGAACTCCAAATCAAACTCTTCCACCCTCCCATGGCAGGACATGTTCCGATCCGCTTCAATCCCAAAACCGGACCCGTCCCCTCAAAAACACGAACAACCACCCCCGAAGCCAGCCTCCGAAAACACCCAAGGACCATCGGATCATAATGCCCTCTCCGGCGACCCCCAGGTACGCCTTGCTCTCTACATCGCCATGGCCCACGCTGGCCTCGCCTTCACAATATTTATACTCTACGGTGTATGTAAAATACTCGAAGAATATCTACGTCCCATTCAATGGGCCGTGCTCTGTTCAATCCCTTTGAGAGGAATTCAACAAACCCTTGTTTCGTTTTGGTCCGACCCCTTGAGGTTAGGGCTCACTGAGACTGTATTGGCAGTCCCCGTAGCCATATTTAGGGTTTTCGTGGGTACCCTTGTCGAAATTCGTGAGGTGTGCTTACGCTTTCTTCTCCGTCAAAAGAAATCAGATGTTTTGAGGCGGAATCGAAGTGGGTTCTCGAAATTGGTCCGGTGGCTCATCTCGTTTTGGGTTTTTGTAATAGCCTACGAACAAATTGGCGGTCCTGCGTCTATAGCACTTCTTGGATTGGGATTTATGTTCACCTCTAGTTCTATTGAGTCGTCAATGTCTGCTGTTTCATCGTTTAGGAATCACGGTTTTCGTCGCAGTCCCATTTCTGCATTTTTCACACGAGGGTTACTGAAAAGGTTGAAAACAATTGTGGCCATTGGCTTGATTGTTGGAATGATAGTTGGGTTTTTGGGTGGCTTGGTTTTCTTTTCGTATAAGATTGGAGTTGAGGGGAAGGACGCAGTAATCTCGCTGAAATCGCATGTAGAAGAGAGTAATTATGCGGAGAAGATTGGCCTTAAGAAATGGATGGTTGAGAATGACCTGCCAGGAATGGTGGAGAGGTACACGGCCCAGTTTTACGAAACTGTCTCTGTGCAGGTTGATAGTTTGGCAATGCAGTATAATTTGACTGAGTTTGTTACCGAAATCAAGCATTTTGCAATAACCCCGTCGATGAATTCTTCCAAGCGTTCCGTGGATTTGATGGCCCCATCCCAATACACAGATAAAATTTTGAGTTTGAAGAAGAGGGTCAGCAATCGAGAATGGCAGCAAATTTATACTGAAGTGGATGCAATCTTTAGGGAATTGCCGATAACCAGGGAGGACTTGATTGAGAAGGCAAAAGGGGTTGCCGTTCAAGGAATGGACGTGATGCAACGTGTATTTGCTAGTAGTAAATCTGTTCTTGGCGGCAGTGCGAAGCTTATAGCTTCAATTGGTCAATCCATTGTCTCTGGGGCAGCAGATGTTTTCAACTTTGTGTCTCAGTCAATGGTTTTCTTCTGGGTTTCATATTATCTTATCACATCAGAGTCTGGTGGGGTAACAGAACAAGTGATGCGTATGCTTCCTGTTTCAAAATCTGCAAGGAGTCGGTGTGTTGAAGTTCTTAATAATGCTATTTCAGGCGTTCTTTTGGCAACAGCTGAGATTGCTTTCTTTCAGGGATGTCTCACTTGGCTTTTGTTTAGACTATTCTCGATACACTTCTTATACATGTCAACTATACTTGCATTTATCAGCCCTTTGTTGCCTATTTTCCCATCTTGGTTTTCAACAATTCCAGCTACTCTGCAATTGGTACTGGAAGGTAGATATATATTGGCCATTAGCTTGTCCATTATCCATCTTGTGCTCACGGATTATGGTACCTCTGAAATTCAAGAGGATATACCTGGTCATAGTGCATATCTTACCGGGCTTGGCATCCTTGGTGGAATGACATTGTTCCCATCTGCATTGGAGGTAAAGTGCTAATAATTGGTTCCTTTTTATTGATCATCGTGAGTCTCCATACTTTGCTCTTCCTGATATTCCCATGCGAGTCTTTTCCTTTTCTGTTTCTTGAGATAGTTTAGGAATGTCATAATCCTAACTAGTTATTAAGGTGTTTAATTTATTTCAACCATAACTGATGTCTAGCATTCCTGAGACTTAAGGTTTGACCTGTACAATTTTACTGGTTTTCTAACGAAAAGACTATTTCTTAAGAAGTTGAGGAGTTAGTACTTGCATTATTTGATTGGAGAATAGATAACCACATCTGCAGTTTCTTCTAAAGGAGTAAATTCCTTACCAGGGAAAGGAAAAGAAAGAGGGACGAGTTAAGACTTCCTTATCACAAAATTAAGAGCAATTCTTGTTGAAAATGTAAACCTCTCAGGTGTCTGCAACATAGTTACCACAATTAGCCCCCTCCCCCCAGCCCAGCAAATTGCGAATTGAATCACACGATTTAAATGCAAGATTGAGTGTTGTAATCTAAAATATCATAAGTCTAACAAAAAAAAAAAAATCATACAACAAACAGATAATACATACATTTATTTTTGAAATTTTATTTTATAATGACTTGAATTCATTTAAGTTTTTTCAATTTGTATATATAAATATGTGTGTATATGTATATTATTACAAATACAATCAAAAAGCATATCACTTTCTAAATAAATATATTTCGTTCCAACAAAACAATCCGAAGAAGTCCACTTCTAACATACAGTATTCTATAAATAAGTGATGATCTACGTTCCGTTCCACATATCGTAACAATCCACTAAGTAACATTGATTTGCACTAAACTGTGTATCACTTATTCAATAACATTTGTTTCCTTGTGTTTGCTCTTAGGTGGCTTCCTTTACTGCTTTATTAATCATATATTGCAATACTTGATTTAAATGTAGTGATTAATGTTGTCTTTTGGGGCTTGAATCTATTACTACACAGGGTGCGATAATGGGGCCATTGATTACTACAGTTGTGATTGCTCTTAAGGATTTGTATGCGGAATTTGTTTTGGATGAACCAAAAGAAAGTGACGAGTAGGATCAGTGTGAGATTTTAATGCCTAGTGCTAGAAGAAGTTTGTGAATAGCCGAAAGAAGTTCACGAGTGCCTGGAGAACTGATGGGGTGCAACAGCAGATTGGTGATGGGACTCATGTGCGGTGCATGTGGAGGACTTATGTTAAGCTCGCTCTTTCTTCCCTTCCCTTCCGTCCCCTCTTCTCTCTTCTCTTCCCTTTCTCCTCCAACTTTAAGAACTCATGTAAATTAGTTGGTCTTTGGGGCGTTTCATTTTCTTTTTAGTAAAATGAGATGGATCATTATATATCCTCTTTGCTGTTAGCAGCTTGTTACAGAAGAAATTGTACATTTTTGGTGTATTTATTTCTATAAAAAATTGTTTGGTCACATAATTAGATCATGTAAAGAGAAATGCCACCTTTTCATGTATTGTTTTTGTTCTTTTTATAAGTAAATGATGTTGGAGATTTTTTATGAATGAAATTGCAGGTTGTGGCTGTTAGCATGCCATTTCAAGGAAATATATCTATATATGTAATCAATATAAATGCTTATTTTTCACTGGAGAACATCCGGTAAGTTTGTCAACTAATTATTGTGGGAGAAATACTTGGTAAATACTGCCTATGGAAAATGAAATCGAGGAAAGCTAACTGAATCTATAATTTCAAGAGGAATGCTACTATCAGTCATAATGATTGAAAACTCACAATTTGATTATTGTATGTAATACACTAGTGTTTATAAACGAATATAAACAATAAAATTTGCCCCACTAATGTATGGAACCTGTGCCTAAAAAGCACGTTTGAAACATCTTCAAACCATTCAATTTACACGAGCATTACAGAAAAACAACCATTATTTGCAAAGCCAAAACCATTTGAATTTTTTGAGGTATAAACAGGAGCATGTGTTTAATTCTTCTTCCCATTATAGTATATAAAAAAAAATAAAAAAATTGACAAAAAAGGACGGAGGGAGGGGTCAGGGTGGCCGGCAAATCGTAAATTAAAAGTAGTAAAATATCATTGTTTAATATAAAACAAGTGGTAAAAGAATTCTTGGAGCGATAGAAATATAAAAATTCTATGTTGAAGTCAAATTACCTTATAAAAGTGGTAGAATCCTGTCTACACACACATACCTAAAATTTTTATATTTTAATTTTTGAGTGGCCAACAAATTCAAAACATTGCCTTTAGCAAAGACTTAGGACCAATTTTTGTCATATTCATTCATTTAGGCTTTCAATTAAACTAATTAGATTTTTTTACTATTTATGATGAGTTTTGAATTGGCATAGGAAATTTGGAATGAGGTGTCATTTGTAGCTATATTCTTCTTATTTTATTTTGCTTCTAATTTTGTAAAAAAAAATCTCAATTTGATTTATTCTGAATTTCTCTATTTCCAAATTCTAGACTTAGTATAAGAATTAATAATTTTTTATTCGAAATAGTAATTTTTTAACTCTATAAATATGCCGTAATAAACTTTGTATGTTTGTCTGCCGGTTTGGGGAGGGGATTGGATAAATTAGTCTCCATAATCTTGTGAAGGTAGTGTTTGGTTAAAAAGAAAGGATGTCACGATCTGAAACCCGACTTATGCGGATTAGGAGTTCGTGATCGGCCATCGAGGCCTTTTTCAATGATCATAATACTTTTCTCATTTTCAATCAATCAAATGCAGCGGAATAAATTCTTTTTCTATTGCGGAAACGTCAATATACCATTCAACAACAATCATTCATATATATAATCCATAGTAACTACAAAAGTACATGATGTAAATTCTCAAAATCTGCTGACTTCAAATCGATATACATTCCATACTTACCAAAAGTAACTACATCATGTCTAACAAAATCCTATTACAAAAGGGTTTATAGTTATATGCTTTCGGCTATCCTGGCAGAACTTGCTATTTCCTTACCAATATCATTACCTGAAATATATTGGATGAAAATTCGTATGAGCTCGACAACTCAGTGAGTATTCCATAACATGCCAAGGGTTTCAAAACTATTATGTAGTACATTCTAAAATGCCTATACTCATATGGAGTTAAAATACATCATATCAACATACAACAGATCAGAAACTAGTACCAAAGTCATTTTCAATAAATCACAGTTCAATCAAAGTCGTAATTCAATAATCGATAATATAGCACAATCATAATAATGATTCAATAATATAGTTTTAATAACGATGATTAGTGTTCAAAGTCATTTTCAATATCAATAGTCAAAGTCAAATCAACATCATAGTCAATAATGTAACTTGATCATAGCTACAGTTCAAAGTTGTTTTCAATGACAATAGTCGTAGTTCAAAATTAACATCATAGTTCGATAACAATTTCATAGTTTGATAATCAAAATCGTAGTGCAATAGTTCTTAATTCGATGATTCAAAGTTCAATCATAGTTTAGTTCAAATCATTAAAAAATTCCCTTTTATGGTCAGTAAATTAGAATCTCACTGACTGAGATCAATATTCAATAACACCACCAATATACCCCGTGGGCAGGGTTCAATGGCCAGTAAATTAGAATCTCGCTAATTGAGATCAATATTCAATAATGCCACCAATATACACGATAGGGTTCGATAAGGTCACAACTTATTCAATAATGACAAATCATAGAAGAGTGTTTCATTTAAAACATCAAAATCATATTCAAAATTAATAACATCAATAACAATATCAGTTATCCAAATAAGAGTTTCGTATTTATCCTTTAGTCAAAACAGTTCAAAGATTGGTAAGAAAACCATATCGTTTCACAAGTGTTTTACAAAACATTTTCTTGGATCAAAGGAAAGACTGTTTGGATATCAATGGGTCATTTAAAACATATACTAGGTACAATGTATCAGTTAACAAGGGCTATAAGGAAATGGCAATATATATCAACAAGTCTTTCAAAACGATATCAAATAGAATGCGTCTATTTTCAAGTCATAAAGAAGTTCAATATTTATATGTATAATAAACTTCACTTTAGACATGGCATGAAAATATTCACAAGGCGTCTATTATCAAAGTCATAGAGTCGATATTTATATCTATAATAAAAATCCACCTTAACATGGTATGAAAAACTCACTTGAAGTCCCAAAAACTTAATTCAAAAATCCTTCCTTAACGAGGGTTCCTATAATCACAATTCAAGATCTTGTTACTTTCTTGTTCAAAGCATCACACAATTCAACTATTAATTTTTGAGCTCTTTCTAGGCTAATTACCCTCTTCCTGTAATTTCATTAAGCCTTAAGAACGCGTTGGTCATTTTTTAGTTTGTTATTAGGTCTTATTTTTCCCAAAAGGGTGTCACCGTTAGGTCCAAAGTGTTGAAAATAATTGGTTTAGGCTTTTTTAGATCTAAATTTGCGTACCTATAGTTTATTTTAGGCCTAAGGGCATTTTTGTAATTTTATGCTTTTACGTGTCATATTTTTTGGTACATCGTTTGCTGAAATGGACTCTACCGTTGAGTCCAAATTGTCCAAAATAGTCAAAATAGTCAAAATAGATTACCTTTTATATTCAAATAGTCCCGAGTATCATTAGGAGTAAAATGATAATTTTACCTTTCGCGTGTTTGAATTTTCAGGACTTCATTTCACAAAATGGATCCCGCCATTGGGTCTAGAATGCCTGAAATAATCAAAATAAACTATTCATTTTTTTTTAATTTGGACATTGAATTATTTTACTATTATTAAATTAATTGATTTAATTAATTATACAATTATATATTATATATTTATTGCGTGAAACATTTTCACAAATGTTCCAAAGCTCAGTTGTTAAAACCGGTGGTTTAAAGGGTGAGCGGCTGAGGGATTGAGTCCCATGAGCTATTGCTCCGTTATTTTTCTAAATTTTCATGTGCCAAACGGCGGATAGAATTTGATTTAGGAATACGGTACCCCTGTTTTGGACAAGGATATCAAATCGATTCCTTATTCCCGAAACCAAACACCCCGAATTAGGCTCATGACCAGTCACCCCTTTTCCCCTTCCCTTATGCGGCCCAAACCTTGTGACCCAACCTACCCACTGACCTAACTTGGACCAAACCACTATCTAAGGACCCAGTATCTTAAAGAGAGTGGCCCAACCCAACAGCCCAACCCCCCATCCTCCAAAACAACGACGTGCAAGAGAGCACTGTTCATCGTCCCCAACCAGACGATGAATAGTGTTTCTGAACCCTAAAATTTTCTCGCCATTTTCTTGAGTTTTAAGGCCTTATTTTTCTCTGTTTTCAGTGTGGTTCTTCATTAGGGAGTTAAACTAAGGTTTTGGCATTGGTTTGAGGTCTTGAATCCATCCATGGAGTTCCGTTGAACTCCATTATATCGGCTTACCTGTAACTCACTATAACTCTTTAGTTTCTCAACCATTTCATATGGTTTAAGTTGCAAAATGCTCTAAATTTCATGCTTTTTTTAGCCTTACATTTGTTTTCAAGTTTCATACAAGTTTTCATCATGACCCAAATCCCACTAGATTCGGCCATGGCAGATTCTAAGGTCTTTTAAGCCGAAACCGCCCCATTTTATCTCTGTTTTCTCCTACAATAACAAAAAGGATCATACATGTATTCTAATATCTTTAACTTACATTTTTAAGGCATGATTCTTAGGAAGAGAAAAAAAAATTTGGTTCGGTGTGTTTTTACCTTAACAGTGAGGCTCCCCTCTCCTTGCTTCGATTCTACTTCCTTCTTGTGTTCCTAGGGTCTGATTCAAGCTTGCATGCAAGCCATCTTTTCCCCTCTTCTTCCCTCACTTTCCTCCTTCACTTTCTCTCTCTAGGTTTCTCTCTCTACCCGAGCACACACCTCACCTCTGATTCTGATTTTTCTCTAAACTCATACGACACACGTAACACACACACACGCACACATATATATATATAACTTATATTTTATATTTATTTGGTTGCATGAATGGCTATTGGCCAATTTGGGAGGTGGAGGTTTTATTTTATGTGTATATATATACATATATATTGTAATATTCTTTACAAAATGTGGTCAACCCAAGTGACTTATCTTTTTTGGCTTAAGTTCTCCGTTGCTTTCTGGTCAAGGGTTCAAATCTCATGGAATGCACTTTTGGCTCAATTTTCTTATTTTTTTTCCTTATGCCTCGTTTGGTAATTTAAATTATTTGTTTTATTCTATTTTCTTTTTTTATTATTATTATTATTACTATTATTATTATTATTATTATTATTATTATTATTATATATCCCGGTTTAATTTCTCGTAATCTTTTATTTGCCTACGTATATACTAAATTAGTGGCTAATTTTCCGGTAAACGGGTCGGGGCATTACAAAGGAACTTATTAATAGTACCGAAAGTAAATAATGACTAATAGCATAAATAAAATAATAAAAAAGGAGGATGGGATTACTAATCCTATCATTATTAGTGAAGAGAATAGTTAATTCACCCATATCAATAATATACCATTTTTGAATTTTAGAGAATTTTTTTTTTTGTTGGGTTAATAATCACATTACTTGAAATTTAAGGAATTTTAAGTGCTTAATTTCTTTACACATTTTCGTTCTACCTCATTGTTAATGGTGAAAAAAAAAAGACCGTTAGAAAAAAAATTGATCCATCAAGAAACTATACTCTCACAAAACAGCACCATTTTGCATCTTGAAAGGCAAGGAGGGAGAGAGAGAGAGAGAGAGAGAGAGAGAGAGAGAGAGAGAGAGAGAGAGAGAGAGAGAGAGAGAGAGAGAGAGAGAGAGAGAGAGAGAGAGAGCAATTTGAACAGAAGGAACAGAGTACAGATACGGCGAGAGAAAGGTGTGTCTTGACCTCGGAAGATAAAACATGGAACAGAGTTAAACACATTTATGGATTACTTTTATCAAACTTGTTTACCTAATATTTATCATCAAGACCAAAAAGGGCAAAAAGTATAAAACCAAAATCAACTCCAACCAAATTTCTCACTTTGGTTCATTTTCATCACAGTAATGATCCAGCCAATAAGTTGTCAAGTTCGGCTTAACATTAAGTTAATAAAGTAATCGTTTTAAGTTTTATTTATGAAAAAGAAAGGAAACAACGTATTAAAAATATTTATATATAAGTCCAAATTCTCAAAACTCTCTCTTCACCATTTGAGTGAAATCCATACCAAATTTATTTTTACTCAAAGTTAAATCAAAATCTGCACAACAATGTTCATTAATTCAAATCATTGTTCAAAGTTAAATTTAAAACTTTTGGAACAAGATTGAAATTTTTTTTGCGACATGATGGAAACTTTTTCAAAAGATTTCAATAAAACTTCATATATATTCAAATAAATCTTTGAATAAAAATTTGATTAAGCATTGGAGATGGAACTAATGATGGAGGCTTTGAATAAAAAATTGATTAAGCATTGGAGATGGAACTAATGATGGAGGCTTTTAATTTAAATAGGTTGTGTTTGGCAGGCTGTAATAAATGAGTTCCATTTTGGTTTCAAGAGTTTTGTGACGAGGCTGACAACCTATCTTCACTGAGGTAGATTATCAACAAACACGGCCACGAGTCAGAAAACAAACCGGTTATCAGATCAACTACATTCTTCCATCTCAAGAAATTCATAAAAATATATAGTGTGATTGACATTTGACAGACCACCCAAAGTGTTGAAATTTCAACAACTGAATGCATGTGTAAAGAGTTCTAAACCAAAGGTCTCCCTCCTGTGCTTTTCTTTTGCAGTTCGGACGTCAAGCGCTCATCACATCACTTACGATGATAAAAGTGAGGAGCAGCTCATTCAACTAAGCTTCATTTGTCATGCAGAAAGCTCAGTTTATTTGGCATGCTATGCTAATATATGATATATAGACTGTTTGAGTGTATCAGACTCTTCCTAATAAGCAAGTAGAAAGGTTATTCTCGTGATTCAAACAATCTTGTAAGTCACAATGGAATATCAAGATTCGTCCTCTTCTTTTAATCTGATTAATGGAATGAGGTTAAAGAAGATATATATGCGAATCTGTAAGGAACTAAGGTGGGTTTGGGGTAAAGGCATGATACCCCACCCCGCTCAATTATATAACCAAAGTTTTTATTGATATGTTTTAGTTGATAGAATTATATATTTGTAAAATGAAATAATACAGTTTTAATTCTGTAATAACATGTATATCTTTTTATTTTAACATATGTAATATTTTATTTAAATAACTTAATTATAATTAATCTAATAAAATAAATAATTAGAATTAAATGAGATCCTAACAGGACCTGCCCCATTCCATCACGGAATTTATTTGTGATGCTGATAAATTCTAAAAATAAAATATAAATTTCTTTTTCTTATTTCGTCATCTGATGGAATGGAACTCACAATTATTCATGGTTTCATTAAATTTGGAATTTAATATCAACAGGGAAGATGAAGATCCAACAAGATACCTTGGATGTTATATGGGGATGCTGCTCTCATAAATGTTTGGAGGAACATGCAGTCCCACATTATTAATCACTATAGTTTGCTTGTCCAAAAGATCAAAGCCATCGTTTCCTACGCACACGCTACAAAAAAGCAGTGAAATGAAAAACATTCTTGATTGGACAAGTTATTACCATTTGATCTGTATAATTATTTTTAAAATGATGATTTTAGTAATTTATCTACCCTTCAACTAAATCAATCGATGTCAATGGCTGAAATATTCTTCCAGGCATGCTACTCTTTTGTCAAGTTAATGATCACATACTATCCTCGTCACAGATTTGAAATTGTTGAGTTACAAATTTGTATGTTTGGATGATAGATTTCTACACTAATTCGGCAGTCATTCAACAAGCATTTTTTCTCTTGTCGGTAATATTGGTATTTACGTTTCAAAAATCTTAAAGTTCTGTATATCTCAAACAGACTTGTTGGTATAACAATGACTACCGATATTAAAGCTCTACATTTTAATAAGAAAATTATACTTTCTATTTATCCAACTAATACGAAATTTCGTAATTTACTCTACATCACCAGATTCTATCAAAAACAACAACCAATTCACTATATAATGAAAATAAGCTATGCACTAAAATAGTAAGTCCGATTGTTATTAAATTATTGGTAAACTTTTGTTTTTTTTTATTTCTAACTTGATCGTTCAGGGTGACTATCACCATAACCTCTCCAATAATCACTTATTTTAGTTTCTTTTGTTTTGTAAGAATTCAATAAGCAATCTCATCCATCCATCAAATCTAGTCAAATTTTTATTACAACAATCATGCATATTAAAATCTAGAAAAATGTTTTAATATTCATCTCGTAACTTATCATCTATTCACATGAGTGTCTTACGTCCTATAAATAATAAGTCCCACTCTTGTGAATAGGCAAACAAACATTATTCTAAAATCTAATTATTTGTATCTGTATAATTTTTCAATACAGCGTTATTACTGGACTTTTTTTTCCAAGCCGACAGTAAGTAATGACCATATGTGATAGCATGTTGGTCACAGTAGTGGAACCAAGGCCATTGTCCGAGCCAACAAGAGGGCCATGCTCCTGCAATATCATACACACTTGTTGGTTGGATTAGGCCGCCAACCCCTTATCTTTAACAATCTCATAACCACTGTACCCGCCATAATTCAAACATTTATATATATATATATATATATATATATATAGAATAAAAATAGCAAACGTAAGTATCAAAAGATTTCTTAACCTCTTTTCCAATTAAAATTAAGATTAGTTTTCAGATTAATATCACAAATATTATCTTTGCTTTTATCTTAATTCTAGATTGGGATGATTTGCATATGAAGAACGGATAGGTCTATCAGCTTTACCTTTGCTTTCTAAATAAACAAAATCCAGAGGGAAGTTAGGCCAACCGTTAGCGTTCCTCTCTGATTCCCTTTAAATCAAAGCAAGGCTGTTTGATTCTTGGTCACCGTCTTGAACCCAAACTTCACCTTCCTGTCTTTGTTCTTTCTTACCAATCACCTTCTTCTTCTCTTGCCCAAACCCCTTTTATTTACAATTCAATTCAGTGGATTGTTCTCATGCCGAGTTGCTTGGTGCAGCAACTTTCTTTCTGAAAAATTCATGGTTTTCAAGTTGTTGAATTGTTGGGTTCTGCAAATTTTTGTAAGTTAGGCAATCAACTTGTGCAAACCCATTAAAGTTCATTAGTTGAGTGGCTCGGTTCAGCACAACAAACTCTTGAAGATTGAAGATTTGAAGTTATTGGGTTGTGGGCTTTCGGGGATTGTTACAATTGTCTTGGTTCTAGAGAAATTTTGAATTGGGGGTTCTGACTTGCTGTATCTAATGCGCCCACCTTCCAACTTTGTATACAATACTTTTTACAGTCCATTAGAAGGCGAGATATTCGCTAAACCCGAGGCAGTTTGAAGCTCAGATTGTATTCTGAGAGGAATTCATATTTACTGCTCTCCAATGAATACTCGTTACTTTTTCACACCAGACTCGTTGTGTAGCTCTGGAATTGCTGTTTCATTTTCATCAGGTTCTCCCCCAGGAGGAGAAGATCGCCTTGCTGTGGGCGTTCGAAACAGGACTTCTCGAATTCCCCCTTCTTCATTCCTAATAAGAACAGCTATGAGGATATCGAGAGCAAGATGGTTCAGCTTCCTGAGAAGGGTATTTCATTACCAGAATGGATCAAGATCTGATCTTGGGTCCAATCCTTTCAATTCAGGAACTTGGATGGTGATGGAGTGTGCAGCTTTGGTGGTTCAAATAATTCTCACAACATATACTCTGTATATTTCAAAGACAGAGAGACCAGTTTGGCCTATGAGGATTTGGATTGTTGGGTATGATTTTGGCTGTGTTCTCAGCCTGCTGCTACTCTACTGGCGTAATCTGCTTTTTTATGTGAATCAAGGAGATGGTTTCAGCCTTTCTGATATGGAACAGCAGAGAAGCAATGAAGAATCCAGGTAATTGGTACTGTTTCATGTCTCTCTTAACTCATTTAGATTGTCGGCAGTCACTGCTACAATTTCTGTGTTTTTATCCTTCCCATGTGCTTTTTTTATATAAATTTTTCAACAATACTAGCTTTTTTAAAGAAATTCTCAAACCCTCTTGTCTGCTTTTACACTTTTGTAAAATGTTAAATACAACAAATAGGATCAATACTAAAAGGATTGAAAATTTTGTTAAAAAATGAAAGTGGGTTGGATATAAAATTAGAAAAAATAATAAAAAGTTCTTAAAATAAAATTTTTAATCCAAAAAATCCAAAATAAATTTTTTATATCTAAAAAATCTAAAAAAATAAACTTTTAATACAAAAGGTCTAATTATTAACTTCTATCTTAACACCGTTAAAAAATTACTAGTTAGACTAAAATAGTCTTCAAGATATATTTTTGAAAAAAGAAAAACTAAAAAATATATTAAATAACTTCTTCAATTAAAAAAAAAAAAGCATGACATTTTATGAAGTGAAAATTTATTTTTTAGGCCTTTTAAATAAATAGAAAATATTATTTTTTTAATTGAAAATTTTATTTTATAAACTACTTAGTATTTTTTAAAATGTGTCTTGAAAGTTATTTTAATCTAATTAGTAATATCTTTTAACGGTGTTAAGATGAAAATTTACAATTGAATTTTTTTGTTTTAAAAGTTTCTATTTTAAGTCTTTTAGATATAAACAATATATCATTAACTTTTTAGATTGAAAATCTTATTTTAAAGACTTTTTAATATTTTTTTTCTTATAAAATTCTACAATTTCATGTATAAGTGAACCTTAATAAATAGTTAAGTGACAGTAATAGAATAGGTAGAAGTAAGTATCTTACAAATACGAATATTTAGTTCGACTATCATGAAATACAAAAAATCTCTTTGAAATCATCCACTATAAGAGATTAGTCTTATTTCAAAAGACCTGTGGAGTCAGAAAATTTACCCATCAACAAAATCAGTATAACAATAATCGGCGCATATGTTGTCTTCGATTCCGGAAGCAAAAACAAAAAAAAGGGGGAAACGATCATGTAGTAGTGCTAAACTCTAGCAATATTTTGGGTGCAAAGAGTAATTAAAAACTTGAGCTACATCTATTGACATTAGCAACTGTGGAATATGGAAATGATGCACTGATTCTTGATTTTTGAGCTTCTTTCCATTCTTCTGACCTATATATATAACATACAGGAGTTTGCGGTTGATGAACAAATACAGGACATCTCTGGAGCTGTTCTTCGCAATATGGTTTGTGATGGGCAATGTTTGGGTGTTTGATTCTCGATTTGGATCATACCGTAGAGCTCCCAAACTTCATGTGCTCTGCCTCTCTCTGCTTGCTTGGAATGCTGTCTGCTACTCTTTTCCATTCCTATTGTTCGTCTTGCTGTGTTGCTGCGTGCCATTGGTTAGCAACCTCCTTGGATACAACATGAACATGGGATCCACTGATAGAGGAGCATCTGATGGTCAAATTTCCAATCTGCCCAGCTGGAGATATAAAGAAGTGGACACCAATTTAGAGCTTGGAAAATCAGCCCTCGATAATGAAAATCAAGTAAGTTGCAATTTATGCTTTCTCAGCCTACCAATATCCAATTGGTGTTCAAGAATAGTCTATTCGTTCATGGGATGGTTCAGAGTAGGGTACCTTTCTTTCATTCGTGCCCCCAAGTAGTCTTCCCCGCCCCACCCCTACTAGTCATGTCCCCCATCCCTGCCCTGTCTCTCCAAACCATGTACTCACTTGTCTGTCTTGTTCCTATCTAAAAATTAATTTTTTAAATTTTTTAAATATTAAACTAATATTATTACAAATACAAATCTATATAATTAGGGCAGAGTGGAGTAAAGGTACCCAAATTCATTATGGATGAAATCCGTATCAGATTTTAATATCTTTCTCAATCCTTCCCCCATCCTATTTATTTTTTCGCCAAACTCATCGTGTTTTCTCTCCAAAAATCATCCTGTTAAGGGTCAAATAGGATATTTTGTCATCTCTAACGGTGACAATAGTTTTGTGCACTGAGTTAGCCTTTTAAAAAAAAACTGTCTACTATTATTTAATGGCTAATTAGTTTTTGTTTTTGGGGTGAACAGGAATGCTGTATTTGTCTAGCCAAGTATAGAGAGAAGGAAGAGATCAGACAATTGCCATGTTCACATATATTTCATCTCAAGTGTGTGGACCAATGGCTAAGAATTATATCTTGCTGTCCTCTCTGTAAACAAGAACTAGAGAGGTAGCAAGAAGCAAGCAACTGAGGAGCTGAGGTTGATCTTGCTTTTCTTAATTTCCTATTATTTTTTCTGGGTTTTTTTTCTTTTCAAAATTTTCACTATGATTATGATATTGGGAATGTATTTACATGGTTACTAGAGTGAGTTTAACCCTTGTATATTGGTGCTCAGCCGGTAACTTATTTACTATGATGAGTGTCTACTACACTATCTTGGAGATGTTAGAATAGTTGCTTCCCAAGGGTAGTAGCAGTCATTTACTCTTCCAAATACTTTGTAAATGTTTTTCAATTACAAATATTATATATATATATATGGAATGTATGTATTGAATAAGGCCTTGATATCATTCATATAATAAATTACTAACATTTTTTATATATATTTTCATTTTGTGCACTCATTTCGGCTTCTTTCTCTTCTCCCTTACTTATGAACAAACACCAAGTCAGAAGCAAGAATGACAATAGAACGAGTTTGAGATGGAGAGCCCCTTTCTTAATTACGTCCCATGAAAAGATATTTCCTTTTAAATTTTTTTAAACTTCATGATAGGCAGGAATGAGTTTTCATCAGATTCCCCATTTATGTTTAAATTTTTATTTATTTATTTTATTAAATTAATTATAATTAACACATTTGAAAGAAAACGTTACTTGTAAAAAAGCCAAGCAATAGAAAAAACTCCTTTGTACATAAGCACCAATTTAGTACTTATTTTGATAAGTCACAAAATATATATATATATATATATATATATATATATTCTCAATCAAGACCTAAAACAACAAATATTTTCATTGAAAAAATTACAACCCGTAGTCATCAATTTGACCTTCCAACCAAGCACCACACTGGCGTGTTTGGAAAATGAGCATTTTGTGGCATGGGGTCCACTAAAATGCAAAAAAAAAAAATCTCATTGTTTAATCAAGCTAAACGTTTTGTTAAGCAACAATACATGGAACTTAATTCTAAGGAGTTGGTCGAGCGGTAAATACTTAAAAATTAAAAATTCAAGGTTTCGAGTTTGAATCTCTTTTAAAGTCATTGAATATTTATTCGATCATTAATTTTAAGATACTGAGATTAGTTGAGAAATGTATAAGTTGGACATCTAGTTATCATCAAAAAAAAAAAACAATACATGGTACTTAAGTTTGAGTTTCTTTTGAAATCACTGAATATTTGTCTGATCATTCATTTTAAGATCATGAGATTAGTCAAGATACGTACAAACTGGACATTCAATTATCATCTCAAAAAAAAAAAAAAAAAACAATACATGGTACTTCACTCCAAACACTAAAAAGAGCCTTGGACAAAAAGCAACCTATATTTACCAAAATGGCCGTCTCGTATATTATTTAATTATAATATTATGTACATTATATAATATAAACTAATTAATTTTGTATATCATACCAAAACATATACTAAAGAAAAGGGAAGAAAATAAAAGATGTATTCGACAATAATTTCTAAACATGTTTACGTAATACTCTTTTAGGCCAACTGATTATCCAAAATCAATTCTCCACAATCACTTCTTAATTTCCAATTGATTATACATGATCAATTCTCCATAATTTGAAGGAAACTCTAAATAAACCGTAAACCGAGGGTAATTTTTTTCTTAAAACAATTGAACTTTTTTCACTTTTCTTTATCTTGTTGTGCTATGTCTCTTGATTTCTTTGTTTTGCGCAATTGTTCAAAAAAAACAAAGCCCAACACATTTTATCTTTCATAAGCAGCCACCTATGATCAATTTCATCTCACCCACCCACCTAAGTTATAATTATACCAATAACAGAAAATTATCTTACGCTGCACGACTGGTTGGTCAATAATTATGGATCTCTTTAAGAGTATTTTGTGAATGCCATTGAGTTTGAACCTTTTCAGACTTAACAAGGTTACAATGAAGCATAAAGGCTCCGCTCGGTTCACGAAATTTAATTTTATTTATTTTTGGAAGTTATTGTACAATTTGCATAAAATGCAAGGGAATTTTATCTCCTCTTTTTTTTTTCCTGTTTTTCAGGGTGGCAGTCATGGCCACCCTCCCTCCCTCATCCCTGCCTACGTCCATCTATGTGTCCTGTTTAGATTTGAACAGACCTTGACTAACAGACCTTTTAATGCAACAAGAAAACTGATTTGAACCAAAGCTGTCATTCCTGTTTGTAAAAGCACCTGGTGCGATCTATTTGGCTTATTTTGGTCAGGAAAAAAAAACAAACTTCAGGCGACCGCATGCTTGTTCGCCCAGAACCGGAACTTGTGAAGGGAGAAGCTAGCTAACTCATGGGTTCTCTCTTTCAGATGGAGTTTCTGAGATTGCTTCAAGCATATGAAGTGTCTTAGAGGAATGCTGCAGTAAAGAATGTGAACATTACCAAAATTATGGTCTTCCCAGGCAAAAGATGTGCAAGTGTCGACATGATGTAATGTTTTCTGATGAAACCTACAAACATTTAATGAGATAAATTTTTTTTTTCTCATTACATACAAATGCTCCCCAAAAGAGAATATAAAAAAAAAAAAAAATTACTGATCTGAACATTAACTATTCTTCTAAGGGAAGAATGTAGCAACAGCTTTTCATTGTAAACTTGGAAAGAACAGAACTTATGTTAATAACTCATCAACATACAAGAAAAGCAGCATGAAAAACCTCAAAAGAGGAGACTGGGACGTGGGTTGGGTTAACAATTACAACCCAAAAAATTCCAACCATCAGTAAATGGTTGTTGGTCAAAATTCCTTACCTACTCAATTCGTTGGTCTAATCCAGGTTGTTTCCGATGTAACACTATTTCCGTAATAGACCTGCTTTGAGGCTTCATCCCAATAAGCCTGCATGAGAGAAGGGAAAAAGAAAAGACAAGAAACAGAAGCAGAAAAGACTTAGAACTGAAGAAAATCCTGATAAATTATGATAGCATAGAACAAAAAATATAAAGGTTACATATGGTTTATATTATTCTAACTGATTTTGGTTAGTAAATGAATGGTTTTCAATTAATTAATCCAGAACTAAATGATTGAGTGAAAAAAAATCGTGTTTGGTTAATATATAACAAGAAGCAGTTTCTTTCAGACTTGGTATATGCATTTATTTAAAATGTAATACCAGGCTAAAGCCTAATTATATTTAATTAATTAATTGGCAATTATTAAAAAACTATCATTTCCATTCAGTTAACTAAATTGTAGTAGTAATTTAGTCGGTCAAAAAAATACAAAACAAACAGGCCAATTAATGCTTAACTCGTGTGAGTATATGAAAATAACAAGCAAAGATAATATAAGGAACCAACTAGAAGCCACAACAGATCCAAGGACTTAGGTGTCCAGTACTTAACAGTTAAGACTAGTGGATGTACGGACTTCCCACTTTTGGCTGCACCTGCAACAATACTAAGGAAAGCAATGTATGAAGCTGCTGGTAAAGCCTATAGGTAGTTGCAATAGAGACTTGAGACCACATCCCAACCCTTCTAACCTGTTGTCACTCTTCGAACCAAATAAATAAAAGAAAAGCAAGTTTCATGATCTGACCTGACACACTCCCCGCACATATTTTACACCTCTCAATGAAACACGTACTAGTAACCTGACAGTTTTGGCAGATCTAAAAACTAAGGATTTTTTTACGAATGTTCTTTTTTTGGATCAAGGAAGAATACCCAATGTATTTATATAGATTTCTAGATTTTTTGGGGACATTCGGCTATGATTTTTTTGTAGGCCGGTTCCTTTTTTTTTGTAATTTTGGGTTTGCCTTTCTTAGGTACCTTGTTTTAATAGAATTACTCCTACCGATCAAAAAATTAATGATTTCTTGTTCTCAAAACTGTTATTCTTGTCTGTACTGTATGCATTTTTGTTCTCATCCTTGCTAGATTTAAAACAAAACAAAATGCACTCTTGGCCTCAATAGTCTTTCGATATACCTGCCATCCAGAAGGGAGATCTCTTGAAATTTCCTTCAGATCAGGCTGCAGGTTTCCATCAGTAAGACTCTCAGATGGAGTCTGTGCAGCTTCATTGGATGATTGAGCTCTCTTTCGCTTAACCCTCTCACGCCTGAATAATCAATAACCAAATCACATAAAAATAGAAAAGACGGGCAACCGATCATTGATCATTTCAAATGAATAAAGGAGTGGGTGTGAGTATGAGCACATGTGGGTAAAGAAGAGAGAAAAAAGGTAACAGAAAACTTAATAAGTAGTCTCCATTCATCCCGAGATTAGAAAGATTTTTTGGCCACACCAAGCTCCAACATACCACTTTCATTTTACTTTTTTTTTTTGAATGCAGGCTAAGATTATGCTGTATATAACTCAATGTTATTAAATCCTATATAACTCAATGTTATTAAATCCGTTTCGTTTTGGCCGGAAAGCCCAAGAGGTACCATGTCACATAAAACTTGCACTGTGTTGAACTTCGGGGTGTTTCAAGCCATTTGGGAATGTGTTGAACTTCAGGGTGTTTCAAGCCATTTGGGAACTTTCAGTCCAATTCAACCATTTCGCCTGGAAAAAATTTAGTTGGCAGTACCAGATATGAGGTGCCATATAAGCACTTTACGTGTACAATTGCGATTTTCATTTGTATCATCTGTTTCCCTTCCCCAAACAGACCAAGCCTCACCCATGTTTGGAGTTTAATAGGCTTCAATCAAGCATTGCTTTATGTAAATCATCAGGAAACAAAGCATAAGAGAACTAGAGGCACAACAGAAAAGTGAAAACCGAGAAGAACATGATGATTAGTAGGAAGAGAGATATATAGCATCTAACCCTAGTAGCAGGTCAATCCCAAAAACAAACAAAAAAAGAAATCCCAATTGCCTTAGTTATTTCAAAATCATGATTGGGACACTATTTTTCTCGACTTAAAACACAATAAAAAAACACAGGGAGTAACATATGTGCGTATATGTGGATAAAAATATACACAGTGGCAAGTCCAAAAAGGTTAACCTCATTGATCCAGTACTGGTGCATTCCATCCCAATTAAAAATAGAAACCACCCATCAAAACAAAATTGAAAACGTTGATATTAAGTACTACAAAGAACTGTTAATGTAGGTTCAAGGGTCCATACCAATCACCACCCAGAGGCTGAAAATTAGCATTATCTTTGGCTTCTCCTGTGGCAATTTGCTGAGCATGCCATTCCTGCAGTCAAAAGAAACTAGAGACACTAGAACCAGCCAAATGACAGCAAGTTACTGAAAACAAAAACAGAAAGCATTTCCATACCTCTATTTCCCGTTGTCGTTTCTTCTCCAAAATCTCATAAGCATTTTCAGGTTCATGTTCCTCATCTTCATGCAACTCCTCTTTGGCTGCCTTCCACTAATGGAACAGAATTATTAAATATTTAGTAATCTGAGAATACTACACATACATATCCCTGATGCGTGCATGTCCTCAAAGGTGTACCATACTGGAAAAAACAATGTACCTTGTCCACCAGGCTGGAGACTTTCTTGTTTGACCTTAGTGTGGGCACCACAGCAACTGTCCGTTTTTTACTCCGCAAAACTGAGAAGGAAACGAGGTATGAGTCTAATTATATATAGCTATAAATCCATCTGAGTAAGCTGAAGCCATTAGCAAGTAATAGTTTATCCTAAAAAACATACATGCATACATATATATAATTCTGCCTGTGTCATACTCAGTGCCATATCATCATACAACCGGTCCCAAGTCCAGAAAAAGGAGGAGAAGACAGGCAGCATAAAACTCTTAAACCTTTATGAACATGAATCCTAAGATTATCTTAAATAGAGCAGAATGGCAAAATATGGTTTATGTAACCAACCTCAAATAGTTGAGATAACGCTTTATCGAGTTAAATTGAGTTGAGTTTATATAATAATAATCCTTTCTAGTACAAGAAAAACACAATCTATCTATCAAAATTAAACCCTAGCTCCAGTTTTCTCCCAAGTTTAGGTAATTAGTCCCCACTCTCCTAATATTTCGTTCCAGCGTGGCTTCTTTTTTTAACCCCCCCCCCCCCCTTTTTTTCAGGAGGTGGCATGGTTTATACTGAAGCTGCCCTTAGTTTTTTTTGCTTAAGTTTTTTACCTTTCAACATTTCATTTTAGTCAATCAGTTGATTTCATTCTCTCAAATAGTTTCAATACAATATTATATTTTTTCTTAAAATTTTCGGAGAAGGCATCAGGGAGGGTGCATTACATGACTCAAGCAATATAAGCACAGATGCTCTAGCTCCCCCAAGGTAAATTTTCTAGCTCCGCCCTGGCTGACACTTTTTCTCTAGAAGCAGCTGCATCACTTACCCTAGGTACATTTATGACATTCAGATGCAGAACTTTCCAAAGTATTAGCAGTTGAACTGTACAGCATGTGTAAGCATGCATAAATAGTTGATGTCAAATGCAATTAACAGTACATTTATCCACGTGCAATAATCAGGGTATTCTGAAACATTACCTTTGGATTGAACCTTAGCAACTGTTGATGTAGCAGCAACAGCTGCAGAAGTGACAACAGCAGTTGACGACACAAGGACACTATCTATTCCTGAATTGGTTGCTGGAGCTTGAATTGTGGCAGCGGTAAAAGGAACTTCTATAGATTCCTTTTTAGCTTCCTCACCAACAATGGAAACATCAACCTTGATATTTGGTAATGAAATGCAGCTTGCTTCTGCCTGGGCCTCTACGGATCTGTTTCCAGAACCAAGGGTCTCATTACCAGATTCACTGTGGAACCCCAAAGATTCCACCCCACCAACTACAGGAATAGGAGCTATTGTTCCATCTTGAAGATCATAATATGCTAGAGGCTCAACGGGGATAACTACAACTGGAGCAGCACCTGGATATGTGTTCGGCACCACTTCACAATAAAGTGGTGGATGGGGCACAGCTACCTGACAACCCTCAGCATATCCATAAAAATTACTGCCTGGCACTCCAGTGTGTGTTTGTCCATAATATTCAAAATTGGGACCTGCATAGGATAGATTGTATTGTTCTACTTCTATATAAGGAGGAGGTTGTACTGTCTCCGAATAAGGTGGTGGTGGAGGATATGATGGTTCAGGTGGCTCATCAGGTGGTGGTGGAGGAACCAGTTCGTTATCTGGAGGTGGAGGTGGAATCCAGTCCTCATCTGGCGGCGGTGGAACCCCAAGCCCTTCATCCAGCACAAATGATTCATGTTCTGCATGTGGATTTGGCTGAAAAGGCTGCTCTGGTGGGGCACAATATTTGGCATCCAATGCCATAGTTGGGTTGCTTGCAGGAATTGCATCTTCAACTTCCATGTCCACATCCATGTCTACATCTTCCCCAGAATGAAGCCCAGTCTTGGGAGTCAGCTCAGTAGCTAATGCAGCTCCATGGTCTTCACCCTTTCCTCCACCACTTGCAGAATGTGTAGTGGTGTATCCAATTGAAGAAACAAGTTCACTGTTGACAGCATAATTGCCAGAAGCTTCATTATGTGAATCCTTTTGGACTTCAGTTATTTCACCAACATCAACAGAAGCATGGGAATTTTCAGTTGTAGAACAAACTAATTTCTTTTCATATCCATCAGCTTTGATACCATTGCCCATGCTTTCCTGTGAATTATGTGTTGCCTCAACTTCACTTAATTGTGCACATTTATGAAATTGGAGAACTACATCATTAATTTCACCTTCCAGCAGCTTAAGTTGCCTTTCAGAGTGCACCCAAAATGGAAGCAAGAATGATCCGTAAGAAAAAAGGGACTTGATGTCAGAAAGCCTAATCTCAACCTCCAATATGTACTTTGAAATTCGATCGTGTCCTTGTTGGAAGCCCTTGGACCTGAAACATTGCAGAAAAAAGAAAAAAGAACCATCAAACAGCAAGAATAAATATACAGAAGAGGAAAAAAAAATTCCAACGAAAGGATATCTTCAGGAATCATTTTCAAGATCATTTATGACATATAAATAAGAGATAGCTATGCAGAAGGGCATGCGCAGAGAAAAGGCAGAACAACCATGTCCATACCCTTTCAGTGAATTCAATCTCTCTAACAAGTATTCACTATATTTCACAAGATGAGAAGAAAGATCAGTCCCTGTTTCATGTTCATCACGAGCAATTATACTGTGTGTGTACTTCTCAGAATAAGAACCTGTGGCACTTCCATTCCCCAAAAGAGCATCACCTGACTGCCTGGGTGAAACATAATCCCCAAATGAAGAAGTTCCATTATAAAGTGCATTAATGGCACCAGAGCTATTCCTTGCATCACTTTCAGTGACATCGGATCCCCCTTTTTTATCTTTTGAAATCTCACCTTTATACCCTTCATTCCACTCTTCCATTTGGGGGCCATGTTCACGTATCTCTTTGGTTCCACAAATCACATTAGCAGCCTCAGAGCCATCTGCAGCCTTTGTAGCAACAGAATTTTCCAATTCTACATCTGAAGTAGAACCTGATTCATGCATACCTACAACAGCAATCTCTCTTCTTTCAGCACCAGGAGTAGTTTTCTCTTCACCGCTCAATTCAGTTCCCTCAGCCAAAACATCAGGTACTTCCCATGAAGTTTCCCCAGTCACAGTATTCCAGTAATAATATTGATTACTCTCCTCATGAAACACAATCTTCCAGCCTGAACTCACATCTCCATTGACTTGTATATCAGACGTTCCAGGAACAGAAGTTTGTTCCATCGAACACATTTCTTCAATTGAGTCACCTGAGCCAGTAGGATTAATTTCTCTGGTATCATTGTCCACCAGTGTCTGCAAAGCCTCCAGTGAAGCAGAACCAGTCTCCATGTCAGGTTGCTCAACCTCACGAGCACCAAGCTCTTCACCCACATTAATTTCCATATCCTCACCTGCTTTGTCATGAATCTGCTTGAAATGAAATAAGCTTAGCGTGTGAATTAAAGAGCTCACATCCAAAAAAAAAAAAAAAGGTGCTTGAACAAATTTCTACCGAAATAATAACCTGCTTTAAGAGACATGACGTCTACCCATAAAAAGGACTCACAAGCAAATGAAACATTTGAATTCAGCGTATAAAATGAACATTATAAATATATGTTAACATTGCATTCATACAGACAATCAATTTTCTCAAACCAAATTCAGGAAACACCACAAGAATTTAAAACATGCGTTTTTTTAATTTTTGATAAGTAAGAATTTAAAGCATCCATTTGGAAGAATTTATTGCATAAATCAAGAAAGTGGCCAACAAGGCAGCCAACAATGGGCACACTAATCAAGTAGAGCAAAATTTTGTGGGTGCCCAACAATAGCCCACACACATCAAGCAGAACCAAGTTTCACCCAACTCAACTTGGATACTAGGACCCCAAATTCATACCCAGAGCAAGCTTAAGAATTTTCCTACAGTTGGCTGCTTATGAATAAAAAACACATAGATCTCAGCTAATTAAAATACCCTTGCTATACCAAGAAAAGAGGGGAAATAAACATAGTCATCAAATGAAACTCAATTGTTCCTGGAGAGAGAACTTAAAGGTCTCATGTGATAGAAAGAGAAGACTAAATAGCCTTCATTGGGTTAAATAAAATGTGCAAGTAGTAGTTCCTACACAGAGAACAAAGAGGAACTAAACTCATTGACGCAAGTAAATACAACCAATGGCATCGAATGAACTAAACTCATTTACCTAACATAATCAATGGAATTAATACACCAAATAATATCATTAAAAATAGGGAAAAATGTCATTTTAACGTAAAATATTATAAGAAAATACTTGCAATAATCATACTCATTATGAGAGTTTAGGAGAAAGTTGGCCATGACTGAGCAAGTTTAAACAATGATGATTTTCTAGAATTTTAATGCATCCATTCTATGCCTTATTTCCATAAATGGTCTATTAAAAACTTGATCCTCTATTAAAAAAGAAGAAAAAAAAATTTTTTTTTTGGGGGGGGGGGGGGGGGGGGTGGAGATGGTGGTGTTGGCGGCGGCAGCAGCAGTTTCCTATCTGCTTGAGATTGAAATTATTGACAAGTGAACTAAAGTGAGAGCATTGTGAATAGTTCTCCAATTTCTCCTATGCTAAGCTGAGCCCCTCACCACCAAGTTCACGGTCAATATCAGAAAGGGCTTGTTCAGCACTCATTGGCTTGTGAACTTTCAAAAAACTTTCAATTAAGGCATGCCAGAATCACAAATTGAGTAATTAGCAGTCAAGCAAGTAAATGTCATGGATTCTATGAATGACCTGGCCATTAAGGTCCTGCTGAGGAGTTCTCTACAACAGCGTGATCAAGTCTTTTACTCGATTCCTCATCCAATTCATCATCACTATATTGCCCGAGTAACAGCAAAGGATTCTCTGGTTGTTGACCTGAAGACAATATATTAAAATGTCAAATACCTTAAAAACTATTTACATCTCTACTTAGCAATAACCAACATATCTGAGGTCAAACAAAAATATGTAATGAATTATTAAGCCAAAAATAAATAAATAGAAAAAGGCAACAATAAATCTCAATGGGCACGTTTTAGGGTCTATTTGTCAGTCACCTGTTACACATTGGAAAATTTGTCAGCAAGGCATAAAGCAAATAAAGCCGGAAACATACGAACCAAGAAGGAAAAATATTCCTGTTGAAATCTCCAAAACGCCTCTTGATGCCGCGAAAAAAGGGCATAACAGGTCAGGAGTTTTCATTTTATAATTCACTGTGGCAGGGCCCGATGAGATCTGACGACCAAGTGGATGTTCCCAAGACCACAGCCACCCTACAGTCTGGCAACAAAATCTTGGGGGGGCAAACAACATGTCTTGCACAAATATATCAATAATTTCCACCAATATAATGCGGTGCACATCATGTCCTCCCTACATAGATCAGTCCTTTTGAAGAAAACTGACGGAACCCACCTGAAGAAGATGATGAATTGGGTGACCCAACATGGTGTTTTGGATCTACATCCCCTCCAACTTCATCCTGGACAGAGGAGCCACCCAGATCTCCTAGAAGTTAAGTAAAATGCCCAAAATTAAAAATCAATTGATTAGAAACTAAACTTGAATAATGATGAATTTCCAAATGCAAATCCAAAAATTAACAAATCATCATTAGCAACAAAAGATGTAAAAACAGTTAGTTATTATACTTTGGTCATTAAATAGTGCTGCTCACCACTCGGTATAATGATCAACAAGTTATTCCAAATATCAACACTATTATGAATGTCAACACATAATAACCATGCAAAGAATTGCTAGGAGTGTGTTTGGTTTAATAGGAGCTAAAGGAATTGATAGCACAAGTTAGTGGAGAAAAGAAAAGAAACGGAAGGATAGTATTAATCCTTTTCAATGTTTTCATAACAAGGGGGAAGAAAGTAAAGGATAGTGCAATTCTGTCATCTTATTTGAAAAAAATAGAGGAGGAAAAAATTCCATTTTATTACAAGAGTAGGAAGGGTAAAAAATAAATTTATTTATTTAGAAAAATAGGGACAAAACAAGTTATTACTAGCTCTCAATCTTTTCACTTTAGGAATTAACTCCTTCCTGTAGCTCCCTTTCATTTCATTTCCTTTCCTTGTTTTTAAACCAAGCATTAACACTGCACTTGGATTGAAGGATTTGGAAAGAAAGAAGAGGAAATGAGAAGGAGGGAGAGGTTATTTTGTGCTTGGTTTAAAATTAAGGAAGGAAAGGAAGGGAGAGATAGGGTTCTTAACACTTATTTTATTCAATTTGTTCTCCTCCCAAAAGTGAAAGGAGACGGAAGGAAATGAGAGGCCTTTAATGAATTTTTTATAATATCAATTCTAACCTTAAAATTATAAAGGAAAAAATAAAAAAGACACATTTATCCTAGTGCATAATAGTAAAAATATATATAATCCTTTACTATACTTTCATTTCTTTCCTTTATTGTTATTCCCAAACAAGATGAGAGGATTACATTCTATTTTCCCTCATTTATAATCCAAGCATGAATGAAAGATTACACTCTTTCCTACCCTCCCCTCCCATTCCCTTCCCTTCCCTTCCCTTCCCTCGTAACTAATGTTATTGTTACGATCCTAAATAGTTAAAAGACTTGATTTCACGCGTTCCATCAGTCTTAGGGCTTTTGGCGTATTGGTCAAGTTCATAACAATTGGTATCAGAGCAGGCACCACGTCACAGGTTCGAGTCATGGAGGAGGCGACCTAGAGGCTGGATTAAAATGCCTTGGTGTTATGTATGGGCATAGTACCAAGTCATTGAATACTGATAGTTGGATGGAGCCACCAAAAGAGAAAGGGCTATCAACGGGTCAATGTCGATAGAGTGGGCCGCCGTGGACGTCAGTTCGGAAGCGTGGTGGTTTGTTACGATCCTAAATAGTTAAAAGACTTGATTTCACGCGTTCCATCAATCCTAGGGCTTTTGACGTATTGGTCAAGTTCATAACAATTCTTATCCTCTCCCTTCCCTTCCCTCGTAACTAATGTTATCTTATCCTCTCCTCTCCTTCCCCTCCTATTTATTTATCCAAGCATAATGTAAATAATTTCTCTATCACTTCTCCTTTTCTTCCAAATCTTTCAATATAAAGGGATGAAAGAGAAACAACTGCATGTGTGTGTCATTGCTATCAACAAAAACAAGGTTTTGATTAAAAAATAATAATCTTCTTTTTTTTTTTTTGCAGCGAATGCAGTTAAGATTAGTAAATGCCAAAAAGGCAGGAAAGGAAAAGAATTTAGAAGTTTAAATCTTAATTAAAAACTCATAAAGCTACATCTATGATTAGTTTAAATTTCTCTTCTAATTTTTTTTCCTTTTTACTTTGTCTTTTCATTTGGAATTCGAAACTATTTATAATACAAGATTCGTAAGTTAATTTTCTTTTCTTTTCTCAGTAATCTCGGCAACCAAACATAAAATTAAACAAAGCGTTACGTTGAAAACCCTAAAAAGTATAGAATTGAATATAAAAAAGATGTAGAGAGAGTGGTTGGTCTACCAGAGGGTTCCGCGAAAAGATCGAGCTTTACCCTTCGACCAGCCGCACTCATAGCTGCGAGTCGACGCTCCTTTCTCTTGCCCATTGGCGGTTGAATATTTGAAGATGAAGAGATAGAATATTAAAGAGAATCGAATTGTTCGAGCTGCTAGGGCTACAGAGACACGCAACAGAAGACGCTGAAATTGGGAATTACGATTTCTAGCCCTTTGCAAATCTCTCTCTCTCTCTCTGTCTCTCTCTCTCTCTCTCTCTCTCGTTTATATACGTATACGTAGGGCAATCGGATCGTCGTTGCTTGGTTGGATCCTCCGACTCCGAGTGATCAAATTTGACAATTGGCCCGATGCACATGTGCTTTTTTATCATATTTAATTTTTATTTTTATTTAATTAAAATTAAATAGTTATATGATAGTAACATAGATCACAAAATAAGATTGTGAAACTTATGTGTGTTAAAAAAAAATTTCTTACCTAATTTAGAAAAAGTATTGTACATTTTAAAAAAGCAATGTACAAAATAAAATTGTGACACATGTTTGGATAGAATATATTTAGTTGCAAAAGAAGTAAGAGAAATCTTCTCCTACCCAATTACATGTTTTAATCATAATTGTTCACATATGTTATTTTATCATAATTAATTTTTATTTCTAGTTAAAACAAAATAATCAACCTAAGATTATGATACGTATCGAGGCAAGAAAAAATGTTTAAAGCAGTCGTATTTTAAATAAAAATATTCTTGTGATATTAATTATGTCACATCTCTTAATTTAATATTTATTGTGAATGATTATAAAATTAGCCTATGCTATTTTATCATTAAATTTTTTTCTTCCAAACAGTTGCTTTAAATTAAAAGAGTAAAAGAGAAAGCAAAAGGAAAGAAAATATATCTAATTTTTTATTTTAAAATAAAAAAAGAGATTGAGGAAATGGGAGGGCCTTAAAAATATATTTTCGTGTCATTTTAAAGAGTAATGTTAATCTTACCTTTATATTTTACTAAAAATGTTTACCTTCATAAGTTGACAGTGTTGTATTGGCTGAATATCACATCATCATATGACATGATGTGATATTCAACTAATACAACACTGACAACTCATGAAGATAAATATTTTTGGTAAAGTTTTTAAGTAAGTCTAGCATTATTACATTTTAAAAGTAGGACAAGAAGAATGAAAAGATTAGGAAGTTGATAATTATTTGTTTTGTTTTTAATTTTAAAATGAAGTAAATTTTAATTTTAATTTTAATTTTTATACTCTTATAATTAAATATTTTATTTTATTTTATTTTTTATCTTTTTCAAATAAGATAGGAAGATAACGCCACATCACCGCCTTCTAATCTCCTCCCTGGACGATTGTTATTAATCATGATAGTGTCAGGCATCATTCCATTAAGGTCATTGAGATTGGGCTGTAATAGTGTTTTTAGTGGGGATAATTCAAGGTTTTGAAACGATAATTCAGGGTCATTAACAAATAAAGTTTGGGAATAAGCATGTGGGATATCAAATTGCTTTTTCTGGGCCTAAGCTAAATTTGATTGCACGAATTCAGGTTCATGCTTGCTTGACCCAAACCAAAAGGGAATGGGCTCGTCCAACTGAGGCCTAAAATCAAAACATTGAAAGCCCAAGTACATGAGGTTGTGGCTGGTGTTGATGTTGATGTCTCCGGGTAGCTGGGAAAAAAAAATTGGACCTTTTTTGTTTCTTTTGGAGTAGACAATGATAGATGGGGAGATGAAGGCCGTGCGCCAGGTCATTTGTGGCCTGATACTGAAGAAATTTTGAAGCTATTATTCGCAGTCCCATCAGTTAAATGATAAATTACATGTGCATAAGATACAAATAACATATCATTTGATTGTCAGGATCATGTGTTCTGAAACTATCGAATATTTTTACAAAATTATGAAAAGGTGATTACTATAGTCTCTATAACAAAACAATCTTCAATGAGTCTGATACATTATATGACAATATGTACTTGTTATGTCGTTGTGTACCAGTCTAATTCAAAAAAAATTATTCTTTGACCACCACACTAAAATGGGTAAAGTTAGAATTTTTTTGTAAAGGGATTATACTTTTTTTGGATAAAATTTTAGGGTGGAGATTTTTTTTCAAAATTAGGGTGGGAGATTTTAAGATATTGATATTAAAAGAAGATTTAAGTGTTTTTTTTCTTTGTATGTAAAATTCAGGCATATTGCTGATGTATTATTGTCTATCAGGTGTTTGTACCTAATATTTGATTCGAACACCTGCCCAATTAAAAAAAAAACATTTAATTCAAATATTAATCAATGTCCATTATTGTGGGTCCATGCACTCCAACATATGGCTGAAAAGATAGGTGGGGATAAGGTGCATTATTGGTGCCCGTTGGCACCTCAATGATTCTTCATTTTTAATTTTTGAAAAGTTTTAGAGATGACAGGTCTCCCTCTTCATTATTCTTGGCATAATTGTGAAATTACAAGTTATTGTGCTCGTAATACAATACATGCACAGAGAGAGAGAGAGAGAGAGAGAGAGAGAGGAGTTGCACATGCCTACTTAGAAATTAATCCATTGAGTTAACAGATGGAGCCGTGAGTGAAAAGTTTTGTCAATGGAGGGGTTCATAGATTATGAAAATAATATATTATCATTTAGATGAGATGTTTGGTTTTCTGAAAAAAAAAATTAAATAACATTCTACCTATATGACAAAATGTCATTAATAGAATTAATTATCGATGAACCAAATTCATTGGTTGTTTTGTAGCCAAACACTCTGTCGACCACGTTTACACGGAATTATGGGTATCTCGTCTTGGTTTTTCTCAAATTCTGGAAATTATACATATATATATATATGTATGTATGTATTTATTTATTTATTTATATTCAGGTAGCAACAGCATATATCCTAATTTAATTTCTGAACACAGATATAATCTTTCTGTTTCAATTATCATACGCTTTTGGTTGGGGTTATCAGAAGCAGGAAATGATTAAAAGGTCACTTATATTTCTGCCTGTAGATGGGTCCTTCAGCTTCTTTGCATGAGTTTTTAAATAAGATGTTCTGACTCTTTCTTTGCTCAGGCATGGAGCGTTTTGATATGCCGGAAATACCATGTTATTGTGCTTAGAGGGTGTTAAGCATTTATGTGCTCCCCTACTCGGATGCTGTGATCTTGGTTTATACAGACAATCAAGGGACCTTGAAGATCCTGAAGTTCTTGCGAGGGAGACTGTGTGTATGCTATTTACCTTTATTCTCTTAGCTTGCTATTTTTCCTTGAATAACTAGACTGCACATCATGAACCAATAGAACTATAAACAGAAGAAGAAGAAGAAAAAAATGCTGTGATGTATTTTTAGTTGTAAATTTTCTTGAAATTATTGGCGACTAATTGATTATCTATTATCTGCTGTGATCAATGCTGCCGACCCCAAATAATTGGGATAAGGCTTGGTTGAGTTGTATTAAGTTGCTCTGATCTATGGGTTCCTATGTTTATCCTTTTTATTCACTCTTGGTTGTAGAAGGATTTGGGTTTACTTATTTAGTTATCAGAATTATCTTACGCTTAATCAGAATATTATTTTAATAATTTTTTGCCAATTAATTAGGAGTATTTCATAGTAAGAGTTTCCCTCGTTAATTGTGTAAAAGTTTTGATTCAAGAAAAAATGTTGGTATTGCATAACTTGTTAGTCGATCCAAGTAGTTTCATAAGGGACTTATTCATGCTAATTATTCATTTTTCTTAGTCTCCACTTATGAAAGAATGACTAAAGTTTTCTCACTTGAAATTGAATGCAGTTAGTGTAAGTGAAATAGAGGCACTTTATGATCTATTTAAGAAGATCAGCAGTGTGGTGACTGATGACGGCTTGATCAACAAGGTTTATCTATATCCTCCTATAGATCATTGTTCACATTACATGTTGAGATGCAGATTTCATTGTACTATTGCTGCACCTACACATGAATCTAGGGATAATCTATATGGTTACTTTTCCTGATATCGATGTGTTGTTAGTTCCCCACAATTTAACAATAGTTTCTTGACTTCTTCTTTTTTTTTTTAAATATCATGTTGCAGGAAGAATTTCGATTGGCATTGTTCAATACAAGCAAAAAAGAAAGCTTGTTTGCTGATCGGGTACTTTCTTTTCAGCTATTTTCCACCCTCTTTAACAACTATTATATTCCTTACTCTTACTAAAGTTCACTTTTTGTAGAATTGAACTAAATAGATATTTAAGTTCTTTACAGTTCTTAAGTCATCTGTTACTCATCTGACAGAGGCTTTCAGATCGCCTTGTATGATGAATTTATATATATACATGCAAACACATACATATGTGAACCTTTGTGAGTGCTTGTGCCTGTTTTAACTAACAGCTAGAAAACAGGGATGTTAAGACACCCGTGTGGCTTGTCTGTATTGAAAAGTGGATCATGTTAGATTACTCATCATTGAGTTGATATCTTTTGTTGGATATTTCAGAAGAGTTACATTACACATGATCATCTTACACTACTGTCCTTCTATTGCTTATCAATGGCAGGTATTCGACTTGTTTGACACAAAACATAATGGAAATCTAGGTTTTGAAGAGTTTGCTCACGCGCTCTCTGTATTTCATCCAAATGCCCCTATCCGACGACAAGATTGAGTGTACTCTAAAAACATTTCTCCAATTACTATGATGTTGTGAATTTTGTTATTAGTGTTTTTCTAGTATCTTATGAGATAGATTTATTCGCTCATTTGCAGTTTCTTTTCAACTATACGATCTCAAGCAGCAAGGTTTCATTGAGAGGCAAGAGGTATATATTGTTGTTTAGAGAAAATGGATTTGAAACTCATTTAATTAAACTTAGGATTTTCAGTTTGCTGTGATGGGTTACTTACTTTCGATTTTCTATTTTCTATTTTGCGCTGGTGGCTTGTCTGAATTCAGATCACTTTATGTTTGAGATTTAAATGGTGATTTTCTCTTTCAATTCTTGGCTTGGAAGGATTCAACTACTTGACTTCATGTTGTGTTACCTCGTTTTAGATCAATTAGGTGGAAAAATAGAACATGGAACCCAGATGAGTTAAAGCAACATCTTGCATTTCTTACTTTCTGTTCTAACAAAGAATAGTTTTCCCTTCGTTTCTATTTGCAACACCACTTCATAATTCCATCTTCTGTGTAATGAATATAAGCTATTTCTAAACGTGCTACATTTCCATTTGAGAAGGATACTATTGCAAGTTATCCAATCCTTAATTTGTCTAGATAGTCCAACCTTTTTTCACTACCTAATTACATCTTCATGAATTCCCTTTTAAGGTTGTTTATAACTTAGAATCTGGAACAAAGAGGCATTTTCCAGAAGAAGAAAAAATCGTCTTTAAGTTCCATTACATCATGCTAATTGCAAAATGTGTTTTGGGTATTTCAAAATTTTGTTTGTTCATTCCCCTGTGAGCTGAAAAATTCCTGCATTCTAATCTCTTTTGAGCTTTAACATTTAATTTGATAGAGTGCCCCAATAATTGGGATATTATAATGGAATGACATGGAGAGATTAGTGTAGGCCCTATGCATGGATGATGCGCACAAATCAAGTAGTGGTCCAAATTTTTTCTCATGGAAGC
This sequence comes from Nyssa sinensis, assembly GCA_008638375.1. Lineage (NCBI taxonomy): Eukaryota > Viridiplantae > Streptophyta > Magnoliopsida > Cornales > Nyssaceae > Nyssa > Nyssa sinensis. The sequence continues at coordinate 56,615,684 of CM018046.1, forward strand.
AAATGTAGCACTAAGCAGTTTGAGTTTTTCTTTTAGGATGGTTGAGCTGAAGAAAAGTTTATTCCAGGAATTGGTTGCTAGCCATTTTGATCATGTGTCAATTGAATAACATTTAAAAAAAAAAAAATCCCCTCAACTGGAGTGACTGGCAAAAGCTTTAAAATTTGATGTGGCCATCAGTTTTGGTCATAATTGAAATGGTAATACATTTATCACAAACCTTTCAAAAAAAAAAAAAAATCTGATGAAATAATAGTAATTAGGTTAAAACTATAGAATTTCAAAAAAAATTTAAGTTTGAAATGAACATTGAAGTTTAAGAACCTTGATGTGGATTCATCTTTTATCTATAACATTTGTGTTGTGGCGGTTGCTGTGTAAATGTTAGGACACAAGAACTTTTCATGTTTAAGTTAATTAGGTTTAGTCTGTAGATTTTTTTCCTTTTTGATGCTTCAGTGTTTTTCCCCTCATGATCGACTTTATCTCATTCTCCTCCATAATAATGCCAATAATCTTACAAGGCCAATGCTAGAGTTTTCAACTGCCTTGCGTCCAAATCTTTCCATTAAAAAAAGATGAATCATCTTCTTTAATGCATTTTGTTGAAAATGAATCCTATGTTTTGGAAAGATAAAAAATTTACTGATATCCCCAAAAGAGGATTGTATTACCTTTCTTGGTTGGGGATTATATTCGTAAATCTTCCTCTTGAAAGTTGTATTTCCCTCACTCATGGTTAGAAGCATCATTAAAGATTATGACACACGTGGACTGCATATCTGAAACTATCCTTCCATTTAGTGCAGTTGGAGAAATTTTCCTATGCAGGAAAAATACTGAATGATGAAAAGAGAAAGGAAAAGAAAAGAAAAAGGATAGAATGAAGAAAGAAAAAAAAACAGAAAAAAAAGGGTTTACAGAGAGACAAATATACATGAACATATTCTTTTATCCAATGGTCTATGATGTTCAAATTATTTAAGGCATTTGGTTTCATTTTTTTCTGGTTTGTTCACTTCCATTAATTTAAAAATGCAATAAACAAGAGTTTACAAGTAATAGTTTCACATTACTTTATTAATTTCCTCTTTAATTTCTGTAATCTTTTTCCACATGTTTAAGATCTTTAATTGACTTCTGAATGCGTAGGTGAAGCAAATGGTAGTGGCTACCCTTGCCGAATCTGATATGAATCTTTCAGATGACGTTATAGAGAGAATCATTGATAAGGTGCTTCCTTGAGCGAGCTTAATTACAATAACATCTGTTTATAATATATATATATATATATATATATATATCATTTTGGCCTCCCTTTAGGCATGCATACCCAATGTATTTTTGTGCACATCTTTTCTTCTTCTTCCTATTCTTTCTTTTTTGGTTGTTTGTTTGTTTATTCCTTTTTTGCCTCAAACTAGAGTAAAATTTTAACTTCTGTAAGGAGATACCATCATTGCATCTGCTGGATGTGCTAGGAAAATATTTACCTCATCTGCTTTTGTTATTCTTCATTTTTTTTTTTTGGCTTGTATATTATCTATGCACTAAAACAATTAGTCATACTATGCAATACATATGTTTCATTTCTCTTGTTCAATGGACTTCTTGAGGATCAGGTTGCTTGCTAAAGTTCCCATGGTTTTTAAGGTTGTTGATCTTATGTAACTGGAAGTCTGGAACAGTGGCATTTGTCGAGTAACTTCTAAGTTCTAACAATGTCATTATGAATGTTCAAGTATGAGTGATACACCAATTAGAGGCTGCTGCAAGTTTCAGATATTTAATTTTGACATAAAAAAATTATTGCCTATAAGGTTGACAGATAGTGGATCAAGATATTTATACACCTGTTGAGGTTGCTCCTATTGGATTATTTTAATGTTCTGACTTGAAAAGTTTCATACGGTCCTTTTTAAGATAATTAGCATATTCCTTTTAAATTCGTTATTAAACGGTGGTGCAGAGGTTGCTTTAGCTGCGTATGGGAGATTCATATTTGTCTCTTATAAGAACCACTGGTAAAATGTTTCACCATTTTCTTATTTATCATAAAAAAAAGAAAATAGAAAAGAAAGGAAATGTTTCACTAGTTTTTGGCCTATGTTTCAGACTTTTGAAGAAGCTGATACAAAACATGATGGGAAGATTGACAAGGAAGAGTGGAGAAGTCTTGTTCAGCAACATCCGTCCCTCTTGAAGAATATGACCATTGAATACCTCAAGTAAGCTGTAAATATGATATCAGTCTTCTTTCTGCCTTGGCTATCTATCAAATACTCAGGGAATCTCTTTCCAATGCTTAGTATGAAATCAAATTAAGTCCATTGGATTATTAGCTTATAAGTTTATTGTTTAGACATAATATGTAGCATCTATCCATGTATGAGAGTAAGATCACTAAATCAATTATGTCATGTCTATTGATGAGTACCACAAAAATTTTATATCTATATTTTAGAATACAAACTTTACCTAAGGTAGCATGTTTACAAATAAATGGTAGTCCATCAACAAGTCTCAGCTTCAAAAAGTTTCTTTCAGTCTCAAATATATGGATGACATTGTCTTCAAAATAACTTGTAAGCTATATGAAACACATTTTGTTGGAAATTAAACTATATACATATACGTGTTCACAAACTTTTTGCAGTCTAAGTTGTGTAGCTGATGATTAAATAATAAGAATTCCATTTATTTGAGGTCTTCGAACAAGCATTGGCTCATAGAACTTTCTGCTCTCTCAGTTAAGAAGTAGCACATCTTAAGTGCATATGGGGCTAGTTGGTAGACATAAAATAACAAAGAGAGATAATTTAAAAAGGACTATAGTTGTGTGAATAGGCTTCCAATTGTGGGGAATTGGGTTTTCAAATTTGATTGGTTGAAACATTCTTAAATTATTGTAATGATGGCATGCATATATGATAAATGGTAGGACAAGTACGTTGATTTGAGATTTTTGGATTAATATCATCTGACATAATATATAACTGGCATCTGATTGGCTTTTTGGATGCTCTGTTTTTTATAATAAGTTCAAAAAACTATCTTCACTTCTACATTCTGTGAATACTTGTTTGTAACTATCAAAAGGTAAACTCCCTTCAAAAGCATCATATGTTAATCCCTGGATGCTGAGAAACGATTCCCTGGAAATATTTTCTCCTTGTATTTACATATAAATGTATCCATGGATACATTATCACTACTGTTTTGTGTTCTGTCCTCCTTTATTTCCATGCTTGTAGCTTTTTCTTTTTTCGTTTACCCTTCTTTCACTCAAGAACTCTCACCTCCAACATGAATATATTATCTTTTCCTTTGCATGGAAGGATGAGATCCTCACTTGCATATGCCTCTGTCTAGTACTATCATTTATTATAAATTAGGGATATGTGATGGTTCATCAGAATTTTTTTCTTTAAATTGTCACAAAAAAGCTATTAATTGCATGTGCTAAACTACCAATGTTTGTTTAATTTTCCTTGAACAGGGACATCACCGCTATATTCCCAAGCTTCATATTTCATTCACATGTTGAGGATACCTGATTCCGAATCTGCATAATAGGCCCAAAAGAAAGATTTTTCATTGTATTTGGTATTTGTACAAAGACTGGTGATTGTGTGTATTTATTTTCAATGTATCAAACTCTCATTTCCTTTTCAATTGAAGTTTTTGCTTGAAGTTGGTTGGTTTTACATTGTCATGGATATTATAATGATTGTCAATGCATTGCAATGATTCTATATCACCAACTTGGAATCCTGCATGTGGAACAACCAACTACTACAATCCTTGTTTGTGGAAACATCAATTGGTGAGCAATAAAGCATACATCTTATGATTAGTCACTATTCTTCCCCTTCTTGATAATTTAGGGGCACATTTTAATAAGACTGTTATTTGTTTACTTGATTCTTCAAATTGTAGATCAAATGATGCCTCTTCCTCTCTCTACTTTGATCTCAAAGTTTGATTTTGGGGGGATTTGACAGATCCCCATGTTGTAATTGTTGAGAGCGAGTTTAGAAAAGCCTTCTACCCAACCTTTTGGTCAATATTGTAAGAAGGAAACAAGGATTTTTTCAAGGCTCATGGTGTTGTTCTTTGGTGGTGTATTCTGACGTTTCTAGAGTTTGTAATGGATTATATCTTCTCTTCTCATCAATGTCCATCAATTGTGCATGACTTAATTTTATCCTGCATGATTCGAAAACTTCAATTCTCTAGTCACTAACTAACTTTCAAGCTTGATAGGAAATTGGCTGGCTAATATGTACTAAATTTACTGCACTTGTCATTTCATCAGGTTTCTGGTAAGGAATGCAATGGCATGAAAATAATTAGAATTCATTTGTATTTGGAACAGGCCAAAGATTTTACATTACTAGTCTGGCAGCCAAACATCCTTCTTTGGTATTAGGTATGGAAAAATAAATGCAGTGAAATTTATTTTCAGTCAATTTTCTGCCATTTTGTTTGCAATGTGAGTCTCAGTTTGGAAATAAAAGTACAGAAGTCTTGCATTGTTATAATCTGTTTCTGGGAATGCAATGGCTATGAAAATAGTTTGATATATCTGTTTTGTTTTCTGGTAGCATGAAAATGGTTTGGTGCTTTTTGTGTCAATGTGCTGCCATTTTATTTGCAAATGTACACTGTATGGTTTGGCATCACTGATTGTACATATTTGCAAAATATTTCAAATTAGCAGAGGTTGTGATCCTTCAAAGTTCAAAAGAAATTTTTTTTTTATGCTAATGGCCAAACATTGTCTGATGTGGTGTAATACAGTTTGTTTTTTGTTATTATAACAAATTCTCTGATCGCTAGGCTTACATTGGGGTCAACATTAAGTTCTTATTTTTTTGCTTTACTAATAGATGAGCTCACTATGCACGTACAAGATGAAGTTGCATAGTATATGGTTTTTTTTGTTCATGACATTGTTTTAACTAAGGATAAATGCTAAATTACAGGTTTTAGAATCAAAAGGGTTCAAGAAAAATATGAAATATATTGAGTGTGGCTTTAGTAAAATTAGGAGTACAAACGGAGATATAGTAAAGATTGAAAATCAAGAGATAATAAAAAGTAAAATGTTCTCAAGAGACAATAAAAAGTAAAATGCTATGTTATCTAGGTTCAATTATTCATCATGAAAGAGAAATTGGGTACTCATAAAATTAAAACAACTTAGATTAAGTGGAAAAGTGTGTCTAGCATATTGTGTGATTGATGTATATCTTTAAAATTGAAATGTAAGTTTTATAAAACAATTATTTGACTAGCGATACTATATGAAATATCATGTTGAGTAGTTAAGAAGCAACGTTTTAATAAAGTGAGTGTGGTCAAAATGAGAATGTTTAGATGGATGCGTGGTAAGACAAGAAAAGATAAAATTAAAAATAATACATTCAGTGAGATGATAGGACCAGCACCTATAAGAGATAAAATGAGATAAAATTGATTAAAGGTTAAAGGTTGTATGACCATGTATAACGAAGACGGATAACTACACCAACAAGGAAAAGTAACATTCTTTACATCAATGGTCATGTTTGTTGAAATCTTGATATACATTGTTAGTTTATTCTCTAACAACTTGAGCATTGGAGCAATTAGTTGCATAACATAATATTATAGATTTAGTTATGAAAGGTATTGGGTTCAACTATTAAGCCTCTTTTTGTATTTATGCCTCATTTGATTTGTTTGTACAAAGTTTCACTTTGTTCTACTCCCTGTTTGCCCCTTGTCATGCGAGTCCAAGGTCGCACATGAAGAAAAGTGTTGAGAGCTTAATATTTTTCTAACAATTTAAACTTTTGGAACATTGGTTGCTTAATAATGCTAGGAGGCGGGGGAAAATTAAAATTAATTTTGATAGAAATAGTTTAAAAAATATAAAATAACTATAGTTTAACTAAATGAATGAATGACCTTAAGTAAAGTAGAATCGCGAGATACGATTTATATAACCAACTCCAAATAGTTAGACGATAAAAGTTGAGCCTATTATAATACTGGTGAGATAGTATTCTTTCTTTTCCTCGGGCAAGTCCTCAAGTGGGAGCCTGTGGAAGGCCACAATTTGTTCTATTTCAGTTGGGTGTATCTGTTTAGAGCTTTTCTATGGTATACTCTTTATTTTTTTGTGGTTAAATTTTGATTTGGGTTTTTGCAGAATGCATTTCAACAATGAGATTTAACTTTGCATATGATACTATACTATTTACAAAATGTCCAGGTTTTGACCTAAAATTCTCTCTTCTTGCTTCATTTAACTGATTACATGCTATTATTTATATAACTTTTGAAATTGCAACCTTGCTTTAAATTATTTGAGGTCATGATTCTGGTGTAGAGAAAGCTGAAGTTTTTTTGGTAGTGGGTAAGATTGAAGATAAGATGAATGATTTATCTGCTACCTTCTTGAGAAACAAAACAAAACAACTTGGATGTTTTCTCAACTTTGGCAGTTGCTTCTTGTTACATTTTCAAGGGAGAGTAGCTGTTTTTTGGCATAGGACCTCCATATCTCTATGAAAGAATTCAAGGTGCTGCCCTTCATAAATCTTTTTACTTGCAGAGAACTGTTGATTTTGAAATTAGGCAAAAAACAAAGGTTGTAAATATAGCCAATCTCACGATAATTTATCATTAATTTTGTACTATCATTTGTGGCATGAAGGTCACGAGTTAAGAGTTAAGAGTTACAAAAACAGTTTATTTATTTGCAGAAGTAATACTGTATACATTTAACCTTTTTCAAACCCCATAGTAGTGAGAGCGTCAGTTCTTACTATCTTTGTGATTAAACAATATGAACAACCAGCAATATTTTTTGTGCTAAGTTTTTCTTTTTAGTCCATTTTTTTTCTTTTTCTCATAAACATCTAGGAACTGCAATCAAACTGAATTAAGTGGTGTTATGTTAGAATGATTGGATATTTGAGGTAGTTGTTATGTGAGATGTTATACATTGTTTAGGAAAATCATATGGTTTGGAAATAGTTGGTTACTATTATTATATTGACTGTTAAAGGAGATCTGTTGAACTTGTGATGGCGTGTTTTGTTGAACTTGTGATGGTGTGTTTTGCAGTTTGTGCACAGTGAGGTTTTACTTGAAAGTATTTACAAGACTCAATTTTTTCAATTTAAAGACCGATTTCTAAGTACTTCTTTTAAGTTAAAAATGCAGTTTCTAGATTCACATTCCTGCTAAAACACATTTCAGATTTTTCAAATCTATGCCTTTTATTTTAAAAGCATGATCTGTAATTATGTTTCTCATCTTTCACGCGTCTTCCAAATACTTGAAAATGCTAAATATTTTTTCTAATTGCATGACCATGACAGAAAATTTCGTGTAGTAGTGTCAACTGTTGTTGAACTGTTTCTAAGCCAAGATGGACTCAATGTATTCAGTTGACCATAAATATAAAAGGAGAAATTGAATGACATGTTTGTATTTGACCCAACCTGACCTAAATGTACCCTTGTGAATATCAAAACATCCCTTCGTTCAATTTGGCTCCATTTTGTTTGTAACAACTATTTTTGTATTGCTTCCTAAATGTAACACTTTGCTTGTCTATTTGAACCATATGTTCCTAACTTTTAAAGGGACCAACCTTACTTATTCCAAGCGGCGGCTGCAGTTATTTAGATGGTCTAACTGCCTTTTATTTATTATCTACTTTGTCTGGCAACAAGTTCAGAGGCTATTTTAAGTTTTAGATGGGATGATGGTAGGTCAAATGTAGCATTACTTTAATTCATGCAATTAATGTAATTATACCTTGCAAATGTAAGACTGCTAACATTTGAAATACAAAGTTAAAAATATGATGAGCTAATCATGCTTTGACTTTGGAAATAGAAAGTTAAACACAAAGCAACAAGTAATTCTCCTTTACCCTATATCATGAAAAGAGTTACAATCCCTAATGAAAACTGTAATGAGTAAAGTGCAGTCTGTACCTGCAGCATTCCGCAATTTCAAGCCAAGCTTGTGAAGTTCCAAGGCTAAATTATTCAGACTTGCAAATCGCGGGATAAGGACACAGGTTTTTCCCTGCTGGTATTAGCTCCGTCCCAAAATTGCGGGGCACAATTTCCCCCCTCCCCCGCCAAATTAAACCTTAATACAAATAGGTGCCAATCCCCTACCATTACTTGTCTCAATCCACGAATCAACCCGGCTACAAAGTTTTTTATTTCACAATTTAGCATCTAGCACCAAAAACAAAAACTGACCAGGGAAAAAGTGTTTAGGATGGGAAAAACCACCCGGCAAAATAAAAAATAAATTGACCAAACCAAACCAACCAAAAAGGTGGTATGAGCAAAAACCAGCCATTACAAAAAACGACAATTGTACTTAATTGTGTCACAGGACTACCGCATCTAAAACAACATTAAACTTGATGATATAATCTAGTTCCATGACAAGGTAATATCAAAACCAGTAAAGTGAGCATAAAAACTTAAAAGAAACTACTAAAATTCAGAATCTTAAAAAGAAAACTTGGCTTAATCAACTTCCTCCATCTTGCTGCCCTCAGCATCAGCTTCTGCTTCCTCCAGCGGGGGCATGTCCTCATCAGCTTCACCAGCTTCCTCGTCAATGCTCAAACCAAGTTTCAGCATCCTGTGGATCCGGTTGCCGAAAGGTGTTGGGTTCATCAAGGCTAAAGCCAGAGGTAAGCATTGCAGTCTCAAACAACAAGAGAACCAAGTCTTTCACAGACTTGTCATTCTTGTCCGCATCGGCCCTCTTCCTGAGCTCCTCCATTATGGGATTCTCAGGGTTGATCTCCATTGTCTTCTTACTAGACATGTAGCCAGCCATGCTTGAGTCCCTCAAAGCCTGTGCTTTCATGATCCTCTCCATGTTAGCAGTCCACCCATACTCCCCGGTCACCAAACAGCACGGAGAGTCAACCACACGATCAGAAACAACCACCTTTTCAACCTTGTCACCCAACACATCCTTCATCACCTTGCAAAGCCCCTCAAACTTCTCCTTCAGTGATTCATTTTTCTTCTTCTCATCCTCGCTCTCAGTCGAGTTTCAGACCTTCCTTGGTTGCCGATACCAGCTTCTTACCCTCAAATTCCTTCAACTGACCAACTGCATACTCATCAATAGCATCAACCATGTAGAGCACCTCATAACCCTTCTTCTTCAGCTTCTCAAGAAATGGAGAATTCTCAACAGCCTTCTTGCTCTCACCAGTAATGTAATAGATGTCATTTTGGCCCTCCTTCATCCTGGTCACGTAGTCCTTCAAGCTAGTCATTTCATCACCACTCTTGGTGGAGTGGTATCTAAGCAAATCAGCAAGCTTAGTTTTGTTCTGGGAATCCTCGTGGATGCCAAGCTTGAGGTTCTTCGAGAAAGCCTCGTAGAACTTGTTGTAATCCTCCTTGTTCTCAGCAATTTCAAAGAAGAGCTCAATGCATTTCTTGACCAAGTTCTTGCGAATAACTTTGAGGATTTTATTCTGCTGTAACATCTCTCTTGAAATGTTCAGAGGAAGGTCCTCAGAATCCACAATACCCTTAACGAAGCTCAGGTATTCAGGGATTATCTCTTCACAGTTGTCCATAATAAAGACACGACGGACATAAAGCTTAATGTTGTTGGGCTTCTTCCTTGTGTCAAAGAGATCAAAAGGTGCCCTCTTAGGCACAAAGAGAATAGCCTTGAACTCTAGCTGGCCCTCGACTGAGAAGTGCTTCACAGCCAAGTGCTCCTCCCAGTCATTGGTCAGGCTCTTGTAGAAAGCTGCATACTCTTCCTTTGTGATCTCCTCTGGCTTCCTCATCCAGATAGGCTTCTGCTTGTTCACCAAAGACCATTCATGCGATACTTCCTTGATCTTTTTCTTCTTCTTCTCTTCCTTCTCCTTCTCTTCGTCAACATCCTCTACCTTCCCTTCCTCATCTTTCTTCTCTTCCTCGTCCTCGTCATCAGAAATTTCCTTCTCAGTGGTCTTTTCAATCCAGAGAGAGATTGGGTAGCTAATGAACTCGGAGTGCTTCTTAATCAGATCCTTGAGTCGGCGCTCCTCAAGGTACTCAAGCTGGTCTTCTTTTAGGAAGAGGGTGATCTTTGTGCCCCTGCCAAGGACCTCACCAGAAGTGTCTCTGGTAACAGTGAAAGACCCACCAGCTTGAGACTCCCATACGTACTGCTCATCATCATTGTGCTTTGTGGTGACAATGACCTTCTCAGCAACCAAGTAAGCTGAGTAGAATCCAACACCAAACTGCCCTATCATACTCACATCAGCACCAGCAGCAAGAGCTTCCATGAACTCCTTGGTCCCAGACCTTGCAATTGTCCCAAGATTGTTCACCAAATCTAAAAATTTTAAGATTGTGTTAGTAATCGAACACATAATCCAAAGAAAACAATAAGCACACAGTTACTATATTACAACTTACCAGCCTTTGTCATGCCAATTCCACTATCAATAATCGTCAATGAGTTGTTAGTCTTGTCAGGAATGATGTGAATGAAGAGCTCTGGTTGTGCTTCTAGCTTGCTTTTGTCAGTCAAGCTCTCGAAACGAATCTTGTCCAGAGCCTGGTAGTTGCAAATTCATTGAGCGGAAAATGAGTTATCAGATTGAAGTTCTAAGAAATCAGGGACTAATTTTTTCGTTCATAAAATAAGTAAACTTTTCCAAGAGCTTTCTCACTGTCCAATATTAATCAAACTAATTACCTAGAACTCGCCTATGGATCAGGTTGTTACCGATCTTTCAAGTTAAAAATAGAAGACTAATATCATGTTTATTATGCACCAGAAAACACTATCCCTAAATAAACAGGTAAGCTCAATTACAAGAAGAAAAATTAATGACCATTAAGAAAAGCCCCAATTCAAATCACACGTGTTATCGATTAGAGTAACTTGAACATAAACAGCACCGAATTATAACTAAAACTAAAGCACATACAATATTAAAGGAAAACGAATTAAACTGCGCTACATTAATAATCAACGGCACACACAGGGTAAACGGACAACGGGTTCAAAATTAAGAATAGAAAACAGGTTGAAATATCTTCCGATTTACGTTTTCAATATTTTCTCCCGTTTTCTTGGAAAACAAACAAATCGTCACAGAGTGTCTAGATCGGTATAACCAAAAGCAACACGATAAACACACAAATCGTAATCTAATACACAACCAGAGGTAAACTTAAAACAGAAAGAATAAGCAGTAACAGATCAATCCCATCCAACCGAATTTCACGGGTAATCCATCTATTTTGAAGCAACGAAAGCAAAAAGATATCTAAAATATTTGAGAAACATGTAAAGAGACTCACATCGGAGGCATTGCTAACGAGTTCTCGGAGAAAGATCTCCTTGTTGCTGTAGAAAGTGTTGATGATCAGACTCAACAGCTGGTTGATCTCTGCCTGGAATGCAAACGTCTCCGTCTCCGCCATTACTGATCTCTGATACTTTCTCTACGAAAACAAATAAGCTTGCGAAGGCGAAGAATCAAAACGAAATGTAGCGTGTGCGCGAGCAAGAGGTAGTCTGTGAAGAGTTGGAAGCGACTTTATATAGGAGACATATGCTAGGGTTTCTACTTTCTAGATCCTTCTATTGAAAAGGAAAAATGAAATTACATGTAATTTTGTTTCTATTTATTAATATAAGTAAATAAATGATGGACACGGCTTAATGACATTTCCAGGAAGAGTCATATTTCTAATTCCTGTGGGGCCAAAAGCGATAAAGTCTCTCATCCAATCAGATTCGGCCTGGTGACGTAATCGTTGCTAGCAAACAAACGATGGAACGAGAATGACGAAAAAAATAAAATAAAAGAGTTTTATCGTAATGTAATATTTCTAAAAATAAAAATATTACATCAGACTTCTCATGTTCATATGCATAAGGATTCTCTCTCATGTTCGTATGGATCAAATAGTAATTTCATTTTTTTTTCTGATTGAAATCAAACTCGCATCATTTTGTACTGAATATTTATATTTTTTTGAATAAATTTTTGATTGGTCATAAAAATAGAAAAAAATAAGATATTAATTCTTAAAATTTAAATATATTTTGACGGTTTAGTGTTTGGCAATATGAATAGTTAAGACTAAACACAAAAAATGTATTATACAATGAACTTACCAATTTTTAAAAACTGCTAGTGACATGTGAAATTTAACTTACCAATTTTGTCGAAAGCTCACAAATGTAACACATGTGCAAAGTATGCCAATTGCTAGATTAACAACATACAACACTAAGAATAAATTCCAAGCGCTCTTCCACAAGCAAACTTTGATTGAAATTCCTTGAACTAGGTCGGTTCCGTTCCTTTTGTGTTGTACTTCGCAAAGTTATTTTATAGCTTAGCTTCTTAGGACGACGTGTCTTATAAAGATAGTAATTGTTATTTTACTTCAATGATACCCAAGAGCTTGATAATAAATTTAAGGAGATTCTAAGTGTAGCACACGTCTATAGTAAGACCATCACACTATAGTCTGTAGTTAGAATACTCAAAATCTTATAACATGGTGGTTTAGATATAAGAACACACCCAAACATTTTACACTTTAGTCTTTCTATTCGTTGCCTCAAGCACAAATGGAATGCGTGACACTTGAAACACAAATCCTATAAACTCTAAAATTTTCACGTACTGAAATTTCAAAATTTTTGTCAACGTAACATATAATTTAACCAAACTTAATAATTTCTGAAAGTCAAAATTGGAGTAAAATATTATTAAATTTGGGTATAGTAATTTGTAATTTAAAAGTTTGTTTAGAATAATTTCTGTAGCATCACTATGATGCATATGAAAACTATTTCCAAAAACATGCAACAAAGTTTTTAAAAGTACTTTTTGTATTAGTTCTGTTTTAAAAAAAAGTAAAAAATACTTGCAAGCAAATAAATTATGTTTTTGCTTTCAACACCTACTAAATATTTATTTTCGTTGTTCGAGTTTAAAGAAAGAAAAAAAAAGAAGGCTTATAGTTTATTAATAGGAAGAAAAAAAATATTTTAAATTTTTTTTTCTAAAATAATTACTAATATTTTTCCCTTTATCTTTTTGTTTTCGAAAAAGATAAAGTGGGTGTGGAAAGAATCCATTTTTTTCTCTAGGGGAAGAAAAGAACATCTTGTCCTCATTTCGACGTCATGTGGTTGCGTCGGGCAATGCGAGAAAGATACATGCGGACACGCCATTGTAGAGGGAAAGGGCCGACTGCTGAGGTTTGTTAACTCAGAGCAAAAAGAGACAATAAAATCAATACACAGTAATAAATAAAAATGCAGAAGTGGCTTCCACTAGAGGGGAGACGATGATGGTCGACAACAAAGTCGTCGTCTCTGCTGGCAAATTGGAACTCGTACTCCGCCTCAAAAGCTTCGGAATAGAAATAGAGTGCGCGAGAAGTACATTTTGCTGTAGAAAAAGGAGTATGTTTCTCAATCGGCTGTGCAAGAGACAGGTGCATTACAAATGGAATTAACTTCATCCTCTGCATTGAAAACATTACAAAAAATTTATAAAAGAGAGGTTCCAATGATAACGTCCAATGACTTCATCCTCTGCATCTCCATAAAAGAAGCAAGCAACTCAGAACTCCAATATATATATATATACCCCCACTGTACAAAAAACTCAAGAAAACGTGAAAAATTGAATCATCACTGTGTATTGTAAATTCCTCAAGGCAAAATCATAAATTTTCCACGTGGTGTAGACCGGCTCCTTCTGAATTCAGGCATAGATGAGTTACTGCCTTCCTTCGCGTGGCGAATTACACCACTTGAAACCTTATTTTCATTTTTCTCAGCTAATAACGATTCCACAGTTTGCACTAGTTCTCTGCAGTGAAAGAAGCTTACTCCTATTAACACAAGCGTACAAAAGACAACAACTGCACAGCTAATTCCAGAAAGAAATCAATCAGGAGTATTGTTCACAGTTTAGTTCATCAGAGTATATATTTTGGTCATACCTCGGTTCAACGTTTTGAGAATTTCTGGACGAGTTCCGTTGGAGCTTTTTCACCCTCAAGGTACCATGTACTAGTGAATTGACAAGGCCATGCTCATTTTCTGGCTCAGAGAAGTCGTTCTTTCGACCCTCTTCCATCTTTCCACAAGAGTCAATATCAGAAAGCAATGTCACTGCAACGTCAGATTTCTGAATTTTAGCTGGCAGCTGATTTTTGACCCTGGCCTTACTCTCAGGCTTGCTTTTCCTATTGCTCCCATGCCTTGTATGATTGAGGGCTTGCTTAATCTGTTCTTCTTCATGTTCTGGGTGAGTTTTCCTGGAGTTAACCCTCTGAAGGCTGTTTAGTACGTCGGAGATTTTATTCTGCTTGGGTGGCTCTTGAGAACCCAGACTACTGTCTTGTGTTGTTGTCCATTGATGGGATAATCGGCATTGTGGCAACAGATTTATTGACAAAAACTCTAGCTGGAAACTGCACTTTCGATATAGGTTGGTTGTCAGCTGTCTCAGATTTGATCCTACTTTTGACGAGGGCCCCTCTGTCAGTTGATAATGATCTCCTAACAGGAGGGGATGGTGACCTTGGCTTGTCCAAGTTCACTAGTATCTCTTCAGCCAGTAATGGCATCCTTGGCATAATGTCTTTGTCTATGAACTTAGGGGGAAAACGAGATCTCCTCTGCTTACCCGAAGAACAGCTTCTGACCTGAAATTCAAGTTCACACCACAGAGATGACGAGTCCATAAATTTTGCATGCTGTTTGTGACTGAATCACATGGAACTAAAGTATTCAATTTTATTCCCCGAGGATTGAAATGAGACTACTGACAGCATCTCCCGGATTACAATATAAGTTAATAACAAGTTAGGTTAAATTTAAATTCAGTGGCATTACTGTTCTCAGGGATGATTATATATTTTCAGCACTGATTCCAGACCGAGCCACAAAGTCATAACTCAAAATAATATGGAATATAGCGCCATGATTTCATCTACGACATGGTTTGCGATCACCTCCTTAGTTAAATTATTTAGTGACCATTACAACTTACCTCAGAGACTCTAGCATCATCAATGCATCGCTGATTGATTTCAGGCTTCAAGCTGGTACTAATACCATATTTTGACATATGCAGAGGTGAAACTGTTTGGGGTCTTTGTGATTCTATAGTGCAACGAGTATTCCCACTCTTCAATTGTTCCAGTTCAGCTTCCTTTCTCTCCAATGCCAGCTTGAGATTTGACATCTGAGTCAATATTAAATACAAAATTAATTCCAGTGACTATGAATCCATAGTACAGTCGAACACGGTAGTAACAAAGGATAGACCTCTTCTTTAAGTTCTCTCATTTCACCAGTTTCTTTATTGGATCGAGCTGCTCCAAGTTCTATCGAGGCAACCCTCTCAGCAAACTTGAGGGTGCTGATTGTTTCTCCAATTGCATTAACCTCGGGATTTATATGTACAAACATCAATGTTTTAGCATGACCGCCTACAAAGAAGATGAAAATGATAAGAACAGTGATAATAAAACAAAGACAATGAAAAGCCTGCTTACTATTATGAGAATGGGTCGCACAGGATTTTATTTTATTTTATTTTTATAATAGTAAACAAAAGCCAATTTGACAGACAACTCTAACCAGTAGACCTTTCAGAATGTTTTGATCAAAATACCAAGAGATCCATTCCCAATATTTCATAGCTACGATTTTATGATCATCCCAGTGAATCACATTCTTCTTCTTTTTTTTCTTTTACTTTGTCCCATTAGACAGTGAGACTATGAAATGGCCAAATGAAAACCACTTCATTACTATTTTCATGTTCTGGATATGCACAAAGAGTGGCTGTTTCATCTAGTTACATTCAGTAATTTGAAGAGAATCCTTTAAAGCATACACTTAACCTATATTACCTAAAGAATCTTGCAATACTTGAGTAAGCTTGCTATTTCTGTAAGGAATATGTGTACTCTTTTGCGCAAGAGCAGAGATGACATCTCCTAGTGCAGAAAGCGATCTGTTTATATGTTGTGCTTCCTTCAATCTCTCACCAACGGCCTCAGATTTATCCACTCTCTCACTTCCAGCCAAATCCACAAGATGAAGGCAACCCTTTAGAATTGATCCAGAAACTAACTCTTTTCCTCGGACATGAACTGTTAGAATGCTGCAGAAAAAGATCATGCCCAAAAAAATTATTAAGAATTAGTTGACACTAATAATTATGAAAAGAACACGATCTTCCAGAGAGAGAGGATCTACCTATGCGAACGGCTGCTTCGCTCATTTAAAGCAGTAGCACCCACTGCACGATTTCTTTGACCAATTCTCATCAAATTGAGAACATCTTGAGTACATTTAACTGGAATCAAACTTGCGTCAGGCACATTGAGGCCATTCAATTGAGAATTGTTCCGAATATCTAACGTGCTGGTAGTTAAGGTATAGAAGTAACAAACAAAAAATGATTTTATTGGTTCCTCGAAGCTCAAAGCCCAAGGTTAGATTGACTACAAGATGCATATGGAGGCTTCTCAAGTCATCAAATAAATCATATGAAATAAACTTTGGAAGGATATCGTCTATTTGAGCCATCAATGACCAATAGATCTCTCACTTGTTCATTATATATTTCAATCATTTGGACTCCTACTTCATATTCTATAATGTCCATCCTTGCCTTTGAAATTTGAAACAAGTCACGCAAAGCTCGATAATTTACACCCCATGTCTCCTCTGTCATCAAGTCAGGGCCACTCTGCAAAAGTGAAAGCAGTCATAATAAGTGGTATGCATAATACTGAAACAATTACCTCTTTCTGGAGAACTAGAAAGTATTTATATATTGTTCTGATAAAAAAAAAAAATTGTATATTGATTCTAAAAAGGTGGCAGTTTCTTTCTTTTTTTTTCACTTTTAGTATTGGATTTTTTTAGTCATGGTTGTTCGGAGAGAACAAATAAATTGAGTCCTGGAAATTTTGCCTCATATGCAACACAAGGCATTGACAGTGGTATCAAGAAAACTTACCACCGGTTGAAGGCTAATTAAACTGGAACCCCAAAGATATCCACAAAGGTGGAGAAATAACGGCATCCAAATCAGAGTGGTTATGGCTATAAATACAAGTGGCAACTGCAGGGAACATCGAACAAACCAAACGGAATGCAGGAGAATTGGATTAAACTAGCAGAGGATATAAGGTGTTGGCTGAATCTGCAGACTCATAATTCTTTACAACTCAAAATAACATGTCTGCTGACAGTATGGATAAAGTATGACAAGGAATTCAAGCATACAGTGCCATATATTCAACCACATTCTCCCGAGGTATAAGTGAAACTAATGCTACAAAATCAAAATTGATTGCATTCGGCATTACCATTGTGTAAGTCTTCCCTGAGCCAGTTTGTCCATATGCAAAAATGCAAACATTATAACCATCTAGAACAGATCTGATCAACGGTTGAGTGTCTACATATATTTGCTCTGTACATTCAAAAAAGGTAAAAAGAAGGAAAAATTGTCATGAGTAACCATGGAGAACTCACAAGCATATGGCATGTAAAACAGTATGAACCACACATTTAGAGCTAATCTTAAGCATGATTCACAGGTGTACTTCCATGCAACACACAGTTAACACAATAGAAATAGCAATTGTCAAAAAAAAAAAGCACATACTTCATCTTCTCCTTTCCTAAACCTTTGTCGGCTGCTTGACAGTCGCATATTTGAAATCATAGTGATTTGTAAGATTTTAGACCCCAAAAGTGTAACTAGGCCTATTGAATTGAGTTTATTGTTTTAAGATTGGGTGTGCATCCTACCTATCAAAAAAAACCTATACATATTCAATGTGTCCCAGCACATGACATGGCATGTTGAACTCCGGAACCTTTTTCATGTACAACACAGCTCCCCTTAAAAAAGGTATCCGTGCTACATAAATATTGTAAAATTTGTGTTTTTTCTTCTTTTTTTTTGGGATAGGAAAACCCCCTTGCTCCCATATATTTGTAGCATTCTCTCTCTCCCTCTCCCTTCCCCTCATTAGATTGTTGTTGTATTATAAGAAGGAAAATTTTCATACTGAAGTCTGCTGTTTAAAACCATCTGCTCCTGGTAACTTAAATACCACAGTCCATAATTAAAGAAAGTTAAAACACAAAGTAATTTAAATTTGACAAAAAATCCCTAATTTCAAAGAGAGAACATACGTTGTGTCACATTTGTCCCTAACACCTTATTGAAAGTGAACATCCTTCTTGCATCTTTACCCTGCTTATGAGGATTGATGATCATGATATTTCCATTTTCTCCAATATAGTCTACCGTGGACTGCCCATCAGATTGCCCTGGTAGGAAGGGCCTCACTCTACAATAAACCCTAATGGTACCTGTTAGACAATGAACTACATTGAATAAGCTTTGTGTTTCCCTTTAACTGACAAAACAGTAAGAATTGAAAGAAATCACCTTTTAGGTCTTGGACCTGATTGTAAAGCAGGCGGTTTTCCTCCAAAACCTTGTGGTAAGAAGAAGAGGCCACTTCAAGGCCCTTGATGTGATGCTCTGACGAAATGAAGAGCGTTAGTTTACCTAAAGGTTTAGCCTCAAGATTTTTATAAACATAATACTATTAAACAAGATTTTATACGTTCAACCAAATATAATCTTTAATGCAAAACAAGTCTCTTCTTTAGTGCAAAACAAGTCTCTTAAGTTCTCACCAAGCCTTTTAATTTCTTCCTCCCAATCTAATTGACTCTGCCGGACTTCTATTTTTGTCTCATGAAAGAATGATTTTAGCTCCTGAAAATATCCAATACAGAAGAAAACAGAATGGTATTGTAAGAAATTTCTACCAACTAAAATTGTGTTACTTACCAAAAAAAAGAAGAAACTGTATGTGGCAGGAAAGGCCACAAAGGATGAAATAAGCTTCACTTCATACCTCAAGCTGTTTTTGCTGAAAATTAAGTAGTTCTGCATTTCCAGCAGAGTGATCAATGCCATGCCAGATGCCCAAACGTTTCCCACCACAGATGCAGAATTTGGAGAGATCACTTGATACCAAACTAGTTTTTTGACCAAGATATCGTGAAATGGCTTCTATAAATTCAGATTTTGATAGAGGAACACTATCAGCTTTCAGTATTTTCTTCAGAAGCAATCCAAACTGTATGAAGTAAAGAAATTAAGTTACTTCAATGCTGTGGGGTTTATGGGAAAGATTCTTCAATTGTATAAATACCAATTCCATGGAAGTAATTTTGCACATAATCGTTAGCAACAAATATAGGAAAATACCAAAGTTGTTACTACCTGATTGCCATGAGAAACAAGCAGCTCTGAGAAATCCTTAACTGCCTTCCTGAGCACAGTACCAATGACCTGCAAATTCCGCCAATAAAATACTATCAGATACAACCAAAAAGAATTTTTATTTAACAGCAAGATAAATATTACTATTTAAATCATATACTGATATAAACTAATTGTGTCAAAAGAGTCATTTCGCAGGCATCTGAGCCTCAGAGCAAGTAAGTGGATTGCAGCAAGTCAAAGGGTTAAGGTATATGTCTTCTCTATTTGAAGAATGACTAACATACTAATGTTAAGATTCGTGTTTATATATTGACAGCTCTTTACAGTAACTGAAATTTCAAAGATCAATACACAAGTTTCATTGACCAAAAGTAAATGCACCTCAGCCAGGTTGGGTATTATCTTGACCACATAAGAGAAGATACCTAATTATCTATGCATGTTCAATATTTTTAGCGAGGCCCATCAATTACCTAGTATGTGTCAAAATAGGTTTATTTTATTGGCTTACAACATATAGCCCAAAAGTGTTCTAGAGTTTCTTGATTCATGAATTTTCTATAAAACTTGATTTTTCACCATTTTATATTTTTCTAAATGTTAACCTCAGTATTACAGATCAAAGGAGCAAACAACACAAAATTTATTGATACAACTACATACAGAAAGCATAATGGATCTTACCTACCATTCCATTCAAAGGCAAGCCTTCACTTCCATTGCTTTCCGCAAGATAAGCTTGTAGAAGTCCAAGTGCAAAGCGATCAAAAAGAAAGGTCAATGCATTGGCTGCTTTGGACTCCTCAATGGAAACCTCATTAGAAAGATGGAGGAATTCAAATAGCTGCTCGTATTGTGATGATTCAGATTCATCCAATGACTCATCAGTAATTTCACTGCCAACCAAGGAGGACGGTGAACCCTTTGGAAAGGATGTGATCCTCACAGTTCCACCATACTTCCAAACTCCGATTCCACCAGCTTGCTTCCACTCATAATATCCTTTCAAACAAAGAATACAATCCACAACTTTATTTGATGACCCTCCCTGTAAATAGCATTAGAATCACACAAGAGCCGAAAACAAGCGTAAGGAAATTATTTGAAATAATAGGAACAAATCTCCACTGCACAATATAGGAGGCCCTCAAATAACTAACCATGGTGTAAACATATCTTATTATGTACTAGTGACCATTTTTCTCAAGTATCTATCTTTATGTTTTTCGAGAAGTATCCTTCCCTTTCATATCTTTTTGTGCATTCATTACCCATTCATATCTTTGTGGATGCAATGGCCTGATATGTGCCCCCCTAGCCAGGGGGTGGTTGTTGAGGGCCATGACTTCCCCCCATGGCCCACCTCTCTTAATTGTCCCTTCCCATTTGGTAACTTTTCTCTATCCACTCATAAACTGCTGTTCTTAAGTAAATTGACTTATTCCATTACAATTTAATCCCGTCTACCACCCACAGTAATGTGGCTTTCCACCCAATTTCAAACCAATTAGTTATAAAAGTTTAAGATTAGATTTTCTTAATGTGAAAGATAATTAAAAATAAAAGTATGTTACTTGTTTAGAATTAACATAAAACTTTAGCAACTTGGTTTGCCACAATTGAAATTCTTTTGGTGGATGGGATTTATTCCTTCAGAAGTTTAAGAGAGGATAGAGGAAGGAGATTATCAAAAAGAAGAAGATGTGCCATAGTATACAAAGCATATTTCAGATGTTCTTACTAGTGTCCTAAACCAACAATTATTAGTGGCACCCACCATACAACATAATGCATCCTCCTCATTCACCTACTCAAAATTTCATTTTTATTTATATTCATGTCATTCTGTTAATAGTTTTCTTAAATTTTTGTATCTAATACATATTTGTTCTTTTTAGTCTCCCTAAAACCAAAATAGGACTAAGAGATACCAAAGAGCAGCCATTTAACAAACACAACAGGAATGTAGCATTCATAATAAGGGGGCAAAAAAAGTTTACAAAGCAAATGCAACTCCTCGGAACTATTGCCATGATATACTTAATGACATGCATTCTCAATTCTAATTTTCTTTTTCCCAAATTTGTTGGAAGAAGTTGATTTTATTCTTTATTTTTAGATGAACACTCTATTGGTCTTGAAGTAAAATTTTGACATATAAACATTGAAATAGGACTAGACAAATAAAAAAAGCAGGTTTTGAGTCGGATAATTCCAAATTGAAACATGTGTTAGAGTAAATATCAAAACCTTTTCCAAATCGGAGGCTTCGAATGTCAGGAGCTTCATCTGTCCTACGGCCACCAGAAAATTCCTCAGTGTTCTCGAAATACTGAATTGCGGACTGTGCCGCACCCTCAGTCGACTGAACATCAATGATTGGATTTTCCACCACCTATTTTCACATATAGCTGTGTAATGTCATATATCCATACCACTGAGAGAGAAAATCAGCTTTTTAGTTTTACAAATATGTTACCTTGTGGACAGCGCCTGGATTGACTTTGTTGAGAACGTTGCAGAGAATGAGGCCGTTGCGGAGTGCGCGACAGAAGTCCTCTTCGGAGGGTTCTCTGGGCAGCAGCTCCGTACGCTGCATTGTCCATCTGGCGTAGCCATTCCGCTGCTTGGCATCGCCTGGAAGCTGAAACAGACAGAAAACAAAATTAATTACATATTCCGCTGCTTCAAATAGTCAGCAATTTAAATTCGAGCATATTCGTGATTCTGCTAATTATGTTTCCGAGTCTTCTGACATATTTTGGGTACACTAATACTATCCTTACAGGTTAGTATGCCTAGTATATTATCACATGAATTTGAAGAATTTTATTTGCATATAGAAAAAAAGAGAGAGAATAACTATTGTCTTTGGTTCTGGCATATGTAACTTGACTTGCATACAATTAATTCTATTTTTCATGAAAGTCTATAATGAAATAATACCATGTGAAGTTAGATGATTTTTCATAAAGAATATTTTATTTTATTTTAGTTAACAGGAAACAATAAAAGGACTACTTAGGCTTTACCAAAGGTATGGGTCCTCCGCCCTCTAATCTGTTCATTTAAATTCACCATCCATATTTTTATTGAATTGACAGTGTATGCAAGGTTGGGGCTTTGGAATCCTCGTATTCTCCTCTTAAGCTTAAACTATATTCCTGTTGTACATATTCATGTTCTGTAGATTTATTTGTAAATTCATGTGGACTAAATGTAACATAACTACATCTAAAAGCTCCCAATCATCCCCACTCACACGTGAAGAGTCAGGCTGCATATAAACACAAAATAAAATAGAGTATACTTTTGCACAAATAAATCAAAGTCTTTCTAAAATTTGAGACTTTGATAACTTGTTAAATAACATACAATGTCAGTCTTGCTCTCACACTTCTCTTGTGGTGACTCTGAGAAATGTAAACGGATATAAATTTGAATTCAAGACTTGTCGAAACCCAAGTTTCGATTTCATGTTTAACATTGTTTTGTATTACGATTAAGTTTTAACATACTATCTTACTACTAGACCTCTTTTTTTTTTTTTTTTCTGTTTGTTAGAGTTTTTAGATTTTGGAAAATTGATTTTAAAAGATTTAATTATTTGAGAATGAATTCTAAAAAATATAACAATTGATGAGTGTTTAGTAAAAGTTATAAAAAATTGATTCTAATTGTAAATTTTCTTTTTTACCATTTATATTTTATGCCTTACAATGTGTAAGTGATGATTTAAGAGTAAGGCTTATAAAAAATCAAAACTATTTTGAAAAGCATATTTTTTTAAAAAATTTCAAAATTCTATTTTATAATCGGAATTTAGTGAGTCCCATCACAAAACTTAATTTATTGGCAAACACAACCAAATCTCAATCGGTTCCAAAGCTATGTTTTGAGGGCAGCAAACCCCCATGGTGTTTTTCCATGTTATTTGAAAAGGGTCTACTATAATCAAGCCACAGAGCATTGTTCTCAACCACCTTAATTGGATACATGGGGACGTTGGTTGTACTGCCCACCTAAAAGACAGGACTTCGGATTGTAATTGTACAACTATCAGCATAATACATACCAAAAATAATAATAATATCACATGGTAAATTCTTAACCATCCTAACCAATAACCATATATATACAGTATAGGTAGTAAAGTCATGACCCCATATACCATTACTCAATGCCTATTAGGTTCCAATTTACTACTCAATATGAGGTATTGGTCTCATAATCAAAGATGTTCTTTAGGCGGGTACCAATGTGGGCCATATCAGTACTAAAGTAGTGGGGTACACGTCGGTATGATCGGTCCACCCAACTCGTGCAAAATCATGATGCGCCGCACGATCTTATTTAATTTCCCTTTTAATTTTGGGATAAATGTTTAGGTGAATCGAGTTAATTGACTTTCATCTATCTAATTAATGAATTCAGTCCAATTATTAATAGAACATAGGTAAAATTAATTATTTTTATTTTTATTTATATACACAATATAATAATTTAATAATAATATTAAAAACACCATTTATTTTTAAGTAGTTATTTATTGATTTCAGATATATTATACTTCGATAAATGAATATTTATCACATTAATATATTATTAACATATTTTTTTAGATTAAATAAATATTCATGAATTCAAATACACTGCATCAACAGTATTAATGAATAATATTGTTTTATCTTTACTATTCTAAACACCACTCTCTTACATCAGTAAGACGTATTACATGGATCCCATTCCTGGTAGTCATAATCAGTTAAATCAAATTCTCACAAACGGCATATATATTTTGAATTAGAATACCACGTTATTTCTAAACAAGTGTTATCCAGTAGTACCTGCTTCTTCGGCTTTTCTCTGAGCCAATTCAATGTCGTTGATGATCTCTTCTGCGTATGAAGCGTCATTATTATTGGAGATCAAAGCCTTCAGTCCTCTCAAGCCCTTGCAAGGAGAGTTGAATATTGAATTAGAGTTGCTGTTTTCTTGCGGCATCGTTCTCTAAGCAAAGTTCTTCAATTCGAAAGAGGGCTCTGTAAACTGACAATCGCCGTCCCAAGAAGCAGCTATACATTGCACATTGCATAAACAACGTCAATTTATATAAATTATCCAATTATGATCACTAGTAATCAGTAATAGCATATAATTTAGGAATTATTAGTGACTCGATTCAAGAAAAAAAAAAAAAAAGAGAAGAGAATTCACTCTTGTTGGGAAAAATTCAATTGAAAATGAAACAAACCTTCATGAACTAATGCGAATTTATATATCCACATACTTCTATATATATATAAACAACTGTAATAATAATCGAGAAAACGAAGAAGGGTGAAAAAGATGAGAGATTACGATGATAGAACATAGGAAACAGAAAATATGAGAGCTAGTTACATCATTCTTACCTATCCAATCTGTAAGAGACCAGTGGGAATGGTTTTGAATTTCCAGAGAGTCCCGCAAACCAAAAAAAAATCAGTTGCAGATTAAGTTTAGATCCGATCTGAACTAGACAATGGAAGATGAAACAAGCTTCTCGTGTGTTGTGAATGAGCATTCAAATTTTCAAGAGGCTCATTAAATGCGAGAGGCAGATATGTATAGATACAGATAGAGAGAGATGACAGAGTGAAAGAAAAGAGAAAATAGAAAAGACCCGTCCCGTTGTCTTGCTTTCTTGTATCCAAAATCAATATTTCACGTCCATGTAATGGGGGGTTAACGACGTGACAAACGTCTTGACCTTCACGGCGGTTAAGAGGTGTACAAAATGTGATTATTCAAGGAAACAATTCATGTCACTATTTGAAGTGATTTGATGAACCACGATGATAGATTAACCTATCTTGTTAGAAATTTGTCATATTTTATACTTAACGCTTAATAAAATAGATTTAAAAAAGTTATGTCTATTTTTTTAGAATTTGAAACAGGTTTAGAGTAAAAGTGTCTCTTTTGTTCCGCAACGAAAAAAGTTTTGTAATATGTTTGTTATCCACTAGAAGTTTAGACAAATTTAATAAAATTATAGGTTTAAAAAATAAATGTCTTTCTAATTATCTATTAATATATATATTTTTATTTTAATATTTAATATAAGCAACATTTCGTTTGAAAAGTATTAATTGAAATTAAAGTAATAAATAAATAAATATTTAAAAATAAATAAGAATTCTGATTGGGATCCGCTCTTGCTTATCATGTAATTTAAATGAGTTTAGAGAGAGAAAAATTTTCACGAGACAAGTTGGAAAAGAGATCTCTGTTCCGAATTCGTCCCATTGTCATCCTTAATGAAGACCTCTAACAAAATTATAAAATTTTTCAAAATTCACGATAAAAAACTTTTCATAAATTTAGAAAAGAAATTGAATTTGTGAAGAAGTATCATGCCATATTTGATAAATGATGTAAAGTGATTGTCTCATTAAATAATTATTTTTGGTAAGTTTGACACAAATACAATTTTAATAATATTTGAAAAGATTTTAGAAATTAAATTTTGTAATACGACTCACTAAATTTCAATTGTAAATAAAATACTTATTTTGTAAAATAATTTTAATTTTTTACAAATTATATCTTGGATGTACAGCATGTTCTTAATATATACAATATAAAAAAATAAAAATAAAAATAAAACTCCCAGTTATTATTACTTTAATATAATTTTTATTAAATATTTAAATAATAAATTGATTATATTTTTCAATAATAAAATCAAATTTCAATCCTCCAACGGTCTCTAACTTAACGGAGGATGGAAATGGGGTGGAAGACGGCGTTATTGAGGTGGTGCAACGGGGGATTGAGTTGGTTGAGACTGTGTTTGACTTGAGATTGTCCCTCCACGTGGCGAGTGATGAAGGCAAACCAGATTATGACATGTGTGTTCTCGTGTGGGACCCTTCGAACGTTGGACTGGACGGCAAGATCTGGCCCAAAATGATTGCATGTAAGTGCTTTATAAAGCCAATGGAACATGATTTGTGGTGTGTATGATATAGAGCCTTTTTGTGTATGCGAGAGTGTCCCCCGTGGCCGCTCTATGGCACGCTTGCTCTCCATATGTAGCGTTTC
The DNA here is from genome assembly GCA_008638375.1 of Nyssa sinensis. Taxonomy (NCBI): domain Eukaryota; kingdom Viridiplantae; phylum Streptophyta; class Magnoliopsida; order Cornales; family Nyssaceae; genus Nyssa; species Nyssa sinensis. The sequence goes on from CM018046.1 coordinate 56,642,154, forward strand.
TACTGATAATAATTTGTGACCGTCCGATTGACTTATCAATTTGATACCTCTGTGATGATTAATGATGGCCAATATTAAAGGGTCCCACAACCATGAGGTCCATGAACTTGATTAGCAAAGAATGGGTCTACTATCTATAGAGTGGTTGATATCATCTTATGAAATTGGGTTAATTGAAGTTGGATCTCCATGAAAGAAATAGCTAAGCTTGAAAGGTTTGATTTTTTTTCTTTATTTCTAATTTTTTAAGTATTAAAATAAAATAAAAAATTGTATTTTATGAAGTGAAAAATGTAAAACTAACTGTAAAATAAAAAATGTTCGGTAAGAAAGGCAAAATTAATTACAACATATTAAATTCTTAGTGATAGATATACATGTTATAGTCTCTCAAATTTTTAAAAATTTAAATTTTTTATTACTATTTTTTATAAATAATTAATTTAAAAAAAAAAAGAATTACACTAATTTTTTTCATAATTTTATAAGAAATTCCTTTTCATAATTAATTGCATGATCTAAATCTACCACTCCTCTTAGACTCTTTATATATATATATATATATATATACATATATACACACACGTGACATTTGTATGGCTATATTAGGAATTTAGCGGAGCTGGAGTAAGTCAAGCTGGGTAAGGTGACATTCCACGTGGTATAATAAAGGCAAGAAAAGTGGACGTTGGATATTTGAAACTGGAGAAGAGCGAAAGTTGAAGTCTATTTTCGAACGTTGGATATTAACATTCTGTACCCTCTATTTAAATGATTGCAGAGGTAAGCTTGCCATGTGTCTTTTTAACATTCTGTAACCCCATTAAATGGTAGAAGAATCCTTCATCTCTCTCAAACTATGCTCTAGCTGTCTTCAGTTTTATTTGGATTATTCTAAGGCCTGTAAGAGAAAGGTCAGAGGCCAAGTTCACAGTGACTTCTTTTTCATCTTACAAATATTTCTAGGACTTTTTTCAATAATAATTAGTGCTAGTGAATGGGGAAAAAATGGAACATTTGGGAAAAAAAATAAATAAAAATAAATGTAAAACATTTTTTTAGTTTTTTCAAAAATTCTCACAAGTTTTTCTAAGCTCCAAAAAAAAATAATATTAAGGATATATTATCTAATAACATAATTGTTTATTTTAAACGTAAACTTTGAACAAGTTTATAAATGAATCGATTAAAAAACGATTTTGAATAGTCTAGTTCATTTTATAACTTTAATTAGCTGTTTGCACAATGACCTAATAATTTTCCATTGCTTAAAAGATATGAGTTTTTTTTTTTTGGAAACGTTAGTCAATCATTAGGGTCGAAGGTTTTTAAATCCATATTAACCCATCATTTCTTTATCTCCTGTGATATTTGAATCTGTTAGAAATATAATCACATAATCAAAATCGGTGAAACGAGAAAACAAATAAAAAACTAAATTTAAAATCGCAAGTACGCATACACAAAAATACAAAAATTTATGTTGTTTAACTCAAAATAGAATTACGTTTACGACTACTGTGCTTTCACTACGATTTAAAAGAATTACAATGAGATGCAACTTTTTAACTGTAAGTACACAAAATTTTACTATTTTATCTGAGAATGAGCAGATAATGTAATTAGACCACTACCTACTTTAACAATTTTTTTTTTTCTTTTTAGAAAAGGAATTTAATGTAGGATTGCTTTCCACTTCAATTTTTTCTGTAGTTTCTCATGTCATTGTGAAAAAAGGAATAATATTTTAACTTTAGGCGGGGAAAAGGTTCAAAAATATATTAATGCAACGAGTAGCGAGTATGGAATATAAAACTCATTGCTTTGCCTTTTTTGACAAGAAGTTTTATACCGTTGGATGAGAGAAGACGTTACTTTACTCCCCTCTATTATTAGGAAAATTCATTAATGGATTGGTGCATCACTCTTTTAATATCTTCTTCCAATAATATCATGACACGTGCGTTATAACCTGCCTCACATTTGGTATATGTAGACCAATGCCACTGGGTGAGCCACTTGCTCACCAACACACTAACATCAAACAATTGTTAAACAAATCAATGGCAATCCACTGTTGCGGAAAACAGTGGATTTCCATGGCGGGCATTGTTGAAATATATGTTAAACATGACTTTACAACCAAACAGAAGAGTGTCTTTCTATTATGGACCTTTTGGTAAACTTAGCTATTACTAATAGCCAATAAATTTAGCTCATGATTAAGAAATTTAAAATCATGACATATCTTAGGAGAAGTAGGAGATGCCAGTTGTCCATCGAGAATTCCAGCAAACCCTTTTTCTTACTTTGATAATATCGTTTGCTTTCGACACTAAAATTACATTCTCTTTTACTTTGCATGTAGGCCCGTAAATAGATTGGATACGATAGTAGATCAGGAGTGATTCAAATTCGATACGTTAAAAAAAATGTTCAATTCGATTTGATTATCCAAATTCAAATATGTTAATTATTAGATATCTGATACGATCTGACTAATAAAATTTACAAAAAAAACTCAAATAATATAAAATTATCCAAACTTAGGCCATCTCCAGCAATGACTCAATGTTTTACTCAAATTTGAGTAAAAGCTTTGAAATTTGATATTTTCTAAGCAGTCACTTTGTTTTTACTCAAATATTTTTTTAAAGATTCCTACCGTGTCCCGAAAAGATTCACATCCTGGCTGAAAAGTTTTAAATTTGCTTTGAATAGTAATTTGAATCTATGAATTGTATTGCCACAAATTTGAGTTTTAAGTATGAAGAAAAACAGATTTTATATGAGTTTGAATTTATTGTTAGAAAATATTTTTAAAACTTTTTGGCACAAATTTAAGTTTAAATCTGAATTCGGTTCACTACTCGAGATGCTCTTATAAATTTATTATATATATATATATAATATAAATTATACACAAATTATATACATTACATGAAATTCAAGAAAAAAATATTCAAGTACTATAAAATTATTATATAAATATATATCCGATCCATTTAGGTTGGATTGGCAAATGGGCACACTACTGTTGGCGGGTTGGACAATTTCTTTAAATTGGTTAAATTGATTTGGGCTAGTAACAGGCTCAACCCAAATCGTTCCTCCTAAAAGCATTGGGCGTATTCAAAAATGAAAACGTTGAAGCTAACTAGACACATCACGTTAAGATGTGGACATAAGAGTTTTTTTTTTTTTTTTTGGTCGTCGGCGGGAGAGTGACATTTTGTAAAGTGGGAGACCCACATGTTGGAAGTACCAACATGAGCAATTTTGGGACGACATGATCTGCCACAAGCCTCACCATCACCTGTCCCACACGTAATTATCCTGATTTTCCAGCCTACTTTGCTATAAATTAACTGAAAAAAAAAAAAGAAAAAGATTTTTTTGTTAATTACAATGCGTTGCTTTCAGTGGCAACCATTTTTGGACATTCACAGAAAACTCTTCAAAAGAATGTAAAATGCATATGTTGATGTGGTTGGGCCACTTGGTATTAATCACTCGTCGTTTTAGGAATGCCTTCAACTATTTTACACCCGCCGGATAAAAATAGTTGTTATTATCCCAAACACATTCAAGTTGTCGGACAATCCTTATCTCTTTCATCTTCGAGTGGTGAGTGCTCTCACCAGTTCTACCACACGCACTTCTCCATCATTGTATATATACAAAATTGATCTGTTTTTAAAGACTAAGATATTTTGTTACTAATTTTACTTAAAAATCAAGAACATGAGGGGTGGATCGGACTACTTATAAAATGCTTATTTAATAAGAAGTTTTGAATTTGACTCTTCATTTCTTTTAAGAGTCTGTTATTAATGAAGTTACGTACGTTGGAAGAATAGTGACCTCTACCTGACCGAAGAGGATTAGTTGCTCGAAAAATTGAATACCCCCGCCAAAAAAAAAAAAAAGAGTTGTGAAGTTGCAATTTAACTTGTTTTTCTTATTAAAAAAAATTACTATTAAACTTAAACCATGTGACACAAATATTTTTATACTTTAGGTATATTTTTTTAAAATAATAATAAGCAATGAGAATTGAATCGTTAACCCTGACTCATATTTTCAGCGTCGTGTGAATACTTTAATTGTAAGTTATAATTTAATTATGACAGATTATTCTTTCACTAAAAATTCTAATGCTTTAATTTGAAAAATGTTGTAATTTGAGTGGCATCACGCAATCTCTTAATCATAGAGGGGTCACATTTTTAAATTCTAAGTAAAAGAATATGAACATAAGTACTACCGAGGTTGTGCACATACGAGGACACACCTACACCTTATATACTTTTGTGAAGACCTCCAAAATTACCGTCCCTCATTATTGAGGAATCGCAAGGGCATTATCGCCAAATAAAGATCCCAGTGATATAGTCGAGGAATTCTATTGCCCCTTGATATATAGTCGGTATTAGTTCAAGGTGGTGACTAGACAATGATTGCAACGCACTTACTTAGGAGAGTCATGTCTTCGGCTCGTAGTTATGGCATAATTCCTCAAGGTTGCGAATGTGTTATAATCCCACGGTTATGGTAATCCTCCTCAACAACATATGTTATAATTCTAGGACAAGGTGATTGCGCGCCACACTTCAAGTCACACGCGATCATGATTTTACTCCTATATACGACCTGGTCATAACTCACAGTATTATTATAATACTATAATTTTTTTATTGTACAAGTTGTCCAACTTAAGACCAATGAGAGAAGTACTGGTTGGTCGGATAGATCGATTATTACAAAATATATAAAAAAACATATTTGGAAAAAACTAGTTTAGAACTAAAGTGAATTTTAAGAAAAAATAATTCTAAATACCAAATTACAATATTTAAGATTAAGAGCACGTACTTACTAGGGCGATCGAGGAGAAAAACTGTAAGGCCGTCCCCGTGATTCTTCAAATAGAACCATGAGGAGTTTCTAGGGGGGAAGGCCGTCCCTGTGATTTGGAGATGGATATGCAACCAAACAAACTCTCGCGTTCATATATGTTTGGGGATAATAGAATGATTTAACTGATCTAAGTTTTTTTCTTAAACTTTATTCTATTCTAACAGTCCAGTTAAATCATGACACATCTTGAGCCATAAAACATTACTCATCACAAAATATATGTGGAGTCCATCAAGTAGGGCCCAAAATGAGTGGATCCTAAATGTGTTGTGTGTGAGTGTAGGAGTGTTATTCAAATTTTTGTACTAAATCCATATGGTTTTGATTTAATTTAACTTTATCAGTGTATTTTTTTTTTTATTTCCTAATGCCCATGCTATTTTTGAAATTTTATTTTAAAAATATGATTTTAAATTAACAAAGATTTAGTACATTATTCAAACTAACAAAGATTTAGAAATAATTCTTAAAATATTATCATTAAAATCAAATTTTAAAAATGTGATTTTAAAAAATTACATGAATTAAAAAGAGATAGTATTGTTAAATCAAATTAAAATCACGTGTTTTTGATTAAAAAAAAAAAAATTTGTGTTACCCATATGTTAAGAGTATTTAGTGAAGCTCATACATGCCAGCTCGATAAGTTTCTTTGAACGCACTTTGCTACGTCAAGCTGCCCGAACGCCTTATGTACGTCGACGTTGGACTTGTAAATGTACACTGTACACGGGTACATTTCCAATTGCGATTCCCACTTGCCATTCACTGCGCTAGCGTGCGAATGGCTGGAGATATCCGAAATCACAATCACATCGGAAAAAGTAAAGGCCTTCCATGTAATTTCATCAAACATCAAGGCCATGATTGAAGCATAGACTTTCCTGAACAGGTCTCTCTCCTCGCCGTTCCCTATAAATTCAATGTGTCCGGAACAAGGATACGGTGGTCTGTGTGATTGCCTCCCATCTCTCTCTGCAAAATTAGGGAAAGCAAATCAAAGAAAGGCCTCGAAAGCTTGTATTTGAAGGTCCTTTTTCGCTCTCTATATCTCAAATCAAGTGACAAGGTATATTCAAGAATCCACATTTAATAAATCTCCATTCAATCTTGCTACGGTTTCTTTTAATCGTTTGCATTCATTAATTGATCTGTGAATGATTATGAATTTAAGCTGAATCGAAAATCTCATATTCGATTTTAGGACCTATTCAATCGACGAACGGGAGTGACTATTGATCATTTATTCCATAAAAAAATTGAAACTGTTTAGATTTTGTCTTTTAATTGATCTTATAGGTGAAAAAGTTTGGGTTCACGGATTCAACGAGTTATGAGTTGTTAATGCATGAATCTGTAGAAAGTAAATTGATTTTATTCAATTACACGAGTATTTATAATTATATGCATGAACGGTTTGAGGCGTTAGAGCAAATTTTTTGATTTTTTCTACTCTATATTACTGTAACGCTGCTTGCTTAACTCCATCAGTAAAGAGGAGTAATATTATATTATAGTATAGTAAGTTGTTTTTTTCTTTTGTTTAACATTATTATATCACGGGAGATGTTTTGAACTGTTATTGCAAGGTTTCAATTGAAACGATCTTCCAATAACACAAATAACTGCTAAAATACAAAGCAGACATCTTACTAGCACTTTTCCACAATTCTTCTAAACTTCTTGGTGGCGGTCTAAGGGCCATAATGTTGCCTCACTACCCATTCAGGACTCCTCTCCACCCACTGCATCTCATCCCAAGCCATCATGCCCATAATTACACAAAAAATAGCACCATCATACTCTGGAATGGTATCCCCTCCACCTCTCAAAGAGGAGGTTAAGGGTTCAAGCCCAAATTGGGGCGTTTGTCTTACTTATCAAAAAATAAAAAAAAATAAATAGCATTATCATCCTCATCATGGTATCATCAAATAAACAATTAGTTCCTCCAAAAGCCACTCGTCAAATGCAATTCAAACTTTTAAATCAAATAGCATTCAGCATCATTTCACCACCATCCATATCCATCAATGCTACAAATATTACTTTTGACACCTTAACTCTCTGCCTTGATCCATCTTTATTTCCATCTATCTTCATTAACTATATTGGGATCTCTATACATGCACCAACCATACATAACAACATTAAAAGGACTTTTCCTTTTATTCTGCCTTTAGGATCAAGGTTCACATTCAGCGCATATGGTAGTCAAATATCATTCACTGTACTCTAATCTACCATGATTTTCCATATACTCTGCCTTATTGATCAATGTTCATTTATGCCAATATCTTCTCAGGCTTAAGTCGCTCTCCTAGTTGCAACTATGGGTAGCTACATAATGTTCTCATTGATTTGTGAATTAACAGATAAAGAACACTAGCTTTACATGAAAGGTGGCAGCATGTCACAAACTATCAAAAGGAAATTTTTTTTCTTTTGGGGTGAGAAATTCAGATTTCAAATTCTTGAGTCCCACCAGTGACTTGGGAATGCAAATTCATAACAAATTTCAAGTTAGTTATTGTGAACATCTATTTCCATTATGACCTCACTTACCCTTACTGTTGATTTGCTGGGTGTAGAAGGGATCAGAGCATGGGTTCTAAATCAGTTGTGGATTTAATGGAGGCTTCATCAGGGGTTCATTTTTCTGGATTTCACTTGGATGGATTGGAGGCAAGAAATTCAGAGGTGGACAGACCAACAACTTCAGCAGCTGATAATGTGCATAAGCAACCTTTTGTCATCGGTAGGTGTTGGCACATGAAACTTTATGTAACATTTACTCATATTATCTTGTTGACTGCAATTAGACTTAAATGAGGGAAAACATGCTTTTAGGATACTGCAGAACATTGAAATGAAATTTTTATTTGGAATGCTTATTCACATTTGAGTGTTTAAAATTGAGATGTGACCTTATGTTAAATCTTATGGTTTGTTTGGTATGTGAGAGGAAAGAAAAAGGGAGAAGGAAAAGGTTCAATAGGAAGGGAGGGGAAGGGAAGGGAAAGGAAAAGAGGAAATTGGATCTCCCTCTTCGTTCCATAGTGATAATAATCAAGCCATTTAATAAAAGGCAACCGACATCATTACTGCAAGTTTGCTGAGTTGTTCAGGGAGGAACATTCTCAGATGTAGGAAACTTATTTTGCAAGTAAAGATAAAAAAAGAGCATGACAACTGTCTTTCCCCAACCTCCATTACCTATTCTGTGGCTATTAACTTCTGTTTTCTACCTTTCTTGGGAAAATTTATTTCAAGGAAATTGTTCTGTGAAATTCATGCATTTGGAAGGAAAGGAATAGTAGAGTTTTTTAAGGCGTGGATCTCTCGCTCACGAGACTTAAGGATTCTTTTTTGAAATTACTATTTTTTTGGCGCAAGGGAGATTACCCGTTCAGCGTTGATAGTTTTGTTACCTTTTTGGGGGATGTTAGGCTTTGATTTGTTGCCTCTCACTTTTTTTGTATATGGGTTCGCCCCCCTCAGGTGCAAAGTATATTTAACTTTTAACTTTACCAATCAAAAAAAAAAAAAAAAAACATGTGAAATTCAATCTTCTATATATTATCACTTTTCTTTAAACTATTACAAGTTAAAAAATGTAAGTTGAGAACAAAACAAGAAGCACGGCGTACTAAGATACCAAGCCACTCTTGTATCCTATTTATTACTGCTTGTGAACAGGTACAATCTTAACTTACCTCTACGCATTTTTTTCATCCACACCAATCATTTTTCTAATTGTTTTTTGTCATCTTGGGCTCTATTTTCCAAAAGTCAGACTCAGAGATACATTATCATGAATTTCCATGTCTGAGATCCTAAAACACTGGTAAAACACTAATAAAAAATAATAGAATGGCCAACTTATTCCATTTTATTCCTTCAAAATTGATAGAATGTTCAACATTTATGGCTACATATCAACACCTTGACACACACCTGCAGTCGGCACTTTCACTTGAATCCATGTGATATAAGACACTATACTTTGCCTGACTCTCTCAAATGTCCGGCAGAAGTAAAATTATATTGCTTGGTAGTGTGACTAGCTGGTGAAAATTTTGGAGTAACATTAATGTTATAGGATTGAATCATTATGAGAGTATGGCTTTATGTGCCACTCATTGCAAGGTTTTTGGATGTACCATGTGAGGTTCAATATATTGAAACTGGACATAACAGAGTTGACTACAAGGTGCCCATGATCAAGTTTTAGTCAGTCCTAACATTGCATATGCATTTATCTGGCATAGTATGATTTCCAGTTTCAGTATGAGATGGTAATTGGTAAAATCCACATTCTGGTCTAAGTGCTTGACTAGTAGATTCTATGTAACTTTTATTAGAAATTAATAAACCTTGCTAAAAAATCTAGTATTTTCTTTGTACTACCTACAAAAGTTGGTCTATGTTTTGTTATCTATTATCAAGAGAAGATGATTTTTTTTTCGTTTCTATCATTTATATATATCTTGTTTAGTTTGTAGATCATTTTTGTTTTTAAATTTTATAATTATTAGGGGTATGTTGATTTGAGCCTCTTTTTTGTACATGGATTCGCCTCCTTTGGCATTTTTAATACCATACCTTTACTTAAAAAAAAAAAAATTGTTTAGTCTGTTATGCGTTTCATCTTAATGCATTTTTCTATTAAACATTCTGCGGGGCAGGAGTTGCTGGAGGTGCAGCTTCAGGAAAGACTACAGTTTGTGATATGATCATTGAGCAGCTTCGTGATCAGCGTGTTGTGCTTGTCAACCAGGTATTCTTTTTTACTTCTTTGGGAAATTAGAGGAAGTTCATTTAAAAATCAAGTTTTTGTCATCTTCTTCATTTTTTGAAATTGTTTTTGTTATTGTAATCCCCTTTGTCCTTAGTCCTATAGCAGCCTTCTTTTCTCTTCCCTCACCCTGTCCCGTCCCATGGGGGGTTGCACGGTTGGGGAATCAACCATTTTCAGTTAACTTTATTGGCTTGTTTCATTATATGCTGGCCTCTAATTGGCTAGAAAGGATTTGCATAAGAATTACACACTTGTTGGCAGCTGCACAATTCTATCTGTGAAGTACATAGACACCACTTCATTGGGTTTCATTGTGTTGATTTTTTCCATCAGTTTAACATGTTCTTTCCTCTCTTTACTTTCTCCGTGAGTGTGCACGCCCATATGCATGCTGCCAAAATTTACTACAGAACTAATGCTGTCTTTGATATCCCAAACGAGGTGATCTATTTTCCTTGCAAATAAATATCTTGCCATGGATGATTCTGCAGGATTCCTTTTATCACAATTTGACTCAGGAGGAACTTACAAGAGTTCATGAATACAACTTTGACCATCCTGGTGAGTCTGGTATCTTGAATTTGTTTATCACATGCAGAACTATTTCCAGTAGTATTGCATTTTTCAAAATAAGTTTTTTAGTTGATTTTTCAATTTCTATCTTATCATTAACAAAATATAAGCCTTTTGTTGGTCGTAAAGAATGTGAACATATGAAAATGTACATTTAGATTACTGGCCACTTTTGGTAGTAGATACTATATTTTTTACTCATCAACTGGCTGCCACATTGTGGTGCAGTTCCGACTTCCACGTTTCTTGGTTGTTCTGAATGTTGTATCTTTGGCCAATTCTTTGAGTCATTTTCTTTTGTTTTTCTGTGCTGCATTTGGATTTGTTACTATAAATTATACTAAGAATTAAAAGTTACAGGCTGTTGCATACCAAATTTCTACATGCAATATTTCTCCTTTATTTGGTTGCTACTTCTCATTCATGTTTCCTTGTTCTCTTATTGCTGATCATTTCTTTTTTAAAATTTGAGGTCTGGATAGCGTTGATATATATAGTCTTGCATTGAACGATAGCTTTGTTCTATAATGTTCTGTTTTCCAGAAGCCCATTTCAGTAATATATTGTAATATGGGACTTCTTTCCCCTTTACATTGTGAAGCTTTGAGATTAGATATTATTCTCTGGCAAAAGAACTGTGTTACACTATTGTACTTCATGGTTTTCATTTTCTGGGCCATTGGCATGTTTTATTTATGACTGTGTTGCAAAGCATGTAACTAATTCATTAATTGAAATGTAAGGCATATAATAATTGATCCCTTTGTACAGGTCATAAATGCAAACAAGTTGGGTATTATAAGCTGCATGATGGAGGGTTTCATTTTCATGCTGGTTTTCTTGCTTCTTTTAATATTTAAAATTTTCATTTCATCAGATGCATTCGACACTGAGCAATTATTATCTGTTATGGAGAAGTTGAAGCAGTGGCAAGCTGTAGATATTCCGAAGTATGACTTCAAGAGTTACAAAAAAGTGTTTCCAGCTCGAAGGGTAAAACTTTTAAACAAGGGAGTGTAAAGAACATGTGATTCAATATACAGATGCCATTTTTCGTATTCTTAAATGTTCATCAAACTCTCTGTATCCTTCTCCGAGTGCTTGTTATTGAGTTGAGATGGTTGTCAAATGCAGAGTTAATTTTATTTAAATGTGTTTCAGTAGGCCCCATCATCCTGTGCTTTTATCCTTTTCTTTTTCTTTTTTAAATTTACCGTCTTACTGGATTTTATGGTACATACACCCACATCATGCAATCGAACTTGTATCGTTTCTCAATGTTTGTACACCTTCTATAACCAGAGCTTTTTAACTGAGTGAGATCTCATGTTCCTGTTCTCTTTTGTATTGTATGCACTGCTAATCCTTGTTGCTACGAAATTTGGCAGGTAAATCCTTCAGATGTGATAATTTTGGAAGGCATACTTATTTTCCATGATCCTCACATCCGTGATCTGATGAATATGAAGATTTTTGTTGATACAGGTTCTTTTCTTCCCTTTTCTATGATTTTATGTCTTATATTTTGTATAATAAGCTTATCATGTTGACTGGCGGCTCTATGTCACGTGGCCTTTAAATGTGCATTCTGATACATGCTTTGTTATATTCATATATATCAGAAATGTGAGCTGATACATCATGTTAGATTAATGATGTAATGCTACATGACAGAAAAGTTAATTGAAATTCCTAGAGTCTTTTAAACTTGCAATATGTAATATGCATCTTTCAAGCTTTTAATTGGGCGAAAGTAAACTTAAGAGAGGAATGAAGATGCAGAAAATCTGATCTACCTTCTTTATATGTGCATTTGAAAATTAAATTATTTGGTCATAAATTCATATTATATATGGTAATTGGTTTGGGCCCATGGACTCTAGATCTCTCAATGGCTCCACCTGTAGAAATCCCTTGTATACATAACACTTGAAAAAAGGTCTCAAATCCTTATAATATGTTAAACAAATTGATTATGTAGAACCCCAACATGAAAGCATATTAATTTTTGAGTGTAGTGTGATATCTATTTTTGGTTGTTCTTCAAGTAGCTGTGGTTGAAGCGAAGATATAAGCTCCATTATGTGAGCCATGTGGTTGCTTTAGCAACTGATATTAGGCATGTGCCCTTGAGGATCTGAGTCTTAAGGTTGTGCCTCACACAGAGATGATCCTTGTTAGCCTTGTGTGCCATTTACGGCATGACCAAATCATAGTTCATTTCCTTCCAAAATCTTTCTGTTTTCTCACTATTTTCATTTTCACTTTGCCAATCTCTGGTTGTAGAATATGTAATGGGCTCATATTGAACTGATCTTCCTAACTTTGGTCACATAAGCATTGTGAATCTGCTAAAGAGACGAGTTTTCTTTTTTCTTCCTAATCTTGGGTCTAAGTTGTTTAGTAAATGAACCTTAGTTTTTGCTTTGTTCCACCCTTCAGTCTCTATATGCCACATTTCTGCAATCTCTGGTGTACCTTTTTCTTGTGTCTTTCTTTCTTTTTTGAGTTTTTAATTGCCCAAGTCCAATCAAATTAAAATACTGGCATTTCTTTGAAACTAATGGTTGCTGAATCTTAGATTTGAGATATGAAGGGTTATTTGTATCATGGCAATTCTATAGGTCTCACAGGGTTATGAAGTTGGGCTGTTACTGTTATGGATCTTCACATTCCAAAATTTTCAGTGCAGATGCTGATGTACGCCTGGCAAGGCGAATAAGACGTGATACAGTTGAAAAGGGTAGAGATATTGGTACGGTTCTTGATCAGGTAAGCAAATTTTTGTTTCTTCTTCTCCAATGATGAAAGGAAAAGAAAATCTTATTGGCTTGCACTTTATTTTCGTAAAAAGAGACCTTTTGATATGAGGTTTAATAATTGACACGGTAATCTATGAATGATTACACATGGGTCTGAATTGCTATTAGAATAGGGCCAACCTTGAGCACTTATGATTACCGTGGGCATGTATCTTGGAATCTTCACATCAGTATATTGGCTCTCAGATTGTTTTAGTTATTAAAGTATCTGGGCATGGAAGTTGAGCTTCTCAGCTTGCTGTCATATATCTTCCAGTGATTGCTTTTTATTTACATAATACATATTTCTTTCAAGAGTCCAGAAAATTTCATATTTCATGTTAGCCTCTTCAGGGGGTGCTTGCGAGTCCCCTACACTACATCTTAAATTGACATGGTGAAGGATAGTGAAATTACAATACTAGACACCTATGGATTTTACTTAGTTACTTGAATTAAGCTATATAAGGGGCACACAATGACTATAAGGCTATTTCCTGTAAGTCTTACACCCCTCTTGCGGGGCAAGAAAATATGTTCTACTTGCTTACATACATGTTATACTGATTGCAGTATATGCACAAAAATTATATGTTTAATTTTCCTTAATTAAAGTTGAAATAAGAAGAATCTCAATATATATATAGATTCAAGTGTAGTTGCCCCATCTGGCCAGATCTGGATATGTATAGTGATAGGCTGATAGCAAGCTCCATAACATATGCTTTCACATAATTGTGAGAAATCCTACCATACAAGCCAAAAAGGGACAATTTAGATGTTATAATAAAGATCGAGTGTACTTCAACCCAATATGGTAAGAATATGGTTAATTTATAAATACTTCTGACAGGCTAAGGAAATTTTTTCTAAGATGACACTCTGGCTCTCCTATTGATTCTTTTGCTCTGTGAGGCGGAAACATATGCAACTTCATTGTGTTAACATAATTTATCAATTACATTATCAAATTCTTTTACCCTTCTCATTAGTTGCTCAACATTTCAATGCATATGTGCTATTTTTTCAAAAGTTTTTATGCTGTGCTCTTGTTTTCTTTACTTTCGTCGGTGTTGCTACTCATTTAGTATTGATGCAGTACAATTTATTTATTTATTAATTCAGAAAATCATTCTTGATGCAGTATTCAAAATTTGTGAAGCCTGCTTTTGATGACTTCATACTTCCAACAAAGAAGTATGCGGATATTATCATTCCGCGTGGAGGAGACAATCATGTAGCTATTGATTTGATTGTCCAACATATTCGCACAAAACTTGGTCAACATGATTTATGTAAAATATATCCTAATTTATATGTTATCCAGTCAACTTTTCAGGTACTGCATTTCTCTTCCTACTTGCTCATTTAGTTCACTTATTCAGTCCATTGTTTTTGGAGGAATTATATTCCCACAGTTTCTATTTTTTGTTTGAGTTCATGGTCAATTTGTCATGATCCTCTTTGTTCAAATTATTTTAATAATTTAATTGGTTTTTTGATATTGCTTCCAACATTTGTTGTTTGTTCATCCAGATACGGGGTATGCATACACTTATACGTGATGCTCTAACAACCAAACATGACTTCGTTTTTTATGCTGATCGGTTGATTCGTTTGGTAGGGTATTTGTTGCTGTGAGAGGATTCTTTTGATAGCTTCTGATTATGTGGCGGGATGAGAGAGACTATATCTTTAACTCGTCATGTTTACTCCATTTACCCAGGTTGTTGAACATGGCCTGGGACATCTGCCATTTACAGAAAAGCAGGTGATCACTCCAACTGGTAAGCTGCTAGCTCTCAATAATACTATATTTGTCATTGTCTGGGCCTTTAATTTGCTCTTTCTGTCCACCATAAAGTATTTTGTATGCTATCTGTATTCTTCATGTTTAGATTGGAATTCTATGCTTTTGCGGCTCCAAAAACAAATTGTGTTCCACATTCTTTTGATCAATTATAATCATGGGCATACCTATGCAGCTTTGCTACCTCTGGCTTCATTGGTCATACAGCTATTATTTTGTGCTTGCATTCTTTATGGTACTACATGAGTTAGACGAGTGTCCTTGGCCTTAGACATCTTATCCAAATATTTGGCACCCTTAGGCATCTTATCCAAATATTTGGCATTGTAGTTTATTTGCTCTATCATTGTCAATAAATTCTTGATAGAGGTAGTTTGGAGTAGCGTCCAATCTTGACATCCCTTTGAGGCTCCATTTCCTATGAGTGAGATGCTTGTGTTCTGCCATGACCAATTGGATCGTGATGTCATCTTTTTGGTTGCAGGAGGCAAAATTTCTTGCACTCCTACAGGCCTTAGGGTAGCTAATGCTTTGGGATTGTTCCATTTTTTAAGGTGACTGCAGCTATATAGTGGCGTGGATGAATACTAGAGCCATTGTTTTTTGGTGTTATGCGTATCTTTTCAGAGAGATTTTGAACTTGGTCTCTTCTTTGGAGGTGGAGTGGTGGACATTAACTGAATTCCTAGAGTAGATAGTGTTGGGAAAAACTGTTTGGCCAAGTGAGGGGCAGATAAAAGTTTTTTTTGGAGGACACTTGATCCCTGCGAAGTTGTAAAAATTCTGTTTTTTAAGAATTGTGAGTCTGTGACCATGTCTTTTTTTTTTTCGTTTGCCTCCCCCCTGCCTTTCTGCCTCTCAAGGATCTCTCATTTTTCTACCTGTTGTACTTCTTAATCCAGTATCCTTGCTTCAAAGAATAATTTCTGTGCATAATTAGGAGGTATTATATTATATGGTGTCTCCCTAATTAGAAGGTATTTATTGTCTGTGTGAATGCAGGGTCAGGTATATACTGGTGTGGATTTCTGCAAGAGGTTATGTGGTGTCTCCGTAATTAGAAGGTATTATATGATCAGGCATCAATGGTTGTTGTGGTGAATTAAAATTTCTGATTTTTTTTTGGTTTGAATATGTTAATTTTGACTTTTATTCTAAAATGATTTTGTATGCAAATTGGCAATAATATTGCACCAGGTAGAGCAAATATTTATTTAGTTGAGCCATATTAGATACAAAGACTTCTGGGCATGCATCTGAAATGCATTGGTAATTAAGGTAGACATTTTTCTTCAAATAATACACACGGGAGTACAACTACTAGGAAATCTAGAAATTTTCCTTTCGGAGTGCCAACATAAATGCATGCATTAAATTAATTTTTTTTATTTCAGTGTCTTGGACAAAAAAATATTTTAATCATATTCTTACTGCAAAATATTTATAGAATCAATTAAAATTATATCATTTTAAAATGTCTATTTTCCTGAAGATTTTTTGCTGTTTGAATTACTCCTATTTTTTTATAGAAAAAAATTAGAAACATGATATCTAATTTGATACTATTTGTGAATGAAAAGAAAAGGAAGGGAATGGAAATATGTTAGATGCACAAATTCCGGAATGTACCATGTGGTATGGTTATTGTAGCATTCGGGATAATAGTAAGAGTATCCAAAGTACCCTATGTTTACTATGGTTTTATTTTATTTAATATTGTCCTTGATTACTCTCCTCTCTTCTGAACTTCAAAAAGAATTGAGTTTTCAGGCGAAAGAATTTTATAGATGTGAGACTGAATTAGTTAAGTTTTATATTACTTTTAGAATCTGGTGATATATATTTTTATTTTAAAATTTTACATGTTAAAAGAATCAAATTTTAATTTTCCATAAATTTTAAAAAGTTAGATTGCAATTTGAAATTGGGAGAAGATGCAATTTCTTGTAATTTGAGTTAGGATGGTAGAAGTGAATTTAATTGGGAACAACAGTGTAGAAGGCAATAGAGAATAGTTGAATAAGTTCCCCAGTGGGCCAAGGATAATTAACAATATTCAATAAGGGGTCATTCATTAAAATAACTTAATTGGGTTCCCGCGCCCGGGGGGGGGGGGGGGGGGTTTATGGGGTATCCACCTTTGACTGCAATTGTAAAATAAAATAAAATAATTTGCATTTACTATTATTGAGAAACAAATGTTTCAATTAGCTGCCGGGGGAAGGGGGGGGGGGTGTGGTTATGCATTTGGACACATCTAAATGTACTGAATGCTTGAATTGTGCCTATGGATGTATTTGTACATGTTGGTGAACTAATGCACATTATTATTCTTAAGGGTTAATGGAATATATTCTGATGGGGGGAATGTAGCATACTCCAATCAGTTTTTTTTTTTTTTTTGGGGGGGGGGGGGGAGGGGGAACATATGCTGGAAGCAGTTGTCCTAGACAAATTTTTTTTTCTTCTTCTAATTGTGCATTGGAATGTAATCTGAATTGGATCCCAATGATATTGACATGTAATAGGACAATAGTTTTCAAGATTGAACGCTACTTGAACCTTAATCAAAGTATTGAGTTGATCTCATTAGGCCCCACTGTGGTGGAAGACTGATGATACTTTGTTCACATTTAGATATTGTTACAGCATGAACAGAAACACTTTTTTCATGAATTAGATCAAAATTAGTGGTTAAGTGCCTCTTTTGTACGACTCTACATGTTATATTCTCTTTAATTTTTACTTGATAAAATAAGTATGCTTTAAATTTTTGTCTTTTTATCATGTTCCTGTCCTTTTGTCTTCATAGTATGATGTCAAAGCAAGTACTTGCATATTTTAAATCATATAATTGCTAGAAAATCTCTTATTGTTGGCAGTGGTGAGAGCATGGAGAATGCTTTGCGAGCATGTTGTAAAGGTATCAAGATCGGAAAGATTCTAATTCATAGAGAAGGTGACAATGGTCAGCAGGTTTGTATATCTGTGTGTGTTGACGGGGGCACTAGGGGTTTGGATGGGTGTGTTCTATTCCCTCATCATTTGACTGTTATCTTAATGCTTCAATTACTATGCAGCTAATTTATGAAAAACTGCCGAAGGACATTTCAGATAGGCATGTGTTATTGTTGGATCCTATTCTAGGCACAGGTTTGTCAATTCGTACAGTGGAAAATCTCTGTTGTCAAGTTGGTTTTGGTTTAATATGTGCACTCATGTGTGCTGACAATGTCTAATTTATATTGTTGTCTGAAATGATAAAAACCAAATTCGAGATAATTTCTCTTCAAACTGAAACTTGTATAAACATGTTCTAATTATTAAACCATTTCTTCAGGGAATTCTGCTGTTCAAGCTATTTCTTTACTAATAAAGAAGGGTGTACCTGAGACGAACATAATATTCCTTAATCTTATATCTGTAAGTTAATTAGTCTTTTAAGTGTTTACTAACTCCTGTCCATTCCTGCTCTGCCCTTTAATAATTTTTAGCTTCTCTTCTTCTTATGGGCTGTGTACGTTAATTGTATTTTTAATCTCAACAGGCACCTCAAGGAGTGCATGTGGTTTGCAAACGCTTCCCGAGAATAAAGATTGTGACCTCTGAGATTGAAATTGGTTTAAATGAAGATTTCCGTGTTATCCCTGGTATGGGCGAGTTTGGAGACCGATATTTTGGCACTGACGATGACGATCTACAAGCTGTGGCCCCTCCACTATAGATTTGTGAGAAGTGTTTATCGTTCCAACCCACAATCATTTTCCTATCATCACCAACATAGAGTTGGAAGAGTCAGCAAAACTTTTTTAACTTATAATGTATTGAGTGCTGTACATCATCAGTTTTTGAAATAGTTTTGACTCCATTAGACTTGGGAGTTTCATTTATATCCTTTGTGAAACATGAGCCATGGTAAATGGGTTGGATTTCAATTTGTCACAGATGGTGCGATTAATTGCTATATGATCTGTTAATACGTGCTCTTCACTCCTCTTCAAAGATTGGCCTTGTATGACTTGGACTTAACTTACTAGCAGACTTCTATGTTGATAAATGACACTGTAGGTTTGAGTTTATATGAAATAGACTATTTTAATTATTAGATTGTTTAAGAGTTAGGTTTTTGTTTATTCTAGTTATTTTAATTTTTAGATTATTTAATGATTAAAATATATTCTTATATAAGCTCGAAGTTAAGTGTCATTAATCTTTAATTCTCTTTTTGCGAGTTGAGAAAAGCCATAACACTCAAGAGTAATGCTACTGTTTTGATATCTCAATTCGCACAAAGGTATCAAAATTGTCATCAAATATGAAGGAAACTTTGAAGTCTCGTTTTACGAAAATTTTTTCATGTGTAGTTATAACGAGTCTTTATACATATAACAGATGATCTCACCTTTGGACCATGCTCTCAAAATAATCAACTCTCCATTCACGTTAAAGTGAGAGCAGTTACTGTACCCGGAAAGCAGGTGTAAAAGCATGTCCAAAGATTTTGGTAGAGGGATTTAGATGATGTAATGGCATATTCAAGTAGTACGTGGCAGTTTTTACAGGATTGATTGTGAAAAAAAAATGGTATTGGGTCTCTTGAATTGGAAAGAGAGTTAGATAGTTCCAAAAGAACTGCTTTGTGAATCACCTTTTCAACTCCTGGAAAGAGGAAAGCGGATATGGGGCTGGAGCTTTTTCACACCATTATCATCACGAGAGTTGGATAAAGTCCACATCATTGCCATTTGGCAGTGAGAGTGATCACTCGTTCCTCTATCCCACTGATAACCTTCGTTAGGCTAATCTTCGGACACGTGTTGATAGATGGCACGATCCTACTGGTATATTCCATTAAGGTCAGGTCATCTATATAGATTGCTTTTGGGTTTGTTTTCTAATTTTCTTCTGGTTTCCTCTCTGTCTATCATCATCCTAAGCACCAACTATGTCAGCCTTCGTAGGAAAGTACGCAGGTACATCTCTCTCTCTCTCTCTCTCTCTCTCTCTATATATATATATATATCTATATATAATATGTGCGTCCGCCCATGCCTGTGTTCATAGGACCACGGTGGCTACGTTGGCCTCGAGCAGCCATGCTAATCCTAGTTTCTTCATGCATGGTTTCTTGCATTGCATGACCAATGAGTTTTTATCGAACTACTTATATTCATATTCTTCTCCAGATGAACTGATCAAGAACGCCAAGTACATTGCCACCCCAGGCAAGGGCATCTTGGCGGCCGATGAAAGCACGGGCACCATTGGCAAGCGTCTGTCTAGCATTAACGTCGAGAACATCGAGTCCAACCGCCAAGCTCTTCGTGAGCTCCTCTTCACTTCTCCCAACGCACTCTCCTACCTCTCCGGTGTCATCCTCTTCGAGGAAACCCTCTACCAGAAAACCTCCGATGGAAAGCCTTTCGTCGAAGTCCTCCAAGAAAACAACGTAATTCCAGGCATCAAAGTCGACAAGGGCACCGTTGAGTTGGCCGGCACAAATGGTGAGACCACAACTCAGGGCTTCGACTCGCTCGGATCGCGGTGCCAGCAGTACTATAAGGCCGGTGCACGTTTCGCCAAGTGGCGTGCTGTGCTCAAGATTGGCCTGACTGAGCCATCTGAATTGGCAATCCAGCAAAATGCACAGGGCTTGGCTCGCTACGCAATTATCTGTCAAGAGAATGGACTTGTGCCAATTGTGGAGCCGGAGGTTCTCACTGATGGGAGTCATGACATTAAGAAATGCGCTGCTGTCACTGAAACAGTGCTCGCAGCAGTTTACAAGGCACTGAATGACCAACATGTTCTTCTCGAAGGAACTCTCTTGAAACCCAACATGGTTACACCAGGCTCCGATGGCCCAAAGGTAATGCTAGCTTGATCATGTACATACATATGCATGCATATACAACATATGCGAAAACATGAATTTATTTATTTTTGGGACCGTTTGGACAAAAAAATAAGAGGGAGGGATGTAATAATTCTTATTTTATTCTAAGTTTCATATCTTATCTTTAACTATCTTGCATAACTATACTGTGTAAATAATTTATATTCCACATATAATTTACATCAAGGATATAAAATTATCTTATCATATCTTACTTTTTAATCTGATCGTTCAAACAAAACATTATGGATAATTATACAAATTTTATGTAATATCTGATAATTACATTGTTTTACAGGTGGGACCTGAGGTGATTGCTGAATACACAGTGGCAGCACTGCGTCGAACTGTTCCACCTGCAGTACCAGGGATTGTGTTTTTGTCAGGTGGGCAAAGCGAGGAACAGGCGACAGTGAATCTAGATGCCATGAATAAGTTGGAGGTGTTGAAGCCATGGACGCTTTCCTTCTCATTCGGGCGTGCTCTGCAGCAAAGCACACTCAAGACATGGAGTGGAAAGAAGGAGAATGTTGGCAAGGCTCAAGAGTCATTCTTGGTGAGGTGCAAGGCTAATTCGGAGGCCACTCTTGGAAAGTACACCGGCGGAAGTGGCGGTGGTTTGGCTTCTGAGAGTTTGTTTGTTAAGGGGTACAAGTACTAGAGCTTCAGCTTCCTACGCTGGCCGGAAGCTGTTTGATTATAATTAAGTCTATCATCTAATATGACTTGTATTTGTATTTTCCCTCTTTACATGCTTATTTTCAGTATATATTCTACAGATGACTGTTCAGTTCTAAATCACTTTCAGGATTTGTCACAATTGTACTTTACCATACATATAATCACTTGAATATCATATGATTATTTAATTTTAACTAAATAAAATAAAATAGTATATGTGCATTGCATTTGTTGTTCGGCAAATTAGAACTCAAATTTCATACCATACACATGTATATTTAGAATAATTCTCCCTTCTCAACATTTATGAGGCTGCATCTGTCGATCGAGATTCCCATGCATGAATAAAGATGTTGCAAGCAATTTTTGTTGACAACATAGGCAAAAAGCTGTCGCATAATAATAAAATGTTGACATGACATTAAACAAAAAAAATTCTTTGGATGTGTAATCGGTAACTATATAATTGCAGATGAGTTCCAATTTGTCTTCCAAATAAGCTATGAACCATTTGATTTTCTTTCATGCGTATTCTTTTCATTACCAGTATTAGTGTCCATTGTTCTTAATGGAACAAATAATGGGATTGATAGATTGCCAGTCCTTGAATAATTCAACTTTCAGCGATCCATGGGGGCTGTTCAAGGCCATTAACGACTATTTCAATCAGAGTTAGCAGTACATGGAGGTGAATTTTCCAAGTGTGGTCACGGTTGCCATGATTGCATCTTTCTTTCCAAAAGAGATAGCACCTGCAGAAGGATGTGGGATTGGGGCTGTTCCACTCCCCCAGGTTTACGCCCGACCATGCCAACAAAGTTTGCGGTTAATGGGTTATCCAAAAAAATAGAGGAGAAAACCGCTTAAAAATTGGCCCCAGTTGGAGTGGTGATTGTTGTTTTCTGGTGAAAGATGGAAGGTTATATTTACTGGGCTGCTTCGTTTCAAAATTACCTACTTTGGTAGGTTTATGCTTAATTGCTTAGTTTGTCTTAGATGTTATGATTAGGTTTAGATTTTGGGTATAGATTTGGTAAACCAGAGTTTTGGGATTCGGGTCTGTTGGATTGATTGAGTTTTGTGGTTTGTGCTATCTAAGGTGGTTTGCATTGCAGAAAACCTGTCGAGCTCTGTCAATTCACCTGGGAGCACAAGTTTCTGCCTTAATTTCCTTCAATTTTTTCACAATTCATTCCTTTATGGTTCTCTGTAACATAAATGAATCATAAATCCTGACCCACTATTGATACAAATAATATTTTTGTGTTTCAAATTTTGTTTCTATTTTCAAACAGTTTCTACTCTGAATATGCTTCTATTTTAATTTTGAGAGCTGCAACAGCAACAAGCCTCCTAATTTCTCTGATAACAGATACTTGACTCCTTAAAGCATCACTAGCGGATGGCACTTCTAGTATATGAATGGCAAATAAGGACTATCACAGAAGCAAATAGGATGATGACTGAGAACATAATCACTAATACATACAAGAAAAGATCACAACAATACATCTTTTTCAAATATGTCTGCACAACAAGCACCGACATTTAAAAAAACCAACAATAATGTATATAGACAAATCAATTATTTGGAAGTAACACATAGTAACTTCTCTTATTTAAAAGACTGGGAAGATCAAAGTTGATTCGCAGAACAGCCAAGTTCACTTGATCAAGAGTTCCATGGAGCCATCTTTGTTGGACTTCAGCTGGCCTGTAAAAAGAATGGACTTTAAAGATTCTAAATCTGAGGACAGAGGATTGAAAACCAGAGAATATGACATGCTTAATTATAATAAAATGCAAATATGACATGCAACAATAAGGCTATTGCTTGAGGACTTGAACCTGACATGAATCATGATGCATAAAATGGGAAACAAGTCCTAGCCATTAAAATTGTGTGGTATACCTGTTACAAAGATCAGCCGAAAATGGGGGAAAAGAATACTCACAACAACCATTTCAGCCCAGAACAATGGTAAGATCCCAAATATTATATATATATCTCAATTTTTATGACAGGAGAAGCAAGCATGATATAAACGATGTTACTATGCTGAAAAAAGATTGGAGTGAATTCATACCAGGGTAATGTTTGTATCTGGACATGGTAGATTCCATATTGCAAGAGGAATCAAGAAAGATTTTGGAATGACCACGATTGGTCGCTTCTTAGAGCGAAAGAATGGATGAGGGGGATGTGGCTAACCATCTCACGGTCTTCACTTCCCTTTTGAAGTAGAGCAATGAACTCATTAGGCATATCCTATAAAAGCAGCCCTTCAAGGTGAGTAAGATAAGTGATGCCCAATGGAAGTATCTTCAGATTCACACATTTGCCGAGGGTTAGCTTTCGAAGCTCAGACATTGCTTCTTCCTCTACCACCACCGTATGTAGCCTATCAAATTGTTCAATGTGCAATATTTTAAGTTTCTTGAACCTCCCAGCTTCAAATACCAACTTATCCCCAATGAAAGCATCAACCATCTGTAGCTCCATCAGGTTAGGCAACTGTTGAAGGGCCTCAAGTGGGCTGCACCGCAATCTTGACCACTTAAGAAAAATCCTGACCAGATCATTAAGTGAGGAAATCCATCCTGGGAGCTCATGTAGGAGGCCTTTCAAATACAGACGTTGAAGATGGAGAGGAGGACGACGCATATCATCCAGATCAAGACACACCTCCTTGCTGATCGAACTTATATCAAGAGTCGAAAGATTTTGCATTTTGTGAATCGATGCACACAAATCCTTTCCATCTTCTCTTTTGAGATCCAATAACCCCAGCTTCCTCAGTTGGGGCAAAGCTCCCAACTGTTCAATAATATTTCGGTCCTTGTCAACTTTGACAAGTGACAACTTCTGTAAGTTAGTTAAACGCTCAATTCCTGGAGACATCTTCACTCCTTGAACAGAGTCCAAAGTTACATAATTCTTTACATCATAGCGATAAACTAAAAGATGGCGCAGACTATGTATTAGTGTGATCTGCTTTGGCAAGTCAGTCACATAAGTTTGCTTCAGGTTCCAAGGTTTCAAGGTACATAAGCTTCTCTATAGATGCTGGAACCACCCTTATATTAGTATGCCTCAAACTTAAATACCTTAAAAGAATGAGATTAACAATTTGTTCAGGAAATTTATCCAGAGGAGCATCTTCCAAATCTAAAACCTTCAAGAATCTGAATTTGTGAAGTAAATTTTTAATGTCAGAGGAAGAAAGATTTGTCCACCTGAACAAAAAAGCGGAACGAACACTACTAAAGCTTTTGATCCGTGACAAAGTGGGACAATCATTGTGGATAGATAGGCGTCGAACTTCCTCACCTGAACTAGTATTTGGGTCTGGAAGAATTGAGACAAAGTTCTCATCCTCTGACTTTGAAACAAGGAACTCAAGCACAAGGTTTTGAACCCGGCAACTGCTTGCTCGCCGGCCATCGAAATCCCATTTACTTGCATCAACCAAATTCCTTCCAATAAGTTCATTGAGGTATTCCTCTGCAACTTCCTCCACTGTTCTGCCTCTTTTTTTGGTCACAAACCCTTCAGCTACCCACAAGCGAATAAGCCTTCCGCGCTTAATAGATTTATCCTCGGGGAAAATGCTGAAGTATAAGAAACAACTCTTGAGACTGCTTGAAAGATCCTTATAACTTGACAGTAATACTTTGGAATGAATTTGAATCTCAGATCCAAGGCTGTCGTGCAATTTCTTCCACTCATTTGGCAATTGTTGTTTTTTTGACAACAGACTGCCTACTGCCACAATTGCAAGGGGTAACCCTTCACATTTTTTCAGAATTTTTTCAGCCCAATCCACCAATTCTGGAGGACATTTTCCATTGCTGGTTTGGAAAGCTTTCTTAAGGAATAGACCCCAGGCCTCAGGCCATTCTAAACCATTTAAAGAATGGACAAAATCAGGTGAATCCGCACAAAAAGAGGCTACATCTGCGTTTCGAGTAGTGACAATTATTTTACTGCCACTGGAACCATTGGGCAATACATTCTTAATGCATTCACAATCATCTTTGCGCCATATATCATCTAAGACAAGAACATACCTTTTTCGCTGCAGATAGTTTCTTAATTCAGACACTGTATCTGCTCGTTGATGGGGAGTTGGTTCCCTTGTTGACTCGCAGAATTGCTTTAACATGCTGGAGACGATCTCGTTGAAATTAAAGGGACGGGAGACACGAACCCAAGCATGGGAATCGAAGAGTCCTTGAAACTTTTTGCTCTCATAAACATTCCCCACAAGAATGGTTTTACCAGAGCCACCAGCACCAACCACTGAAATTGTCAAGCGCCTCGCAGTCGAATCTGTCAATTGGCGAATAAGTTTTTCTTTAGGCTCCTTAAAGCCCAAAATTTCATCGTCTTCGAGAATTTGGGGATTCACCTGATTTTCCACACTCGAGGCAGAACTCGAGCCTTCTTCACAGAAACTGACTCTGCCGCTGCCTTCACGAAATGAATCCAAGAATTTAATTGCGTCGATTTTTGTCTTGATGTCATTCATTTTGGAGGGCATCCCATGGAGTCGAGGCAAGTGTGCGGCATCATGGAGAGTTTGACGGGCGTCATTGAGGGCATCAGTTCCTGTAAAATCGACGAGGCGCATGACGCATCAACTCATCAAGAACATTCTCGATGTCATAAGCTACGCCCCGAACTTCTTGTCTACGTTCTTTTTGATCCTCGTTGCCTTCCGAACTTTGTAGATAGGCTTGCATTGTCCTTAAGCAAATTTTGAGATGTTTGACTCCATCGCCAATATTTTTGCGAAGGTTCCATAGATCGAGAGAGGATAACACTTTCTCGGCCAAAATCACTGATACTGTAACAGCAGTGTCCGCCATTTGTACTCCTTGCTAGCTCTTCCTAGTCTTGCGCGAGCTAGGAAGAAACTTTAGGAATGACTACCGTCTTTTCCTTCACAGTTATCATCTAATAATCATCTCTTCCGTCTTCTATATATATTGACTTTTCATTTCTTAAAATACTTTTATCATCCTAACAGTCTATTATGATACATCCAAGAAAGAGGAGCCAAAGCAAGAAAGATGCGGACAACAACCGACTTTTCATAAGCTTTAAGAAAGAAATAGGTAGAAATAAAGGGAAAAGAGAAAAAGATTTAATAAATTTTTAATAATATTAATATTATTTTAAAAATTATAAAAATTAAAATAAAAATGATATTTTTATTCTAAAGTATTTAAAAGGTATAATAATAAATTAATATAAAATTTTTTCATTTCTTTTCTCTCATTTATCATTTTTAAATAAGATGAAATGATTATATTAGTCTTTCTTTACCTTTTCTTTCATTAGTTATCCAAACATAAAGGAGAGATTAGTTTCTCCTCCTCTTTCATTTTCTTTCTCTCATAAGTAATACTCTTATTTCGTTTCTTTTTTTTCCTACTTATCCAAATGAACTGTTAGAAAAATCATGTATATATAAAGAAAAAACATCTTAAAAAGTGTTTTTCAAAATAAAAATATTTTTGATAAAAATAGTTTTAAATAGAAAGATGCTTTAATTGAAATACCTCTTATTAAAAGTACTTTTATTGAAAGCAGTTTTAATTAAGAATGCTCTTCTTGAAAATGTCTTTAATTAAATATTTTTTTAAAAGCATTTTTAATTTAAAAAAATTACAAAAAATTTGGACTTAGAGTGTTTTAATATTTTAAAAGTGCTTTTAACAAGCGCTTTTTAAACACCATGGGTGTTCTAAATATTTTCAGAACATCTTGGATTTGCCAATTACTTTTTTAAACATCATGGATCTTAAAAAAACATTCGAAGAATAATCATAGAGAGTACTTAACTCCAAATTTGATATAATAGTTTCTTTTTATTTGAGTACGTGGATTAATCACAAATTGTCACATATGTAATGTACATATGTTTTTTAATTTATTTAATTTTTTATTAAAATTAAATAGTCAGTATGATATATGTGTGAGTGCATATGTGACCACTAAGATTGTGACATATACGTAAGTAGGAGAAAGTTTCTCCTACCTAATTTGGAGCCCAACACTGTCCATTATACATGCCTCAAATTTTTGTACTGAAATTTATAGTTTATAGACAAAAGAATTAAGGATAAATTATATTGACCTTCTCTAAAGTTTTTAAAATTACACTGATCTCCTTTATTTTACCTGACAATATATAGATACTTTCTTTCAATTAATTTTTTCTTCAAAATGACAAAACTGCCTATTTTATTTATTTATTTTTATATTTTTTCAATTTTGACAAATTGTTTCTAACTTTTTAAAAATATTTTTATATTATTTTATATAAAAATAAATTTAAGGTTTTTATTAATATTTATTCAAAAAAAATTATTCAAAATTAAAAAAATTAAAAAAAAAACATGAAATGAGTAATTTTGTCATTTTAAAGAAAAAATTGATTGAATACCTATATATTGTCAGGTAAAATATGAAAAATTAGTATAATTTACTCAAAAATTAACGACAATTCTATTAAAAATAAAATAAATAATAGTGTTTGAGAAACAGTGCATATGGGCGTGAACTCTTAATAGCATTGTTTAAAAATTAAATAATTATCTAAAATACCATCAATCATTTAATGACACAATTTGAGATGCAAATTATTGTGTAAAAATTTGAAACATCGAATATTATTATTTAAGAAATTGATTTGAATTTACCTTTAGGTTACATGGAGTGTCTTTATTTTATTTAAGATAGAAAAACTCTTAATATTTTGGTAGGAGATTATTTGGCTTTTAACGAAGTAGAGGAAGTTCCTTCGATTCAAATAGTTACAACGCCTCCAAAAGTTTACAAATTGTATTTTTTTTCTTCTGTTTTGTTAAATATTTTTAAAAATTAGGACTTCCACCTCCCTACAATTTTTTTTTATAAACTTATAAAAGTTGCTCTAAATTTTTATCAGTTAAGACTAACTCAATTGGTTACTCCTCTTTATTAGGAGATGTTGTGGGTTCACGTCTCATTTTTTTTATTAGAGATATGTGAGTATTATTTTTACATAGTCATAAACTGAATTGATTTATCGATCTAAGACCTATATTTGAGAGGCTCCTAGATTTAGTGGTTTTGTTAGTTGGTGATTTGTAATTATGTAATATTGTTAAGTTGAGTTGTTTTTAATTTTGTAATACTCATTGTTTGTAAAAAAAAAAAACAAAAAAAAAAATTCTCTAAATTTTGATACAATAGGCCCTTTTAAGTATAATTTCTAGATCCGTCACTGAATACATGTCACAACTTTAATTTTTCATGTATACAATTACATGAATATCATATGATTATTTTGTTTAACTAAAAAATAATAATAAAATAATGAAACACATATTCATTATATATGTAATAAATTATGGTTCAGATGGGTAATCTAGGAGAGTTCCTCCTACCAAATTTGGATGTAAGTATTGTACTTTTTTTTTTTTTTTGGGTATAGAATGGATTCTTTGAACCAGTCATACTCGTTCAAAAAATATAAAACATAATTTAAACTCTTTAATGGTGCACACTTTATTTGAAAAAGTCTTTGGTATCATGTGGTTGTGTTTTTTTTTTTTTTGTATAGGATGGATTCTTTGAACCAGTCATACTCGTTCAAAAAATATAAAACATAATTTACACTCTTGAATAGTGCACACTTTATTTGAAGAAGTCTTCGGTATGACCAGAGTATCACGTGGTTGTGTGTCTTGTTCATGACACTTGGACATGTACGTTATGATCCACTAAAAGGCACGCAGCCACGTAATACTCCAGAAGTATTGAAGATTTCTCTTTCAAATAAAGTGTGTGCACCATTTAAGAATTTGAATCTTGTTTCCTATTTTTTGAACAAGTCATAACACACGTGTTTTGATATTATTAGAATGACATATTAAAACAGTGATGTAACAAACCACAATAATGAGTAGTTTTTCAGTCTATTAGACTATTACTTGATGATCCTAATAGTAACAACTAAGAGAAACTCCTAGAGTGGCTTTAGGAGGGGGGAGACATCTCTTTCAACTGTCAATATAGCAACTATTAATGTACTATTCATGTTCTAAGAGAGCATTCATTCTAACACTCATTTTAAACTCAGTCATGAATAGTAAAAAAGTGAATGTAAATATGGATAGAAAATCTAAAAGTTAGATAGAAGAGAGAGAAAGAGATATATTGGTGAGAAGAGAGATAAAAGTGAGAGAAAAATATATTAAAATATTAGATGAATACTCCTTTGAATATTATTGTTAGAGTGATGTATAATATTGTAAGTTATTAGTGTATACATAAATATTATAACAACATTCAAAAGAGATTTTTGAATTAAAAAATAAATTCCTCTCTTAAAGTTGCTCTAATAATACAAAATTCCTCTCTTAAGAGTTGCTCTAATAATACAAAATTCCTCAGTCAAGTTGCCTTAATATTTTTAAATCTGCAAGTCATTTAAAAGGGGGAAAAAAGGACTCCCAAAGTCTCCTAACAAGACAACCAACTTCTAGTAATACTTTTCATAAGCTGCAAGGGGAGAACACTTCACCTACCCTGCACTGTTTGAATGGGACAATATCAGCAAGCCTCACATTTTAGTCAATATAGAAATTTCATTTAAAGTGCTTTATGAGGTTCCCTCTCAAAACACTATTAATATAATTACCTGGATTACTTGCCAACCAGATGCTTTCATTCTTCCTCTTCAAACATTTATGATCTTGAGAGACATTAATGAATTACGCAATAATAGGCTCATTGACTCGAGGGCGGAAGTATAACTAGGCAAGGCAAGGCTAGGCCTGAATCCTCTATTTTGAAAAACTTGGAAAGTGATTCCATATTATGGATGGGAGATGGTTAGGTATGAGGAATGATTCCTCTATGGGTTGGTGAAGCCCCTTGCCTTGAATTCTATGGTTGGGAGGTGGGTTCCAGTCTTAGGATACAAGATCCTTCCCTAGATCAGGAAAACACATCGGGTGCGACAGCCACTTTACATGATTATTCAATATAATAGGACTCTCTTTTATAAATACAATCACTTTTTTAATTTAATAAAAAAAAAATTTATTAGCAAATTTAAGAAAATTGATAAGTTTTGTGAGACACCGTCACACCTTAATATCCGCAGTGAACATTCTCACCTAATAATTTTGAATTGAAGCCCCTATTTTACCTTTCCTTTGGGGTTGTTTGGCTGGTTGGATTAATCATAGCCAATCAAGGACTGAAATTTTGCCATTATTAAAATGGAAATCCCACTCCTAGATAAGCAGAACATGTTCAACCCCACTAATATGAATTTGGTTTCTTTTTTTTTGTATGAATCAGGGCCTTGTGATTGGAGTAGGATTGGGAAGAAGGGAGTATACACTACAAAAAAAGTTATCTTTTGTGACGGAATTAAATTCGTTGCAAATAGTAATATTTTGGAGATTATTACGATACAGTAGAACATTGCAAAAAAAGTATAATAAGATAAATATTAGCGACGCGGAACAATGTTGGTAATAGTATTGGGTTATTAATCAAATACATTAGGCGTTAGTAATATTATTGGATTATTAGACATTATTAGCCATGCACATTAGGCCTTGTAAATAGTGAATTTTGGCATAAATTTCAAGATGACAATAATTTTCCTTCATCAATTACAAGTAAGATTTCTAATACGAAGAGGTTGAACTTGGAAGCTATAAGTGTTAAACTTTATAGTACTGGAATCATAAAGTTTAATAGTTTTTTCTTTAAATTTTATTGCATTTTGAAATTTTAGTAAATGGAGATTGTACAAATTGTCTACTTGAGTTCCATATGATATGATATTAAACATTAAACATTAGGCATTAATCTTATTCTGGTTGGTTCCTATATTTATGTATGTTGTCTACTTGAATTCCATATGATATGATATTAAATATTAGGCATTAGTCCTACTCGGTTGGTTCTTGTGTTTATGACAGCTGCCTAACTGAAATATTTGTTGTTTTTTAATTTATTATGTTTGATTATTGTATGTTGTTGTTGCTGGCTTTATTTCATATAGCTTTTTTTTTTTTTTTGTAATTTTTTGGCAGCATTGTGCTTCTAGACTTTATTTCATATTTCTCATGTTTTCTGTATTTATTTTCTTTCCATTTTATGAAACTTTTAGTAAGGTTTTGTTTGGTTATTGTAACCAAAATGTTGCTGTAAAAAAATGGCATTATATGACCAAATTGCTTGATCCAGAAGAATATTGAGAATTAACTGAATATATTATATAAAAAAGAAAGAAAGAAAAATCTTGTTTATAATTTCTACAAGAATCTTTTATTTTCACATATTGTCATCTCACATTCAATGGCTCCCCCGTCATTAAGTGAATTTTGGACTAAACCAGAATCTGAAAACCAGACTATCTAGCTTTCCTTCCTTTCCATTCAATGGGGTCAATTGCTTCTTGATGTGTCAATCAGGTTCTAATACTATGGAGTAGCAAGCAATAACAACCACATGACCAATTTTATGTTTTTTTAAGTCTATTTTGATTGCTTTGACAAGTAGTCATTTCGAGTGACCTTCGTTAAGCAGCACGTTTCCATCAAGTAATTATGATTTTATGCGAGTTGTCACTATTACATGGAACATATACATTCTATTATTAAAAAAAAAAATCATCAAATTAATATTGAATGCTGAAATCAATACAATCTGCCTATCAATGCTGTGTTATCTTTGAATAAATTAGGATTAGTTTCAACTTTGAAATCTGTATATGGAGTAGCAAGCAATTATTACCACATGACCAATTTTATGTTTTTTTAAGTCTCTTTTGATTGTTGTGACAAGTGGTCATTTCGAACGGCCTTCGTTAAGCAGAACGTTTCTATTAAGTAATCATGACTTTATATGAGTTGTCACTATTACATGGGACATATACATTCGATTATTCAAAAAAAAAAAAAAATCATCAAATTAACATTGAATGCTGAAATCAATACAATCTGCCTATCAATGCAGTGTTATCTTTGAATAAATTAGGATTAGTTTCAACTTTGAAATCTGTATATGGAGTAGCAAACAATAACAACCACATGACCAATTTTATGTTTTTTTAAGTCTCTTTTGATTGTTGTGACAAGTAATCATTTCGAACGGCCTTTGTTAAGCATAACGTTTCCATCAAGTAACTATGACTTTTTGCAAGTTGTCACTATTACATGGGACATATACATTCGATTATTCAAAAAAAATATATATATCATCAAATTAACATTTAATGTTGAAATCAATACAATCTGTCTATCAATGCAGTGTTATCTTTGAATAAATTAGGATTAGTTTCAACTTTGAAATCTGTATATGGAGTAGCAAGCAATAACAACCACATGACCAATTTTATGTTTTTTTAAGTCTCTTTTGATTGTTGTGACAAGTAGTTCTTTCGAGCGACCTTCGTTAAGCAGAACGTTTCTACCAAGTAACCATGACTTTGTGCAAGTTGTCACTATTACATGGGACATATACATACGATTATGCCAAAAAAATATCATCAAATTAACATTTAATGCTGAAATCAATACAATATGCCTATCAATGCAGTGTTATCTTTGAATAAATTAGGATTAGTTTCAACTTTGAAATCTGTATATGGAGTAGCAAGCAATAACTACCACATGACCAATTTTATGTTTTTTTTAAGTCTCTTTTGATTGCTTTGACATGTAGTCCTTTCGAGCGACCTTCGTTAAGCAGAATGTTTCCACCAAGTAACCATGACTTTATGTGTGTCACTATTACATGAGACATATACTTTCGATTATTAAAAAAAAAAATTATCAAATTAACATTGAATGCTAAAATCAATACAATCTGCGATCAATGCGATGTTATTTTTGAATAAATTAGGATTAGTTTTAACTGTGAAATCTGTAATGAATTATTGACATGGTAGAAAAGAACTGCCTATCAAGTGTTTAAAAAAAAAGTAGAAGATTAATAACTGAGGGACAAATATTACCACTTTATTTTTTGGAGCAGAGTACTAAATGTACTTCACTCATAGCTTGTTGAAGTCCTCCTTCCACACAAACAGGAAACTTGATAATAATCAGTCAAATTCTCTATCATGGATTACTCCTTTAAGGTTTCGTAGATGATTCCCCTGAATCAATTGATTTGGTAACTGTGATTACTGCCTTATTTTAAATATTATTAAATAAAAAATTTAGGAGAATTATAAAAAATGGTGAAAAAATGATCATATATAGCTTTACTTATTTTTTATTATAGGATTATTAGTTATTATTACTCCAAGTTAATAAAAGAGTTTTCATATGTTGTATATATATTCATAAACCTCAAGCAGTTCATATATATATATATATATATCACCCAGTGTTAAAAATTTATATATCCTTGGTAGACTCCTAACATACAAGATTGGACAGAAAATAACATATTTTTTGAGTTAGCGTATTTGAGAACATTGAAGTTGCGCCATAATTTAAATGTCATGCACATTGAAAAAAATATTTATAATAATGTTTTGAGAACATTATTGAATTTAGAAGGGAAATCAAAGGACAATGCTGAAGTTCGATTGGACTTGGAGAAGATGGGTTTATGAAAGGAATTACACTTAATTCGAAGTGGAGATAAATTTGTTGTGCCACCTGTATGTTATACATTATCAGCTGATGAGAAATCTACATTTTATGAGTGGTTTAAATTAAAGAAGTTTTCAGATGGATATGCATCAAGCATATCCCAATGTGTTAATGTCAAAGAAGGATAAATAAACAGTCTGAAAAGTCATAACAGTCATATGTTTTTACAAATGCTCTTATCAATTGTAATACGTGGATATTTGATTGGGGATGTTTCAACCACAATGATTGAGTTGGGTTCATTTTTCATAGAATTATGTTATAAAATCTTGAAATTACAAGTCTTTGAAAAGCTAGAAAAAGACATTGTCATAATTCTTTGCAAGTTAATAAATTAATGGACAGTATACACCCTTTGTTAGTTAATTAATTATTTAACAAGAATTCTTTGATTTCTGTAGTCTATACAATATTATATAGACTACCTTAACAAGAATAAATTAATGGACAGAATACACCCTATTATAGTATACACAATTGCTGCTGCTTACATGTATTTTTTATTTCTTTAGACTCTATTCTCATTCTTGTCAACATGGGAATGTCAACTCCCTTCCAAACGCATGACATTGCCAACTGCTTGGAGGATATATGCAATTAATTTGCATAGTTTTTAATTTCTTGGTTTGTAAAAAATGAGAAAGAGGAGAAATACAATATTTTACGACAGTGTATTTATATCCACGGAGAAAAGCAGTCCAAACACTTTTCTATTTTATTCGTCACTATTTTTTTGCAGTTCACAATATCATTGATTTATTTTGCCGTCACATATCCATTTCAAACAAGCATCATGCTGTCCTGTAGAGAAAAATTCAGGAACAAGAAAATGACATCATGATTTGGATTGGATCTCGATGAAACAATACATCAATGAGAAGTTAATTCGATAAGTTTAGTGAATTCTTTTTTTTATATTATAGGGAAGAAAACGAAAGTCCTCTTGACAGAAGTTAGAAAGAGGCTCCTATGAAAAAACAAAGAGGACTGGAATCTACAAGGAAGATTAATGATTCATATAAATCACTTAATTGGAAATGTCCCGAATAAATTCAACGAGTGACATAATTATGTTTCCATACTTAAAATACTTTTAAACATGTTTTAAGGACATACATATTACCAAGTGTGTATATATTCAATTAAGGTTCACATCACACAAGAATTTAGGTCCCAAAAAAAAATCTCTCCAGAGAGCACTAATGAGTAATGAGGATATAATTGTATTAAATGAACTAATACCCATCTAATCTAGAGTTGTCCAATGAAGTATACGGTGACACCATGATAGTCATTGGCTCATTTCCGAAATTTTTTTTAATGAGACTAGTCTACCATTATGATTATGTGTCTTTCTAAATTTCTAATAATATGATGGCATGTGTATTATGGATATATGATCCACAAGCCGTGGCGGATCTAGACCTTAAAATTAGAGGAAAAATAAAAAGTTAAAATTTAAAAGAGTCTTTTCTAAAATTATAAAAAAATTTGAGAGGCGATTCCTAAATTTCTGAAAATTTATATAGAAAATATAGGGAATTTTTTTCTTTTTAAGACTTTGGGAGGCCATTGCCCCTCAGCCCCCCTCAGATCGTCTCTAGACATATGGTAGATTGTTACTTAAAAAACACACCATCATGATGGTCCAGTTGTACGGAAAAATGCCTCTTCATTTTCAACAGATTTATACGCGAGATAGGGATGGACCTGAATTTTCTTGTTGGGAACTGAAGAGTTTCATATCCACCTTTTCGAGAAGATGAAACAACTCCTCCTCTTATAGCCCATGGGTTCGTGTATTAAAAGGGGCGCATGGGTGATTAGTTTGCTTTTATTGAAGAAAGCCAAAAATGGGACAGAAATGCTCATGTGAGGAGGCGAGGAAGGTGAATAGAGAGAGAGAAGAGAAAAGGCTACCTGATCTGCCTAGCGAGGAGAAGATTAGGGAAGAGAAAAAACAGGGTCATTCTGACCTCCTTAAAGAAGAGAGAGAAAGAAGTAAATACAATATATTGAACAGAACAAATGGATAAAGCACTATTGTAGCTCCCACAAGATTCTACTTGTTGGGGAGGGAGATTTTTCCTTTGCCTTGTGTTTGGCTACAGCTTTTGGTTCAGCTTCAAGCATGGTTGCTACTTCTCTTGATTCTATAGGTACGATTATTGTTCTGAATCATTAATAAGCTGCTACTTAATTGTCATGCAAGTCTAGCTAATTTAAGTTCTGAGCTTAATTAATGCCGAATGTTTTCTTCTTTGTAATACTTTTACAGTAGAATTGATCAGGAAATATGATAAGGCTATGGTGTACGTTACTGAACTCCAGAAGAGAGGTTGCAAAGTGATACGTGGTGTTGATGCAACAACAATGATTGAACATTCGTACCTACAAGCCCAGAAATTTGATCGAATTGTCTTTAACTTCCCTCATGTTGGTGTTCTCAGATTTGAATCCCGTGAATCACAGATTACGCGAGTTCTCTCACTCAATTAAGATCAATTTATTAGAAGTGTACTTGCTTAAAGTTACGAAAAAAGGAAGAAATGATCATAGTTGTTTTTCATTTTTGCAGAAGAAACCAAGAGCTGGTGCATTTATTCTTTCAGAATGCAAAGAAACTGATCAATGAAGGTGGTGAAATACATGTAACCCTCAAATGTGCAGGGTTTTATCTTGAATGGAATATAGTGACATTGGCTTCACTGTCTGGGCTTAGTCTGGTTGAAGAGGCAGTGTTCTGTATAGGGGATTATCCTAATTACTCGAACAAGTATGGATTTTAATTTTGTTATTAAGCTATTATCCTTTGTCCATGTCTTAAATGTTGTGACAAGAGAAACCACTCTTATCTTATATGCATTACCATTATTAATATTTTTCGAACTCAGATTATGTTTTACATAATTTTTAAATGCGATAATTACAATATTTTTTTTTTACTTCATAATTACATTTTTAGAGTACAAAATCCGTTAGTGATAGAGTTAGGATTTCAATCAAATTATTTTATATGACTAAAATATTCTTGTATATTACATTAATAACTTTTTCTATTTTTTATATGGAGGGGTTCTTATAATTATCTCTAAAAATAAAATAATAAATTTATACTTTATGTTAATATTTATTTTCAGATAATTTTGACGAATGAAAATGAGTGTCATATCAAAAATCACATAAAAATAGTTTTTTCTAATTATCAAATATTACGTGAGTAGTCGGAATAATTACTCTTTTAAATTTATGTTATTGTTAAAAATATAGAATTGTTTCCTTAAGAGATTCTTCTTCCAAAAATAAAGGACAAGTATTTTTGAAGAGTGAAGCATCTTTTTAAAGTCATCACCTTTACAAAAATATATATATATATATTATGAATTTAAAAAATAAATAAATCACTTAAGTGTCTAAATTTGTGTAAAAATCACACACTTAGGATAAAAAAAAATGTAGAACTTTATATGAGTAATGCAATTCATCTCAGAACATTTTCTCAAAAGTGAAATTCTAAATGAATTAAAGTGAATATCACTGAATAAAATAAATACAATAATACAATGTATTTATTTTTGAGATTTTAATTTGATAAAAGATTTTGGTATCCAAACTTGATTGTTCTAGCCTCTCTACTTCCTTAATTGCCTAAGGATGGTCTTAGCACATGCAATCGGTACCAACAGCATCTCTCAGCTTCTTTCCCTTTCTTTATAATCGTTAAATTCAAATAGGGACGCACCACGTAGCACATACATCCATCTTCGTACCCTTTCCCCTTTTCCTTTTTCTTTTCTTTTCATTATCTTTCTCACTTGCATTCCACTCTCTAGAACAAAATCAGTTGCGGTCTGATATCATCGTCTATAACGATCGTAACCACAATCACATTAAGTCATCTGGATCTTATTATCTCGGCCTCATCACTACTGAAAAGCTAGCATCCCCTGCTCTTCTTGTTCGTTGTGGTATGTATTATTCTCTCTTTTCACCAGTAACTTGATATATATATATATATATGTGTGTGTGTGTGTGTGGGTATGTGTGTGCGCAAGCGCGCGCCATACACACGCACGCATGTTCTTTCTGGGTTTAGTATTGGGTGCTGTAATGTGTAAATCTTCGATCCTGCTTATATGCGTAACGCATTTTGATTGTTCAACTCCCAGGATGTGTGCTGTTGACTCCAGGTCTTTGGGTATTTTTTTTCAGTATTATGTAGATAAACAAAAAAAAAAAAAATTACTTGCAGACTTTGGACATAAAGGAAAATGTATGTGATTGATGATCAGTACCGTTTATATATACACATTAATATATATATATATATAGGTATATTTCAAGACAACCCATACCCTATCAGCCAAAAGCCTGGACTCTGGAGTGAGTGGCAGTGCCTTGAGGCGGAACCCTGGAGAGTTTGAAGTGGCATCACATCTGAAACATCTGGCTTGTTCAGAAAGCCAGACCAAGATCAATATTGTTACTCTTTGGGGTCATAATTTGATCCATCCTAACCTTCATGGGGGCTCTCAATTTCCAAATATGATTCCATCCATCTGAATTTACTCCCTCCGTATTAATATTATCATAATAAGCTGGTCAAGTAGTGAATTTCTCATCTGATGATTATTTCCAGTAGGACATCCAAGAACTGGGCTTGCTTTATTGTTTGTTGGGAGGGGGCAGAGTACTGTTAATAAGATTAGTATTCCGAACCACATTCTTGCACATAACGTTTTCTTCTCTGTCACCCAATTGAGGAGGGGAATTGTTATCCATAAGATCAGTCAAAGGGCCTTAGCAATCCAGTGATCACGCCAGAAATTAATCGAATTCCCATCAGCCAATTCCATTGAAGACCTCCTGTGACAGTACGGCTCGCTTTAAGGACAGCTGGTTACTTGACAATCCAGAATGGAGCCCTGCTTTACATGTATAGGACAAGAAGCCATAACTCATATAAACTTGTTGCATTTTTGGGTCTCGCATCATATTTGAATCAAAATGTTCAAGGAAGTCATGGGAGAGTCACGAGAAGTAATTTCTCAAATGATTGCTAAGACCTTTTAGTGATAATTGAGAACATCATTTTCTCAATTTAAGGATCTTGGGAAGAGCCATTAGATTCTCAGTAGTGTCTACTGTATCATGTTACCTCAGGATCCAAACTTCCAAACTTCAATTATTACCAAGGCAGATTCTATTTCTCATTTGTTCCATGATCGCCATCCACTCCATAGTATAAATGGTAAAGAGTTGGTGTCAAGTCATCAAAAGCAAGTTACAAAGTGGGTCAAACTTCAATTACCCAAAGGTTGATTTAATTTTAATTTACTTCATATATGTCCCATGATTCATCCACTCCATTGTATAGACTACAAAAAGATTGGAAAAAATAGGTTACAGAGTGGGTCAAACTTCAATTTTACTTGGGTACTTTCAATATCACCTACAAAAAAAATATGATGGTTACATTTGTAGTAATGACAATTTGGATTCTAGAATAAAAGGTGAAATAGCACTACCTTAACATAAACTCTCAAATGTTCTCCAGAAAATGGGTAAAGATATTTAATCTCTATCTCTTAGTGAAAAATGATTTGTGAAAATGCAGTGAGTGGCATGTCTATAAACATCACAAGGTAAACTTGCATTGTTACTATCACAATGGTCTCTCTTTGATTACAGGCCCCGTTGAAGAAGAAGAAAAAAGGGCTCAATGGGACAAGCTCTCTCCTACGTCCTTAGAGGTATATGTGGTGAAGCAGAGGATGATCAGGAAAGGACACGTGAGCAATACCTACTGATTTCTCTAACAAGTCTAGCCTTGCCTTGCAAACAAAGCACAAGTGATGCATTGCTACAAACCCGATTGACTTCTTCACCGAGCTCTGACTCCTATGATGACTCAAGCCCAAGTAGCACATTGGTTTGTTCATCCAGTGTGGACTTACATGGGGACTCGGGCACAAATGGTGCGTTGTGCCAAAACATTCTGATCTTTCAACGGGGTTTGGGATCACACAGTGACTCAAGCACAACTTGGGCTTTGCAGCAAGAAGTACCGACTTCTTCACCGACCTCTGACTCCTATGATGACTCAAGCCCAAGTGGCGCATTTGTCTGTTCATCTAGTGTGGACTTACATGGGGACACGAGCCCAAATGGTGCATTGGGCCAAAACATTATGGTTGTTCAACAGGGTTTGGATTCACACAGCAACTCAAGCACAACTTGGGCTTTGCAGCAAGAAGTACCGACTTCTTCACCGAGCTCTGACTCCTATGATGTCTCAAGCCCAAGTAGCACATTGGTTTGTTCATCCAGTGTGGACTTACATGGGGACTCGGGCACAAATGGTGCGTTGTGCCAAAACATTCTGATCTTTCAACGGGGTTTGGGATCACACAGTGACTCAAGCACAACTTGGGCTACGGTAGCACATTGGTTTGTTCATCAGTGTGGACTTACATGGGACTCGGGCACAAATGGTGCGTTGTGCCAAAACATTCTGATCTTTCAACGGGGTTTGGGATCACACAGTGACTCAAGCACAACTTGGGCTTTGCAGCAAGAAGTACCGACTTCTTCACCGAGCTCTGACTCCTATGATGACTCAAGCCCAAGTGGCGCATTTGTCTGTTCATCTGGTGTGGACTTACATGGGGACATAAGCACAAATGGTGCATTGGGCCAAAACATTATGGTCGTTCAACAGGGTTTGGATTCACACAGCAACTCAAGCACAACTTGGGCTTTGCAGCAAGAAGTACCGACTTCTTCACCGAGCTCTGACTCCTATGATGACTCAAGCCCAAGTGGCGCATTTGTCTGTTCATCTAGTGTGGACTTACATGGGGACACGAGCACAAATGGTGCATTGTGCCAACACATTATGGACGTTCAACAGGGTTTGGATTCACACAGCAACTCAAGCACAACTTGGGCTTTGCAGCAAGAAGTACTGACTTCTTCACCGAGCTCTGACTCCTATGATGACTCAAGCCCAAGTGGCGCATTTGTCTGTTCATCTAGTGTGGACTTACATGGGGACACGAGCACAAATGGTGCATTGTGCCAAAACATTATGGTCATTCAACAGGGTTTGGATTCACACAGCAACTCAAGCACAACTTGGGCTTTGCAGCAAGAATTACTGATTTCTTCACCAAGCATGGAGTCACTCAGCGATTTGAGTACTGATAGATCATTATATCTGCCTATAGTTGTCAACTCAAACATTGAAGTTTTAGAAGAAAAGAGACAAATTATTCCCCTTCTTTCAGAACTAAACTCATTTAAACCAAGGGGAAAAGAAGAAAAAGAAAGAGTGGAAGAAAAGATATGTAAGGGACTGGTGATAAAAGAGCGATGGATAAAGTATTATAGTAGTCGTCACAAAATACTACTAGTGGGTGAAGGGGACTTCTCATTCTCTGCTAGTTTGGCTCTGGCTTTTGGTTCTGCTACCAACATGATAGCTACTTCTCTTAATTCTAGAGGTACGTATGTGCAGTATGTTTACCTACATACATAACATATATGTATGTGCTCATATATATAATACTAGTGGGAAAAAAACATGAGGTTATATTTTCTTTCCTGTAAAAATTTTGCTCTAGATGAAAGAAAAGGTGTAATGGGGATGGTCTAGCTGACCCTTATTCCCGATGCTGGTTGAGAGTGAACCTAATTCCAGATGTGCCTTTGTATGATGTGATTTGACAATCATGCTCCCTCCCTCAACTAGAGATTATCATGCATATCACAAAATAGTGACACCTACCCATTATTATACATGGCTGTTTCGTACTTTTGCATCTCATTTAGTATGGCCTTAATTCTCTTGTAATGTAATGCTACATGAGCTGGACTTTTCAGGATTTTTGCTCCAAAATTATAAGAATGCCTTGTTCAACATCCAAAATCTAAGGAGCAGAGGATGCAAGGTCATGCATGGTGTGGATGCAGCTGAAATGGCAGACCATTTGTTTTTCAAGGGCATGAAATTCAATCGCATTGTTTTCAATTTCCCACTTGCTGGCTTTTTCCCGAATGAATCACGCAACTCTGGGCTCTGGTCAGTAGGTTTCTCCTTCAAATTGCTTCCATGAATTTATATATTACTTGTGCAGTTTATGTAGATTTAGGCAAAATGTTTTTGCTTCATCCATTTTTCTACATGTTGCAGCCGGAACAGAAATCTAGTATTCCTGTTTCTGTCGAATGCCAAGAAGATGATCACTAAAAAAGGTGAAATTCATATTTCCCACAAATCAAATGGCTTCTTTAAAGAATGGGACTTAGAAAATTTGGCGTCGAGTCTCAGCCTTCGACTTATAGAAGAGGTACACTTTAATGACACTGACTATCCGGGCTACCACACCAAATATGGGTTTGGGGGTGACAAGAATTTTAACTGCAACCCCAGCAAAACATACAAATTTGGACTTAAAAACTGCAAGAAATAGAGTTATCAGTCCAGGTACTGGAATATGAAATGACATGTTTTGAAATAATTGTAATCAACATTGTGATGTGGTTGGGTGAATGTGTTTTCACTTTAGCTTGTAATCTGGGTGGTAAACAGAGCTGAGCATGTAAATATTTGAATAGAAGAAGAATGGGGTGTATTTGGGCGACAATAGAGGCAGCTTGGGCAAGAGAGCAAGAGTCATAACGAAATGAACAATGATTTGGTGTTCCAGTGGGGCGATTCTTCTTATTTCTTGTGTTGGCATGCTATCTTAGGCCGAGTCAATCATTTTATGTCACGATTTTTCTCTCTCTTTACAACTAAACAACACGTGCACATAGCATAGATTGATTGGCTTGGTGAATAAGTTTTTCTTTGGGCTCCTTAAAGCCCAAAATTTTAAAGGAATTAATTTTTGTGGAACTGAATGATCTTTCATTAGAATCAATCGTTTAAATAATACAATGAATACAACAATATAATAACTATCTCCTATTTTTCAGGAAGAGTCAAGCTGGCTTAATCTGAAGAAAGACCAAACAAAAATATTTTCAGAATTATATTCAAAATTCAAATGCAATTTGAACTGCTAAATCCGTTAAACACACACCAGCAACTTTACATCTTCTATATGCCCCCTCAAGATAGGCCACGATTAGAGAGGCCAATCTTGTCTCGTAACAGCAGGAACTGAGAAGTAGACAACGGCTTAGTGAGAAGATCGGCAAGTTGGTCAGCAGAATAAACATGAGCCACTCGAAGGAGACCAGATTGGACTTGATCTCTGATAAAGTGATAATCAACAGCGACATGTTTCATGCGAGAATGGAAGACTGGATTGGAACTTGATTGTGTGGCACCAACATTATCACAATAGACAACTGGAGAATTCGTTAAGCCAACACCAACTTCTGGAGAGAACAAACCCAGCGAAGTTCAGCAGCGGTGGCAGCAACAGAGCGATACTCGGCTTCGGTGGAGGAGCAAGCAACAGTTTGTTGCTTCTTCGAGCTCCAAGATACAAGGTTCCGCACAAGATAAACCAGATAGGCGCTGGTTGAAGAATAATCGTCTTTATTACCAGCCCAATCCGCATCTGAGAAAGCATGAAGAGAATCAGAGTAGCCATGAAGAGTTAAGGGGGAATCACGATAGAGAAGAAGCCCCTTGTCTCGTGTACCACACCAATAGCGTAAAATACGCTTAAACTGGGCCATTCTGTTGACTGCAAAAGAGATGTCTTCGAGAATTTGGGGATTCACCTGATGTTCCACACTCGAGGCAGAACTCGAGCCTTCTTCAGAGAAACTGACTCTGCCGCTGCCTTCACGAAATGAATCCAAGAATTTAATTTCGTCGATTTTTGTCTTGATGTCATTCATTTTGGAGGGCATCTCATGGACTAGAAACCAGTGTGCGGCATCATGGAGAGTTTGACGGGGTTTATTGAGGACATCATGCCTGCGAAATCGACGAGGCGCATGACGCATCAACTCATCAAGAACATTCTCGATGTCATAAGCTACGACCCGAACTTGTTCTCTACGTTCTTTTTGACTCTCGTTGCCCTCCGTACCCTGAAGATAGGCTTGCATTGTCCTTAAGCAAATTTTGAGATGTTCGACTCCATCGCGAATATTTTTGTGAAGGTTCCATAGATGGAGAGAGGATAACACTTTCTCGGCCAAA
Organism: Nyssa sinensis; assembly: GCA_008638375.1. Lineage (NCBI taxonomy): Eukaryota > Viridiplantae > Streptophyta > Magnoliopsida > Cornales > Nyssaceae > Nyssa > Nyssa sinensis. Next base: position 56,686,488 of record CM018046.1, read on the forward strand.
ACCACTGATACTGTAACAGCAGTTTCCGCCATTTTTACTCCTTGCTAGCTCCTCCTAGTCTTGCGCGAGCCAGGAAAACTTTAGGAATGACTACCGTCTTTTCCTTTCACAGTTATCATCTAATAATCATCTCTTCCGTCTTCTATATATATATATTGACTTTTCATTTCTTAAAATACTTTTTTGATCCTATCAGTCTATTATGATACATCCAAGAAAGAGGAGCCAAAGCAAGAAAGATGCGGACAACAACCGACTTTTCATAAGCGTTAAGAGATGGCAATGCACGAGTTTTTTCCAACATGCAAGGTTTCAAAAATATTTGCCAAGTCCAAGATATTTTAAAAAATCATGTATATGTAAAGAAAAACATCTTAAAAAGTGTTTTTCAAAATAAAAATACTTTTAAATAGAAAGATGCTTTAATTGAAAAAGCTTTGATTAAAAGTACTTTTATTGAAAGTGTTTTAATTAAGGATGCTCTTCTTGAAAATGTCTTTAAATAAATGTTTTTTTTAAACATTTTTTAATTTATAAAAATTACAAAAAATTAAGATTTGGAGTGTTTTAACATTTTAAAAGTGCTTTTAACAAGCGCTTTTTAAACATTATCGACTGTTCTAAATATTTTCAAAACATCTTAGGTTTGTCAATTACATTTTTAAACATCATGGGTCTTAAAAAAAACTCGAAGAATAATCATAGACAATACTTAACTCTAAATTTGATATAATAGTTTCTTTTTACTTGGGTACTGGCTTAATCACAATTTGTCACATATATAATGTACATGTGTTTTTTAATTTTTTTAATTTTTTAATTTTTTATTAAAATTAAATAGTCACATGATATATATATATATATATATATATATATATGTGAGTGCATATGTGACCTACTAAAATTGGGACAAATACGTAAGTAGGAGAAAATTTCTCCTACCTAATTTGGAGCCAAACACTGTCCATTATACATGCCTCAAATTTTTGTATTGAAATTTACTGTTTATAGACAAAAGAATTAAGGATAAATTACACTGACCTCCTTTAAAGTTTTTAAAATTACACTGATCTCCTTTATTTTACCTGACAATATTTAGATACTTTCTTCCCATCAATTTTTTTCTTCAAAATGACAAAATTGTCTATTTTATTTATTTATTTTTACATTTTTCAATTTTGACAAATTGTTTCTAACTTTTTTAAAATATTTTTTTTATTTTATATAAAAATAAATTTAAGGTTTTTTTCAATATTTATTTGAAAAAAAATTGGTCAAAATAAAAAAAATTAAAAAAAAAAAAACATGAAAGGAGTAGTTTTGTTATTTTGAAGAAAAAAATAATTGGATATCTATATATTATCAGGTAAAGTATGAAAAATTAGCGTAATTTCAGAAATTTCAGGATAGGTCAGTATAATTGTCAGAAATCTCAAAAAAAATTAGTGTAATTTACCTAAAAATTAACGACAATTCTATTAAAAATAAAATAAATAATAGTGTTTGAGAAACACTCGTGTGCATATGCGCATGAACTCTTAATAGCATTGTCTAAAAATTAAATAATTATCTAAAATACCATCAATCATTTAATGACATAATTTGAAATGCAAATTATGGTGTAAAAGTTTGAGACATCGGACATTATTGTTTAAGAAATTGATTTGAATTTGTCGTCAGGATGCTTGAAGCGTCTTTATTTTATTTAAGATAGAAAAAATATTTTGGTAGGTGATTATTTGGCTTTTAACGAAGTAGAGGAAGTTCCTTCAATTCAAATAGTAACAACGCCTCCAAAAGTTTGCAAATTGTATTTTTTTTCTTCTATTTTGTTAAATATTTTTAAAAATTAGAACTTCCCCCCCCTTACAAATTGTTTTTTATAAACTTATAAAAGTTTCTCTAAATTTTTACCGGTTAGTACTAACACGATTGACCACTCCTCTTCGTTAGGAGAGATTGTGGGTTCACGTCTCACTCTTTTTATTAGAGAGATATGAGTATTATTTTCATACAGTCATAAACTGAACTGGTTTATCGGTCCAAGACCCATATTTAAGAGGCTCCTAGGTTTAATAGTTTAGTTGGTTGGTAATTTGTAATTATGTAATTGTTAGTTTGTCCCACATCGCCCGTCTCTAGCCTCTCTACGTCTATTTATATGGCTGGCTGTCCCTCTCCTTAATACCTGGGTTTTAAAGAGCTGAATGGAATGAACCTCCAATTTTCAACATGGTATCAGAGCTTGGTTTGGGTTAGAGGACTCGGGGCGAGCTCACCTGGCTTCCCTCCGCTGGCAATGTAGTCCAAGGGGCTTGTTGGTTTGTCTCACATCGCCCGTCTGTAGCCCCTCTACGTCTATTTATATGATTGGTTGGTTGGCTGCCCCTCTCCTTAACACCTGAGTTTTAAAGAACACCTAGGTTTTAAAGAGCCGAATGGGCTGGGCCTCCAATTTTTAACAGTAATATTATTAAGTTGTTTTTAATATTGTAATACCCATCGCTTGTTTAAAAAAAAAAAAATTCTCTAAATTTTGGTACAGTATCTACATTTTAGCCCCTTTTTAAGTGTAATTTCTAGATCCGTCACTGGATACATGTCACAATTTTAATTTTTCATATATAAAATCACATGAACATGATGTGATTATTTTGTTTTAACTAAAAAATAATAAAATACATATTCATTACATAAGTATTGCACCTTTTTTCTTTTTGCGGTATAGGATGCATTCTTTGAACCAGTCATACTTATTCAAAAAATATAAAACATGGTTTAAACTCTTAAATGGCGCACACTTTATTTGAAGGAGAAATCTTCGGTACACTGGAGTATCACCACGTAGTTATGTGTCTTTTCTATGACATTCTGATATGTATGTTATGATCCCACTAAAAGGCACGCAATTACGTGATACTCTAGATGTACTGAAGACTTCTCTTTCAAATAAAGTGTATGCACCATTTAAGAGTTTGAATCTTGTTTCGTATTTTTTGAACAAGTCATAATACACATGTCTTGATATTATTAGAATAACATATTAAAACAGTGATGTAACAAACCATAATAATGAGTAGTTTTTCAGTCTATTACTTGATGATCCTAGTAGTAACGACTAAGAGAAACTCCTAGTGTAGTTTTAGGAGGGGAACCATCCCCTTCAAATGTCAGTATGGCTCTTATTAATGTACTATTCATGCTCTAAAAGGACACTCATTCTAGCACCTATTTTGAATCCAGTCATGAATAGTGAAAAAGTTGATGTAAATATGGATAGAAAATCTAAAAGTTAGTTAGAAGAAAGAGAAAGAGATATATTGGTAGGAAAAGAAATAAAAGCGAGAGAAAAAAATATTAAAATAATAAATAAATTCTCCTTCAAATATTACTATTGAAGTAATGTATAATGCTATGAGCTTCCTCTCAAAACACAATTAATATAATGACCTGGATTACTTGCCAACCAGATTCTTGCATTCTTCCGCTTCAAACATTTATGATCTTGAGAGACATTAATGAGTTACACAATAATAGGCACATTGACTCGAGGGCGGCAGTATAATTAGGCGAGGCTAGGCCTGACCGTAATCCTCTATTTTGAAAAACTTGGAAAGTGATTCCATATTATGGATGGGAGATGGTTTAGGTATGAGGAAGGATTCCTCTATGGGATGGCGAAGCCCCTTGCCTTGAATTCTATGGTTGGGAGGTGGGTTCCAAGGATACAAGATCCTTCTCTAGATGAGAAAAAGTCATTGAGTGAGACAGTCACTTTACATAGTTATCTAATATAGTATGACTCTCTCATAAATTTAATCACTTTTTTAAATTTATAAAAAAATAATTTATTACAAATTTAAGAAAACTAATAAATTTTGTTAGACACCGTTACACTTCATTATCCGAGTGAACATTCTCACCTAATAATTTCTCATCAGGAGAATTGAAGCCCCCTATTTTACCTTTCCTTTGGGGTTGTTTGGCTGGTTGGATTAATCATAGCCAATCAAGGACTGAAATTTTGCCATTATTAAAATGAAAATCCCACTCCTAGATAAGCAGAACATGTTCAACCCCACTAATATGAATTTGGTTTCTTTTTTTCTTTTTCTTTTTTGTATGAATCAGGGCCTTGTGATTGGAGTAGGACTGGGAAGAAGGGATTATACACTACAAAAAAAGTTATCTTTGTGACGGAATTAAATTCTTTGCACATAGTAATATTTTGGAGATTATTTACGATACAGTAGAACATCGCAAAAAAGTGTATAATAAGATAAATATTAGCGACGCGAAACAGTGTTGGTAATCGTATTGAGTTATTAATCACGTACATCAGGCGTTAGTAATATTATTGGATTATTAGCCACGCACATTAGGCGTTGTAAATAGTGACTTCTGGCATAAATTTCAAGATGACAACAATTTTTCTTCATCAATTACAAGTAGGATTCCTAATATGAGGAGGTTGAACTTGAAAGCTATAGGTGTTAAACTTTACAGTACTGGAATCATAAAGTTAAATAATTTTTTCTTCAAATTTTATTGCATTTTGAAATTTAGTAAATGGATATTGTACAAATTGTCTACTTGAGTTCCATATGATATGATATTAAACATAAAAAATTAGGCATTAATCTTACTCTGGTTGGTTCCTATATTTATGTATGTTGTCTACTTGAATTCCATATGATATGATATTAAATATTAGGCATTAATCTTACTCTGGTTGGTTCTTGTGTTTATGACAGCTGCCTAACTGAGATATTTGTTGTTTTTTAATTTATTATGTTTGATTATTGTATGTTGTTGTTGCTGGCTTTATTTCATATAGCCTTTTTTTTTGTAATTTTTTGGCAGCATTTTGCTTCTGGACTTTATTTCATATTTCTCATGTTTTCTGTATTTATTTTCTTTCCATTTTATGAAACATTTAGTAAGGTTTTGTTTGGTTATTATATGACCAAAATATTGCTGTAAAAAAATGGCAGTAAATGACCAAATTGCCTTATATAAAAAAAAAAAAAGAAAGAAAAATCTGATCATCATTTAGAAAGTGATAAGAGATGTAACTTATGTTAGGCTCCTATCTATTATTTCACGAGAATCTTTTATTTCCATACATTGTCATGTCACATTCAATGGCTCCCCCCTCATTAATTGAATTTTAGAATAAACTATAATCTGAAAAGCAGTAGCTTTCCTTCCTCTCCATTCGATGGGATCAATTGCTTCTTGATGTGTTAATCAGGTTCTAATACTATGGAGTAGTAAGTAATAACAATCACATGACCAATTTTATGTTTTTTTAAGTCTCTTTTATTGCTTTAATAAGTAGTTTTTTTGAGGAATCTTCATTAAACAGAACGTTTTCACCAAGTAACCATGACTTTGTACGAGTTGTCACTATTACATGAGACATATACATTTGACTATTCAAAAAAAAAAATCCTCAAATTAACATTGAATGCTGAAATCAAATCAATACAATCTGTCTATCAATGCAGTGTTATCTTTGAATAAATTAAGATTAGTTTTAACTTTGAAATCTATAATATTATGCAAACATTTCGGGTTTCATTCATTTTAACGTTATTCTTATGTGTAAGATTACTTCCCTTCACTTAATTTCCATAATAAAAACCCAAACTAATATGAAGATTGAAAAGGCCCATTCAGGAACAAGAAAATGACATCGTGATTTGGATTGGATCTCGATGAAACAATACATCAATGAGAAGTTAATTCGATAAGTTTAGTGAATTCTTTTTTTTATATTATAGGGAAAGGAGCCAAAACTCATTTTTATCGAAAAATAGAAGAAAACGAAAGTCCTTTCGGGAGAAGTTAGAAGGAGCCTCCTATGAAAAAAGAAAGAGGACTGGAATCTACAAGGAAGATTAGTGATTCATATAAATCACTTAATTGGAAATGCCCCGAATAAATTCAACCAGTGACATAATCATGTTTCCATACTTAAAATACTTTTAAACATGCTTTAAGGACATACATATCATCAAGTGTGTATATATTCAATTAGGGTTCACATCACACAAGAATTGAGGTCCCAAAAAAAAATCTCTCAAGAGAGCACTAATGAGGATATAATGGTATTAAATGAACTAATACCCATCTAAGTAGGAAAAAAGTCTGGTAAGATAATATAGAGTTGTCCAATGGAGTATATGGTGACACCATGATAGTCATTGGCTCATTTCCGAAAAATTCTTTAATGGAACTAGTCTACCACTATGATTGTGTATCTTTCTAATAATATGACGGCATGAGTATTATGAATACATGATTCACAAGCCGTGGTGGATCTAGACCTTAAAATTAGAGAAAAAATAAAAAGTTAAAATTTGAAAGAGTTTTTCTGAAATTATAAAAAAATTTGAGAGGTGATTCCTAAATTTCTGAAAATTTATATAGAAAATATAGGGAATTTTTTTCTTTTTAAGACTTTGGGAGGCCATTGCCCCTCAGCCCCTCTCAGATCGTCTCTAGACATATGGTAGATTGTTACTTAAAAGAACACACCATCACCTGATAGTCCAGTTGTACAGAAAAATGCCTCTTCATTTTCAACAGATTTATACGCGAGATAGGGATGGACCTGAATTTTCTTGTTGGGAACTGAAGGGTTTCATATCCACCTTTTCGGGAAGATGAAACAACTTCTCCTCTTACAGCCCATGGGTTCGTGTATTAAAAGGGGCGCATGGGTGATTAGTTTGCTTTTATAGAAGAAAGCCAAAATTGGGACAGAAATGCTCATGTGAGGAGGTGAGGAAAGTGAATAGAGAGAAAGAAGAGAAAAGGCTACCTGATCTGCCTAGAGAGGAGAAATTAGGGAAGAGAAAAAACAGGTTCATTCTGACCTCCTTAAAGAAGAAGAGAGAAAGAAGCAAATACAATATATTGAACAGGGCAAATGGATAAAGCACTACTGTAGCTCCCACAAGATTCTACTTGTTGGGGAGGGAGATTTTTCCTTTGCATTGTGTTTGGCTACAGATTTTGGTTCAGCTTCAAACATGGTTGCTACTTCTCTTGATTCTATAGGTATGATCATTGTTCTGAATCATTAATAAGCTGCTACTTAATTGTCATGCAAGTCTAGCTAATTTAAGTTCTGAGCTTAATTAATGCCGAATGTTTTCTTCTTTGTAATACTTTTACAGTAGAATTGATCAGGAAATATGAGAAGGCTATGGTGAACGTTACTGAACTCCAGAAGAGAGGTTGCAAAGTGATACGTGGTGTTGATGCAACAACAATGATTGAACATTCGTACCTAGAAGCCCAGAAATTTGATCGAATTGTCTCTAACTTCCCTCATGTTGATGTTGTCGGATTTGAATCCCGTGAATCACAGATTACGCGAGTTCTCTCACTCAATTAAGATCAATTTATTAAAAGTGTACTTAGCTTAAAGTTATGAAAAAAAGAAGAAATGATCATAGTTGTTTTTCATTTTTGCAGAAGAAACCAAAAGCTGGTGCATTTATTCTTTCAGAATGCAAAGAAACTGATCAATGAAGGTGGTGAAATACATGTAACCCTCAAATGTGCAGGGTTTTATCTTGAATGGAATATAGGGACATTGGCTTCACTGGCTGGGCTTAGTCTGGTAGAAGAGGCTGTTAGTCAAATCTAATTACTTTATTTAAGAGTTCTAAAATAAAAGAATTATAATGGAATAAAATTACAGAATAACTAAATTTTATGCATATAACATAAAACAATTAAATTAACATGCGTCAATGACAGGAAAAATAAGTTTGGAGTGAGCTGGCCTGTGAGGCGTGTAATCACTGCCCTAAAGCTATTGTGCCTCCCTACGTGAAGGTTCTAATGGTCACAGACAGCTCCAAGATACAACTCAGGTTTTGCTCACAGCTAATCTCCTCAGAGTCCACGCCCACTGGGAGAAGGATGAACCGTCTAGAATCAAAGTAGCCCACACAAAGATAGTATGAAAAATACGTAAAGGTTGGATGGAAGAGATTGGATTAAAGAGAATAAGAACTCTAGTTGTTATGTTGTGGAAGAATACATAAGCCTCTATTTATAGGCATTCTGTATATCTTTCACCAACAAAATATCCCACAAAATCAATCACATGTAGCAAAAAATCAGCAATAAAATAAATAACAAGTCAACAACTAACATATCATAAAATCAGCAACAAAAATAAAAAATCAGGAAGAAGTCAAAACAAATTTTGAAACTTTCAATAATATAAAAAATATAACAATCCCCCACAAGTTTCAAAATTTATAAACTCATGAAACATATATATTATTTACATATATATGTATAAGAAAGTTTTGGCAACTATTATACTGTGTAATAGGTGTAGGTGTCTTCCGGACTTGAACCTCACTTAGTGTTGACAGTCTCTTTCTGAAGGATCATAGTGAACTAAGTCTTGAACTAGACCCTTTGAATCAGAGTTCAACAAGTCACACACACAGTACTGATATTAGACATGGTTCGCGGGTTAGTGCTATTAAAGGTCATGCACTTGATCTTGATTTTCATGAGAGTTTCTAGAGAATAGCTCAGTTCTCATAGTCGCGGCCTCACGACAGCTCTCACTTAGGTGAGTCCTCCAAGGGTACATGTGACCTGTACCTCGCAAGAGTGTTCATGCCTTAGGCTCATTCAGGGTAAACCCTTCCTAAATGTCACATAACACAGCACACTGCCATAGGGATGAGTAGGAGCATTTTATTAAACAGCTCCTTATATAAAGTGCTGGATATATAAGTCACGCAATATGAATTGTTCCTACCCATTGAACCTCTTTCATGGGGTCCCCAATCACAGAGGTTGGGTTACTTTCCTAGGTGACTTCCTTGTGAGCTTAAGCCCATCCCCCTCGACAAATCTAGGACTACACTCCTAGTTAGACCCCTCAGGTCAATTATTGATCAACAAATATTTATTTTGTTTAATTTATCGAGACAATAATTATATGGATCCATCAAGTAAATATGATCCATTTCTCATATGGGCTCATTATGTAAATATGTCAATTTATTTTAATCGAGGCAATATGGACCTATTTAAATGAAATTGGTCCATAATTTTTTTTTACAATTGATTTAAGGACTTATCATATAACTATAGTCCAATAGGCTACATTAAAGTATTTTGGAATCATTAAATAAATTTCGTGCAACATCCAGCTAGCAAAACTATTCATATTAATAGCTAATAGCCTTACAACTAGGAATCATATCTCATGTGACCAGTAACCTGCTACTAGAAACTATATGCTTAATAGTGGTCAGTATTCTTAGTAATACGAACAACCACTCATGTGGCTAGTAGTCTTGCATTTACTAGGAACTACTATTGTAAATTATTTGAGAATATTTTAATAGATATTTTTCTCCACTATTTAATGATTCATATCTTAATTTCATTGTGGTCAATGGTCTCTTGATTATAAGGAACCACAAATATAAGTTGTAGCCAATAGTCTATTAGCTACTAGGAACTACTTTAATTTAATATAAATATGACTAGTACTCTTCAATTTATTAGAACCACTATTTTAAAATTTTTAATTTTATTTTTAATACACTTTCACTCCCTCATAAAAATTATGTATAAATTTTCTTTTTGTAGTTTCCCAAAACATGTATTACTCAAAAATAATAATCACATCAATTATTTTCCTCCAAATATTTATTCAAAATCATATATTACTTTCAAGTATTTAAATATTTTTCAAGCTATTATTTTAAGATCACATAATATTTAATTTACTTATACATCTTACATTCTTGTTCACAAGTATTTTAAGTTTCTCTACATAAATTTTAATGTATGTGTATGTTATTTAATTCTATGTTGAACAGAAGAAACTTTATCAAATGATTTTAAATTTATGTCTCTCTTGTCAAAATATTCACATGGTGAAGTTTTAAATTGACAAGTTAAACTTGAAAAAAAAATAAAATAAAGATAATACTCTAGTTGCATACACAGTATTAGACAAGTAAATTATCCCACCGTCAATATTATTATTTTTTAAATATATATAAATATATAATTTTTTTTTTTAAATAAATATGGCGTTGGGATTGCACCATATGAGCCGTTCATACCTAGTTTACATATGATTATTACTTGTAGAGGAGTGACTAATAGTATAACTATGAAAGTGTGAATTAAAGATAATTTCACATTTATGTTTATAATTCACTTGAGATTTTGAAATAAGGTTAAAATCTATTAAAAAAATTGACAACTAATAAATAATGTTTTCATGTAAATAGGATATGTTTCACACTGTCTCAAAAAATAAATAAATAAAGAGGCCAAAGAAAAGAGATGGATGCATCCCACAATATTTTGGCTTCATTCAAGGATTGCCATGCTGGAAACCAGTATACACCACAATAATAAATTCCATTCGGATCATCACTTTGTACTGTCATCAAGACAAAACATGTTGATACTAGGATTTTTGTTAAATAATCCCAAATTGATAGCTATAAAATTACATTACTAATCAATACATTAGAAGTAATCAAATAATCACACTGTAAATTAAATAAATGTATCATAAACCAATTTATCCTGATGGTTGGCAAATTTTGATAATAGAAAAAAGAATGTGAGCTGTACTTTATTCCCGGATTGCAAGTCAAACGACTGGAAAATAATCCCTTAGTATTTATAACTGTTATGAGTATATGTAATGTATTACTTCCTTATAGTACGTTGTTAACAATGTGTTGTTCTTTTAATTTCATATCAGCTTATTTTAATTTAAATCATAGTTATGTTGACTTGGTTCGATTTCACTAAATCGAAATAAATAATATAGAAACGAAATAAATCTAAAATCTAAATAGTTTCATATAGTCACTATGTAACAAAATAAGTAATAAAATTGTTATTATAAATTTTAAAATTAATTTTATTGAAACTTAATAAAGTAAATTTCTGTTCAACAGAAGTTATTCAATTAAACTATTAAAGTTCAATTTCACAATTATAAAAAGTCTTTCAATTAATTTTACAGTAGTGTACTAAGAAAGAGAAAAGAAACACTATTAAATATATACATATAATAAATAAATAAAATTGAAAACAGATAATAATAATATTTTTTTTATTATTTTTATTTTTATTTTTATTTTTAATAGTAAATAGGTAAATGTCAGTGAATAGCTAAGAAAGGACCAGCGATGCTAAGCAGTAAGATTTGATAGAAATTTGTTAATATCCAATTAGTTTTCTCTTGAAAGTGGATCCTTGCTTTCCTATCTTTCAAACTTCAGAATTTTTGGGAACATACATACTGAATAGTGTAGTGATTAACTCACAAATGGAAAGCAACGGCTTTCCTTAGCAATGACTGCAATTATTATTATTAATATGTATTGACAGATATATATATATGTATATATCTGTATATATATATATATATATATATATATAGATAAAAAAAATGGAAAAACAATTTGATACAGTTTGCCTTTTTTTTTTTCACTGTTAATCTATAAATATATATATATATATATGTATGTATCTAACGGTTTATATATGTTTATATGTATGTAACAATTTATATATGTAATGGTTTATATGTGTATGTAACACTTTATATATTGTAGTGGTTTAAATATGTATGTAACAGTTTATATATATGTTTAATATATATTAGATACAAATCTACTGTACAGAAGAGAATGTTTGGTTTTTTTTTTTTTTTTTTTTTTTTTTCCGCAGACCATTAAGCAGATTTTGTCAAAGGGAATGTAGAGAGAAAATTCAGCAACTTATCTTCTATGGTTTTCACTTTTAACATGCAGAAGTTGAACTATATATATATATATATATATATATATATATATAAGATTTATATGTATGTAAATAACATATGCACGATTTTATTTGTAAATATTATGTAAACATGAATTAGTGTTTTAATTAATCTATAATTCTTTTATAAAATATATAACAGCTTTAGATTGTTAGTCAAATTTAATTACTTTATTTAAGAGTTCTAAAATAAAAGAATTATAATGGAATAAAATTACAGAATAACTAAATTTCATGCATATAACATAAAACAATTAAATTAACATGCGTCAATGACAGGAAAAATAAGTTTGGAGTGAGCTGGCCTGTGAGGCGTGTAATCACTGCCCTAAAGCTGTTGTGCCTCCCTACGTGAAGGTTCTAATGGTCACAGACAGCTCCAAGATACAACCCAGGTTTTGCTCACAGCTAATCTCCTCAGAGTCCACGCCCACTGGGAGAAGGATGAACCGTCTAGAATCAAAGTAGCCCACACAAAGATAGTATGAAAAATACGTAAAGGTTGGATGGAAGAGATTGGATTAAAGAGAATAAGAACTCTAGTTGTTGTGTTGTGGAAGAATACATAAGCCTCTATTTATAGGCATTCTGTATATCTTTCACCAACAAAATATCCCACAAAATCAATCACATGTAGCAAAAAATTAACAATAAAATAAATAACAAGTCAACAACTAACATATCATAAAATCAGCAACAAAAATAAAAAATTAAGAAGAAGTCAAAACAAATTTTGAAACTTTCAATAATATAAAAAATATAACAGAGGCAGCGTTCTGTATAGGGGATTATCCTAATTACTCGAACAAGTATGGATACAGCATAGGGGATTATCCTAATTACTCGAACTAGTATGGATACAGCAGCTACAAATGCGATAAGAGTTTTGATTGGAATCGAAGCGTGACTTACAAATTCAGACTGCGGTCTGCTGAACCTGCTAAGAAAGATGAGCCTTGGAAATGGAGGCAATCAAGCGTTAGGGATTCAAATAGGTGGTGATTTCATCTTTTTTAATGTTGTTATTTTGCTGCAATTTAGATCATGTAATGCTTTGAGGGCAAGCTGGATTATTAATGTTTAGATTTTATCCATTGTCTTAAGTGTTGTGACAAGAGAAACCACTCTTATCTCATATGCATTAAGTTTACAATAGCATTACCATTATTAATATTTTTCAAACTCAGATTATGTTTTACATATTTTTTAAATGAGATAATTACAATTTTTTTTTTTTTTGACTTCATAATTACATTGATTTTGATAATATACATTTTTAGGGTACAAAATTCGTTATTGATAGAGTTAGGACTTCAATCAAATTATTTTATATGACTAAAATATTCTTGTATGTTACATTAATAACTTTTTTTATTTTTTTAAGGAGAGGTTCTTATAATTATCTCTAAAAACAAAATAATAAATTTATACTTTATGTTAATATTTATCTCCAAATAATTTTAACGATGAAAATGAGTGTAATAAAAAAAATCACATAAAAATATTTTTTGTAATTATCAAATATTACGTGAGAAATCGGCATAATTATTCTCTTAAATTTATGTTATTGCTCAAAATATAAAATTAATTCCTTAAGAGATTCTTCTTCCAAAAATAAAGGACAAGTATTTTTGAAGAGTGAAGCATCTCTTTAAAGTCATCACCTTTACAAAAAAAAATACATATATTATGAATTTAAAAAATAAATAAATCACTCAAGTGTCAAAATTTGTGTAAAAATCACACTTAGGATAAAAAAAATGTAGAACTTTATATGAGTAATGCAATTCATCTCAGAACATTTTCTCAAAAGTGAAATTTTAAATAAATTAAAGTGAATATCACATAATAAAATAAATACAATAATACAATGTATTTATTTTGAAGATTTTAATTTGATAAAAGATTTTTTTGTATCCAAACTTGATTGGTCTTTGTTCTCTACTTTCTTAATTGTCAAGGATGGTCTTGGCACATGCATTCTGTACCAACACCCTCTCTCAGCTTCTTTCCCTTTCTTTATAACCGTTAAATTCAAATAGGAACGCGCCACGTAGCACGTATATCATCTTCTTACTCTTTCCCCTTTTCCTTTTTCTTTTCTTTTCATTTCTTTTCTCACTTGCATTGCACTCTCTAGAACAAAATCAGTTGCGGTCTGATATCATCGTCTATAACGATCGTAACCACAATCACATTAAGTCATCTGGGTCTTATTATCTCGGCCTCATCACTACTGAAAAGCTAGCATCCCCTGCTCTTCTTGTTCGTTGTGGTATGTATTATTCTCTTTTTTCACCAGTAACTTGATATATATATATATATATTTATATGTGTGTGTGTGTGTTTGCGCGCGCTATACACACGCACACATGTTCTTTCTGGGTTTAGTATTGGGTGCTGTAATGTGCAAATCTTCGATCCTTCTTATATGCGTAACGCGTTTTGATTGTTCAACACCCAGGATGTGTGCTGTTGACTCCAAGTCTTTGGGTTTTTTTTTTCAGTATTATGTTGAAAAACAAAAAAAAAAAATTACTTGTAGACTTTGGACATAAAGGAAAATGTATGTGATTGATGATCGGTACCGTTTATATATACACATTAATATATATATATATATATCTATATATATAGATATATTTCAAGACAACCCATACCCTATCAGCCAAAGGCCTGGACTCTGGAGTGAGTGGCAGCGCCTTGAGGCGGAACCCTGGAGAGTTTGAAGTGGCATCACATCTGAAACATCTGGCTTGTTCAGAAAGCCAGACAAAGATCAATATTGTTACTCTTTGGGGTCATAATTTGATCCATCCTAACCTTCATGGGGGCTCTCAATTTCCAAATATGATTCCACCCATTTAATTTACTCCCTCTGTATTAATATTATCATAATAAGCTGGTCAAGTAGTGAATTTCTCATCTGATGATTATTTCCAGTAGGACATCCAAGAACTGGGCTTGCTTTATTGTTTGTTGGGAGGGGGCAGAGTACTGTTAATAAGATTAGTATTCCGAACCACATTCTTGCACATAAAGTTTTCTTCTCTATCACCCAATTGAGGAGGGGAATTGTTATCCATAAGATCAGTCAAAGGGCCTTAGCAATCCAGTGATCACGCCAGAAATTAATCGAATTCCCATCAGCCAATCTCCATTGAAGACCTCCCGTGACAGTACGGCTCGCTTTAAGGACAGCTGGTTACTTGACAATCCAGAATGGAGCCCTGCTTTACATGTATAGGACAAGAAGCCATAACTCATATAAACTTGTGGCATTTTTGGGTCTCGCATCATTTTGAATCAAACTGTTCAAGGAAGTCATGGGAGAGTCACGAGAAGTAATTTCTCAAATGATTGCTCAGACCTTTTAGTGATAATTGAGAACATCATTTTCTCAATTTAAGGATCTTGGGAAGAGCCATTAGATTCTCAGTAGTGTCTACTGTATCATGTTACCTTAGGATCCAAACTTCCAAACTTCAATTATTACCAAGGCAGATTCTATTTCTCATTTGTTCCATGATCGCCATCCACTCCATAGTATAAATGGTAAAGAGTTGGTCTCAGGTCATCAAAAGCAAGTTACAAAGTGGGTCAAACTTCAATTACCCTAAGGTAGATTCAATTTTAATTTACTTCATATATGTTCCATAATTCATCCACTCCATTGTATAGACTATAAAAAGAATTGGAAAAAATAGGTTACAAAGTGGGTCAAACTTAAATTTTACTTAGGTACTTTCAATATCACCTACAAAAAAATATGATGGTTACATTTGTAGTAATGACAATTTGGATTCTAGAGTAAAAGGTGAAATAGCACTACCTTAACGTAAACTTTCATGTTCTCCAGAAAATGGGAAAAGATATTTAATCTCTATCTCTTAGTGAAAAATGATTTGTGAAAATGCAGTGAGTGGCATGTCTATAAGCATCACAAGGTAAACTTGCATTGTTACTATCACAATGGTCTCACTTTGATTACAGGCCCCGTTGAAGAAGAAGAAGAAAGGGTTCAATGGGACAAGCTCTCTCCTACGTCCTTAGATGTATATGTGGTGAAGCAGAGGATGATCAGGAAAGGACATGTGAGCAATACCTACTGATTTCTCCAACAAGTCCAGCCTTGCCTTGCAAACAAAGCACAAGTGATGCATTGCTACAAACACTATTGACTTCTTCACCGAGCTCTGACTCCTATGATGACTCAAGCCCAAGTAGCACATTGGTTTGTTCATCCAGTGTGGACTTACATGGGGACTCAGGCACAAATGGTGCGTTGTGCCAAAACATTCTGATCTTTCAACGGGGTTTGGGATCACACAGTGACTCAAGCACAACTTGGGCTTTGCAGCAAGAAGTACCAACTTCTTCACCGAGCTCTGACTCCTATGATGACTCAAGCGAGTCAAGCCCAAGTGGAGCATTTGTCTGTTCATCTAGTGTGGACTTACATGGGGACATGAGCACAAATGGTGCATTGTGCCAAAACATTATGGTCGTTCAACAGGGTTTGGATTCACACAGCAACTCAAGCACAACTTGGGCTTTGCAGCAAGAAGTACCGACTTCTTCACCGAGCTCTGACTTCTATGATGACTCAAGCCCAAGTGGCGCATTTGTCTGTTCATCTAGTGTGGACTTACATGGGGACTCAGGGCACAAATGGTGCGTTGTGCCAAAACATTCTGATCTTTCAACGGGGTTTGGGATCACACAGTGACTCAAGCACAACTTGGGCTTTGCAGCAAGAAGTACCAACTTCTTCACCAAGCTCTGACTCCTATGATGACTCAAGCGAGTCAAGCCCAAGTGGAGCATTTGTCTGTTCATCTAGTGTGGACTTACATGGGGACATGAGCACAAATGGTGCATTGTGCCAAAACATTATGGTCGTTCAACAGGGTTTGGATTCACACAGCAACTCAAGCACAACTTGGGCTTTGCAGCAAGAAGTACCGACTTCTTCACCGAGCTCTGACTCCTATGATGACTCAAGCCCAAGTGGCGCATTTGTCTGTTCATCTAGTGTGGACTTACATGGGGCCACGAGCACAAATGGTGCATTGTGCCAAAACATTATGGTCGTTCAACAGGGTTTGGATTCACACAGCAACTCAAGCACAACTTGGGCTTTGCAGCAAGAATTACTGATTTCTTCACCAAGCGTGGAGTCACCCAGCGATTTGAGTACTGATAGATCATTAGATCTGCCTATAGTTGTCAACTCAAACATAGAAGTTTTAGAAGAAAAGAGACAAATTATTCCCCTTCTTTCAGAACTAAACTCATTTAAGCCAAGGGGAAAAGAAAAAGAAGAAGAAGAAGAAGAAAGAGTGGAAGAAAAGATATGTAAGGGACTGGGGATAAAAGAGCGATGGATAAAGTATTATAGTAGTCGTCAAAAAATACTACTAGTGGGTGAAGGGGACTTCTCATTCTCTGCTAGTTTGGCTCTGGCTTTTGGTTCTGCTACCAACATGATAGCTACTTCTCTTAATTCTAGAGGTACGTATGTGCAGTATGTGTACCTACATACATAACATATATTTATGTGCTCATATATATAATCCTAATAGGAAAAAAACATAAGGTTATATTTTCTTTCCTGAAAAAATTTTGCTCTAGTTGAAAAAAAAAAAGGTGTGATGGGGATGGTCTAGCTGACCTTTATTCCCGATGCTGGTTGAGAGTGAACCTAATTCCAGATGTGCCTTTGCATGATGTGAGTTGACAATCATGCTCCCTCCCTCAACTAGAGATTATCATGCATATCACAAAATAGTGACACCTACCCATTATTATACATGGCTGTTTCATACTTTTGCATCTCATTTAGTATGGCCTTAATTCTCTTGTAATGTAATGCTACATGAGCTGGACTTTTCAGGATTTTTGCTCCAAAATTATAAGAATGCCTTGTTCAACATCCAAAATCTAAGGAGCAGAGGATGCAAGGTCATGCATGGTGTGGATGCAGCTGAAATGGCAGACCATTTGTTTTTCAAGGGCAAGAAATTCAATCGCATTGTTTTCAATTTCCCGCTTGCTGGCTTTTTCCCGAATGAATCACGCTACTCAGAGCTCTGGTCAGTAGGTTTCTCCTTCAAATTGCTTCCATGAATTTATATATTACTTGTGCAGTTTATGTAGATTTAGGCAAGATGTTTTTTCTTCATCCATTTTTCTACATGTTGCAGCCGGAACAGAAATCTAGTATTCCTGTTTCTGTCGAATGCCAAGAAGATGATCACTAGAAGAGGTGAAATTCATATTTCCCACAAATCAAATGGCTTCTTTAAAGAATGGGACTTAGAAAATTTGGCATCGAGTCTCAGCGTTCAACTTATAGAGGAGGTACACTTTAATTACACTGACTATCCGGGCTACCACACCAAATATGGGTTTGGGGGTGACAAGAATTTTAACTGCAACCCCAGCAAAACATACAAATTTGGACTTAAAAAAACTGCAAGAAACAAGAGTCTTCAGTCCAGCTACCGGATTATGAAATGACATGTTTTGAAATAATTGTAATCAACGTTGTGATCTGGTTGGGTGAATGTGTTTTCACTTTAGCTTGTAATCTGGGTGGTAAACAGAGCTGAGCATGTAAGTATTTGTATAGAAGAAGAATGGAGTGTATTTGGGCGACAATAGAGGCAGCTTGTGCAAGAGAGCAAGAGTCATAACGAAATGAACAATGATTTGGTGTTGCAGTGGGGCGATTCTTCTTATTTCTCGTGTTGGCATGCTTAGGCCAAGTCAATCATTTTATGTCATGATTTTTTCTCTCTTTACAACTAAACAACACGTGCACATAGCATAGATTGATTGGCTTGATTCGTGCACTTGATTCGTTTAAAAACTTATCACAAAAACCATAAATTATTAGGGCAGTTGACATCCAGAAGCCCAGCCTAAGTAACTAGAAGTTGTGGGTTCAATCTAATTGAGTTATAGTAGGCCCCAATTCATGCACCTAATTGTTGTATAGTGCTTTGAGTGGATTGCTCCTAAAGCACTTAAATGAAGTTTCTATAAATATTGTCTCAATGAAACAAAGGAGCGTAGATAAAATGCTCTCCCCTTGCAGCTTATGAAAAGTATTTTTAGAAGTGGATTGTTCCCCCTTTTAAATGACATAGAAGATTTAACATTAAGGCATGCAACTTGCCTGATGAATTTCGTATCATTAGCTGTTACTGTCATGATCAATCATGATGGCATAGGAATTGCTTTGTGTGGTCGAGCGGACGGAGTTTTGCGTGGTTGACTTGCACGATTAGGTATCGTTTGGTCCAGCGATGGGCGCCCGAAATTGGCATCGTGGATACGGGAGAGGAAGCTCCTCTGGAACTTTGGGCCAACATACATTTGAAATATGATTTGAAAACGCTTTGGCCGCGATGCCAGCAAATTGTTCGGGGAAGCTTTTATAATTAGAGATTGGGACCGTGACTTAAGGATAGGGCCAGGATTTTACTTTAGAGAGGGCAAAAAAATTTGCTAAATGTTCATCCATAAAATTAAAAATTTTGATAAAAATATTTATAAATTAGATGACTTTTACTCAGATAAAAAATAAAAAATTCAAAAAGTCCATAGAAATTTCATTAAGGAGTCAAATTGAAATTAAAGGGTAAAGTACAAAAATAAAAAATAAACTTAGGAGGGGGGATAGAAATTAAAGGGTATATTTGAAAGAAAAAAAAAATTGAATAAAAAAATTTGACGAGGGGCAATTGGGACTTACCTATTTTCGTCCCTGACCATGATCGTCCAATTAAACTATGTGGGCTAACGTCTATGGTTGGCAAAGTCCGACTCATCTCACCGGTTTCTTAATCTGTATCATGTCAATTTAGTCTGTCTTTATTCTCGTCAGTCTATTGGTGTCTATCAAAAGTAAATTTGAGCAAGTTTTAAAAATGTTAAGGTAGACCCACCCTATTAGTTATGCTAGATATAGTTATTCCATAAAACATTATTGTTTAAAACAGAGAAAGTAATAAATAATTAAAGGATATCGTACTAGTGATGAATTCAATGAGGGAGTGAAAGTATATACCTCAAGTTTTAGAAAAACATTTGTGAATATATATAATAAAAAAAAATAGGGTAGGTCAAGTCTTAATTTAACAAAGAAAAAAAAAGTAACCAAAAAAAGGGTAAAAAAAAAAACAATTTTCAAATTTCTGAGAGCCATGACCTCCTTGGATCCCTCCCTTCTTGTGCCTAGTACACAAAATGAAACTTGCAGAATTAAAAATAAAAAATAAAAAAATAATAGAGAATTTTACTTGTATTTGTACAAGTTGATATTGAAAATTAAAACCTGCGTGTAATATCAGCGTGGTTGGAGCAGGAAGCTTCAAACAACGTGGGTGAGGCTTGGATTAGTTCAAAGAAAGTATCTTAAATAAAAAAAAATCCCCTCCATTTTAAAATGATAATTTTTTTTTGATATTTTAATTTTTGTAGAAATATTATTTTAAATTTATTTAAAATTTTTACATTACTTTTATTTAATTATAAATCTTGTTCATATTAAATATAATAAATGATAGTTTTAAAAATTTATAATTTAAAAATATATTAATTTTTAAATAAAATTTTTAAAATAAATAGTGATGTCAAATTCTTAAAATGAAAAGACCAAAAAAAAAAAGAAAGAGCCTTAGGACAAATTCAAATCAATGTCACTTGTCAACAAGTGGTCTGAAAAGTCGGTCGTTTCTTGGATTAGTTCAAACTTCAAAGAAAGTATCTTAAATAAAAAATAAGCCTTATGACAAACTCAAATCAACGTCACTTGTCAACAAGTGGTATGAAAAGTCGGTCGTTGTCTGTATCTTCAGATATTTTTTCATGTGTGTGATTTATTATATAACTTTATATTTTTTAATTACATTACATTATATATATATTATATTCTATTAAATAAAAGAAATTATATCTTATATAATAAAATATTATTAAAAAACATATTATCACAGATGCATTCAGGAATTTTTTCAGTAAGGAGAGACAAATTTTTTTTTAATATTCGATTATAAATTTAAAAATTAAAGAAATTTAAAATTTTTTTTAATATTTTTAATAAATAACTAAATTTATGAATACAAATGAATTTATAAATTAGATAACAAAACTAATTTAAAAAAAAACACTTAAAAAATTTCAATCAATATAAAAAAAAAATTCAAAATAATCTTATTAAGAGGTCAAATTAAAATTAAGCTAAATGCAAAGTGTAAAATTTTTTAAATCTAAGGATAGCAAAGTCTCAAATTAGAAGATTATGTTTAATTATTTTTTAAAAAATATATAAAAAATTCAAATAAATAAAAAAATGAGAGGGGGGCACTTGCCCGTAGGGCATGGGCTGACCTCGTCCCTGCTCCTTAGAATCCCAAAGGGCGATATCATATTGTGATATTTATTTTTAAAATTTATTCTTTATTGAAAAAAATCAATTTTTATTGAATTAAAAGATATAGAAAGTCTAATTTGATCAAAAATTTGTCAACACAAATATGTCATAAAAATTCAGAAACGTTCATATTCGTTTCAAAATTGCATAGGTTACAAAACTCATTGGCCTCAACTATGATACTTAATGTAATTTTGAAACTAAATTTTATCTTTTAGGAATTAAAAAATATATGTTTTTACTATAATAATTTTATTATTTGAATAATATTTATACGACTTTTTTATTCTTTCATATGGTATTGTAGTATTAATGATTTTATTTTAGATTGAAAAAAGAATGAGGTCATCCCTTAATTGAGTGTGAATGAAATATTCATTCTCAGTAATTAAAATAAAAGTTAAATAAATGGGTAGTAATATGTTAGTGTGAAAGCGATCGAATAAATAATAAATCAATTTTAAATGAATAAAAATAAATAAAATAAATAGAGAATACACAAAATTTAAGTAATTCTATAAGATTCTTATATCTAAGGACAGTTATGATCAATTCATTATGTATTAAAAGATATTATAAGAATAAAAATTTTTAAAATTCGAAATCCCTTAACGACAACTCTTCTCTCATCTTCTCAGTCAAAACCTTAAAAGATAATACCCTTATATAAGTTTAAAAAAGGGTTAAAAAAATTTTGAGTCGTCTTGAGTTACAAATGAATTAAATTTATGATAAATACTCAATAATAGATATATCTAATTTATATTTTTAATTATAGATATAATATGATCTGTTAAAGATATAGTGATTAAGAAAATTGAGATTCAAAATTATTGTGAGACATTACATTAAGATATAATTAAGGATATAAATTGAGATCCATGATATTTTTTAAAATAAAATTAGAAATGGGTTTTGAGTTTCTCTTACAAATTAATGGAAGTGAGTGCAAACTGACCGTACCTGTTATAAAAATAAAAATATGAAACAATAAAAAAAACCGGGAATGAGGCTCACAATTCTCTTGAGAAAACGTGTCATTCGTGACAACCAAACGAAGCTTGAGAGAAAGGTCTTTCAGAATTGAAAAGTCAATCTGAGAAGGTAGAGATGGTTATGTCTGTGAAGGAAAAGACGGTAGTCATTCCTAAAGATTCTTCCTCGCTCGACCAAGACAGGGAAGAGCTTGCGAGGAGTAAAAATGGCGGAAATTGCCATTACAGTAGCACTGTTTTTGGCTGAGGAAGTGTTATCCTCTCTCGATATATGGAACCTCCGCAAAAATTTGCGCGGAGGAGTCGAAAATCTCAAAACTTGGTTAAATACAATGCAAGCCTATCTAACGGATATGGAAGGGAACGAAGGGAATGCGGTGCAACAAGATCGTATAAAACAAGTTCGGAACGTAGCTTATGACATCGAGGATCTTCTTGATGAATTGATGCGTCATGCGCCACGACGATATCATAGGCATGAATTCCGCAATAAAGCCCGTGAATTTCTCCATTCTAGCTTGCACGGGTTTCTACTCCATGAGATACCCTCCAAAATCAAAGAGATCAAGACAAAAATCGACGAAATTGCAGCCTTAGATTTAGTTCGTGAACCCACCAGAGTCGGTCTCCCCGACGAAGGCTCGAGTTCTGCCTCAAGTGTGGAACGTCAGGTTACTCCCCAAATTCTAGAAGATGATGAAATTTTCGGGTTTGATGAGCCGAAAGAAAAACTTGTTCGCCAATTGACAGAAGGAGATTCGAGGCGCTTGACAATTTCAGTGGTTGGTCCTGCTGGCTCAGGTAAAACCGTTCTCGTAAAGAATGTTTATGAGAGCAAAAAAGTTCAAGGACTGTTTGATTCCCTTGCTTGGGTTCATGTCTCCCGTTTCTTTGATATCAAGAAGCTCGTCTCCAGCATGTTGAAGCAATTCGGCGAGTCAACAAGGGAACGAACTCCCAATGAAGGAGCAGATAAAGAGTCTGAATTAAGAAATTATCTACAACAAAAAAGGTATTTTCTTGTTTTAGATGATATATGGGATATAAATGATTGGAAACGCATTCAAAATGTATTGCCCAATGGGTGTAGTGGCAGTAGGATAATTGTCACTACTCAAAAGAGAGATATAGCCTCTTTTTGTGTGGAATCGGTTGATTATGTCCACACTTTAAATTTTTTAGAGTGGCCTGAGGCCTGGGGTCTATTCCATAAGAAAGCTTTCCAAACCAGCAATGGAAAATGTCCTCCAGAATTGGTGGATTGGGCCGAAAAAATTGTGATAAAATGCGAAGGGTCACCCCTTGCAATTGTGGCAGTAAGTGGTCTGTTGTCAAAAAAGCAACAATTGCCAAATGAGTGGAAGAAATTGCACGACAGCCTTGGATCTGAGATTCAAACTCATTCCAATCTTTCCATAATTAGGAAAGTATTACTGCCAAGTTATAAGGATCTTCCAAGCAGTCACAAGAGTTGTTTCTTGTACTTCAGCATTTTCCCCCAGGATAAATCCATTAAGCGCGGAAAGCTTATTCGTTTATGGGTAGCTGAGGGATTTGTGACGAAAAAAGGAGGCAAAACACCGGAGGAGGTCGCCGAGGACCACCTCAATGAACTTATTGGTAGGAATTTGGTTCTTGCAAATAATTGGGATTTTGATGGGCGAGTAAGCAGTTGCCGAGTTCAAAACCTTGTGCTTGAGTTCCTTGTTTCAAAGTCTGAGGACGAGCACTTTGTATCAATTCTTCCCGAACCAAATACTAGTCCAGGTGATAAAGTTCGACGCCTATCTATCCACAATGCTTGCCCCACTTTGTCACAGAGCAAAAGCTTCACTAGCGTTCGTTCCACATTCTTGTTCACGTGGAAAACTCTTTCTCCCTCTCACATTAAAAGTTTACTTGACAAATTCACATTGTTGAAGGTTTTAGATTTGGAAGATGCTCCTCTGGATATATTTCCTGAACAAATTGTTAATCTCACCCTACTAAGGTATTTAAGTTTGAGGCATACTAATATAAAGGTGGTTCCAAAGTCTATAAAGAAGCTTTCGAACCTTGAAACATTAGACCTCAAGCAAACTTGTGTGACTGAGTTGCCAGAGAGGATCTCGCTACTTCGTAGGTTGCGCCATCTTTTAGTTTATCGCTCTGATGTAAAGAATTATGATACTTTGGACTCTGTTCAAGGAGTGAGGATGTCTCCAGGCATTGCTGATTTAACTAACTTACAGAAGTTGTCACTTGTCAAAGTTGATGAGCACAGAAAAATTATCAAACAGTTGGGAGCTTTGACCCAACTGAGGAAGCTGGGGTTATTAGACCTCAAAAGAGAAGATGGAAAGGATTTGTGTGAATCAATTCAAAATATGCAAAATCTTTTGACTCTTGATCTAAGTTCGATCAGCAAGGAGGTGTGTCTTGATCTGGATGGAATGCCTCGTCCTCCTCCCCATCTTCAACGTCTGTATTTGAAAGGCCACCTGCAGAAGCTCCCAGGGTGGATTTCCTCACTTAATGATCTGGTCAGGATTGGCCTTCAGTGGTCGAAATTGCAGCACACCCCACTTGAGGTCCTCGAACAGTTGCCTAACCTGATGGAGCTCCAAATGATTGATGCTTTTACTGGGGATCAGTTGGTATTTGAAGCTGAGAGGTTCAAGAAACTTAAAATATTGCACATTCAACAATTTGATGGGCTAAATATGGTGGTGATACAGCAAGGAGCAATGCCTGAGCTTCAAAAGCTAACCCTCTGGAAATGTGTGAATCTAAAGATGCTTCCGTTGGGCATCGATTCTCTTACCCACCTGGAAGAGCTGCTCTTATATGATATGCCTAATGAGTTCATGTCTCGACTTCGAAAGACAAATGAAGACCGTGAGATGGTTAGCCACATCCACCTCATCCATTCTTTCACTCAAGGAAGTGACCATACTTGGTCATTCCAGAATCTTTCTTGATGCCTCTTGTAAAATGGAATCTACCATATCCAGCTGTAAACACTACCTGGTAAGAATTCACTCCAATCTTTCTTCCGCATGGTCAACATCCTTTATATCATACTAGGTGCTCCAGTTATAAAACTTGGGATTATATATATATATATATATATATATATATATATATATTTAGGATCTTACCATTATTTTGGGCTGAAATGATTGTTGTGAGTAGCTTTCCCCCCATTTTCGGCTGATCTTTGTAACACAGAAACCACGCAATGTTATAGGCTAGAACTTGTTTCCCATTTTATGCATCATGATTCATGACAGGTTCAGGTTCAAGTTCTAAAGCAACACCCTTCTGGTAGCCTGTCATCTTTGCATTTCATATTCTCTGATTTTCAATCCTCTGTCCTCAGTTCTGGTATCTTTAAAATCCATTCTTTTTACAGGCCAGCTGAGGTCCAAGAAAGATGGCTCCATGGAAGTACTGTTGAATGTGAACTTGATTTTGCAGCGAGTCAACTTGGATCTGCCAAGTCTTTTAAATAAAAGGAGTTACTTTGTGTTGCTTCCAAATAAGTGCTTTGTTGTTATGCATTATTGTTGGTTTCTTTTAATGTTGGTGCTTGTTCTGTTGACAATTGAACAAGGTGTATTGTCATAAAAAAAAAATTATATTAGCTTGTGATTATGTTCTCATTTATCATCTTATTTGCTTTTGTGATAATCTGCATTTTGCGTTCATATACTAGAAGTGCCATGAGCTAGCTAGTGATGCTTTAAAGAGTCAAATATCTCTTATCAGAGAAATTAGGAGACTTGTTGCTGTTGCAATTCTCAAAATTAAATTGGAAGCATCTTGAGAATAAAACTCTTCAGAAATTGAAACAAAATTTGAAGCACATAATATTATTTGTATCAGTGGTGGGTTAGGATTTATGAATCATTTGTGTCAGAGAACCATAATGGAATGAATTGTGAAAGGTTGAAGAAGAGCAAACCCTGAGCTCGATTGACAATGCTAATTGTTTGATATTTGCTGGAGATTAGGTCAATTGTTAGTTGTAATTCCTGACGGTAATTAAAGATGGTTTGGAATGAAGTAAATGGATAATGTGTGATTATCAAGGGTTCAAACTAATTTAAGTTTTTACTTGTTTTTATGTTTGCATTGAGCATCGTTTGTGAGAATAAGTTTTTGACTGTAATGATTGAGGAAAACAAAAGAAAGGGGGAGAAACTTGATGCTACCGAAGATGGAGGGAAACAGAGTATAGAATTGAGTTGGAGACAATGGACATACTGAGAAGTCTGATTTCTTGAGTTGTATTCATTTTATTTTTTTTTTGTTTTTTCATATGTCAAGGGGAGAGGCAACTTGTCATGGTAGAGCAATCTTATAGTTGCATGAAAGTAATCTAATTATCTTTTAGAGAAGATTGTTCAAATAGTTGATGAAAACATTTTGAGAACATTTGTAACAAGGAATACTGTTTGAATGGAAGTAGGTGTTTTTGGAAATATGTTTGTGGTGTTGTTACTTTATTAAAAACTACAATTTGGCCAGGTCGAGCTCACCATATTATACCCCTTTTATGATAAATTCAAATCGATTGACTAAAATATTCTCCTTTTGAAGCTTATGGAAAGTCTGTCATTGTCTGCATCTTTCTTGGTGAGTTCCCCTTTTTGAATTGTGTGTAAGAATCTTTCTTATGGTGCATATATAATGGTGGTTGTTGACTAGGATTATGGATGGTCCACAAAGCAAACCAACAAAACTCGGAATAAAATGACAAGTTTCACTTTGAGAACTGAGGTCTTATACGCCCATTGCTCATATTTATGTTATTGCTACAAGTTTGATTTGATCTTTCTGTATCATTGTATTTCAAAAAAAATAATAATAAGAAAGAAGTTTCATTTTGATCCAATAAATAGTTGATTGTGTCTTCTTTGTACAATTCATGAGTATCAGAGTGTAGTGGTATTAAATGAGTTGACCCGTTTCATCCGACTTGGCTCACCAAGTGGACTGTGTCATGCCAAGTCCGTGTCCTAAACCACTAAACCAGCCTGGCAGCCCAGCCCATGGCAAGCCGACCTGCGGGCCGCTTAGTGTTTTTGCTTTTTTTACTCTTTTGTTTTTGTTTTTAATGACTAATATGGATTATTATTTTTTTAATGTTATATTTTTTGTTGTTCTAATTGCATAATATCACTAATTTTTATTTTATTATATGTAATTATAATATTTTGTTTAACTTTTATATTTTTTACTTTGTTATTTATTAATTTAATAGTATTATTATTCACTTTATTATTTGTTATTATAATATTTTATTTATATTTATATTTTTAAAAAAATTATTAATATTTTAGTTAAATATATTCACAGAATAATAATAAGAAATAAATTGGACTTAACATGCCGTGACAATGAACCACCGTGTTAGGCTGTGCTTGCGCCTGAGTCATGCTTATGCCGGGCCTCCAACCGTGCCGTGCCGGTGCTCGTGTCTCATGCCTAAAAGGATCAGCTTGACATGACCTATCAACCACTATATCTTGTCACTTATTAACGTGTCGTGTTCGACCTGATTGACACTTTTATTAACGTGTTACTTAACTATTGTGATTTTTTAAATAAATACTCAATAAATTTGTTTTTTTTATTGAATTAAAACATTATATGATGTAAAAGAAATAGAGTACTGATTTAAGGGGAGGGGGAATGTAGCATAAATGTGTCAAAAAAAATGTTTAGAAACATGCGGTAAACAAAAATCACCACTGCCTTGAGACCGACTTACACTTTCGGCTAATTCTATCATTTTGGCCTCAAAAATCATGTTTTTATTACTTTTTGAATTGTTAATAACTTTGCATAAAAACTTATTATTTTAAGAATTTGTAATTGTTAATTTTAATTTCAACTCAAATTTGTCATTTTTAATTAACTTTTTCTATTTTTATTTTATTTTCGTTTCTTAAGTAAGATTTCTCTATTGTTTATGTTTTTGGTAATACTATGAACACCTGAAGTTTTTTTTATTTTTTATTTTTCACTCTTTATTCAAACAAGGATTATGAATTCTTTCTTATTTCTTTCGTAAACATTCAAAATAAAAAATTTAAAATCAATACTTTTTTTTACTTCTTTTCCCTCTTCAATTTAAAATTAAATTTTCTTTTCATCCAAACAAACTATAAATATGAATAAAATACTCATACTTAAGACATCATTAACAGTTATTTAAATTTAGATAAAAAATTCTCAAATTCTAAACTCAAATTCATATAGAATTTACGTTTACCGAAATTTAAACTCAAATTTATGTAACTGTACCTTGCGAGAAAGTCTCATTTACAGAATAATAAAATTTCCGCTGACAAAAGGGAACTGCTGGCGCTGAACGTGAACGTCTCAAAACATAAACGAGGCTCAGAAAAGTCAATAAGAGGTGAAGACTAGATGATAACGGTGAAGGAAAGGGCGGTTGCCATTCATTTCTAGAGTTTCTTACTAGGAGGATCGGCAGCAAGGAGTAAAAATGGCGGATATTGCTGTTACAGTAACGCTTTTTTTGGTTGAGACAGTGGTATCCTCTCTCGATCTATGGAACTTTGGTGAAAATTTGCGCGATGAAGTCGGACATCTCAGAACCTGGTTAAGTTCAATGCAAGCCTCTCTGAGGGATATGGAATGGAAGGAAGGCAACGAGAGCCAGAAAGATCGTATACAACAAGTTCGGGACGTAGCTTATGACATCGAGGATGTTCTTGATCGGTTGATGCTTCATGCGCCACGTCGATTTCATAGGCATGAATTCCCCAATAGAGTCCGTGAATCTCTCCATGATGCCTGGCACTCGATTCTACTCTATGAGATGCCCTCTAAAATAGAAAAAATCATGAGAAAAATCCACATAATTGGATTAATCTCGGTTGTAGTTCGTGAAGCTGCTTCTGCTTCTGCTGCTGCCTCAAGTGTGGAACGTCAGGTAACTCCCCAAATTCTCGCAGATGATGAAATTTTAGGGTTTGAGGAGCCTAGAGAAAAACTTATTCGCCAATTGACACAACTCCAATCGAGGCGCTTGACAATTTCAGTGGTTGGTCCTGGTGGCTCTGGTAAAACCATTTTTGTAAGGAATGTTTATGAAAGCAAGAAGGGAATGTTTGATTCCCATGCTTGGGTTCGTGTCTCCCGCTCCTTTAATATCAACGAGCTCGTCTGCAGCATGTTAAAGAAATTCCGCGAGTCAACAAGGGAACCAACTCCCCATCAACCAGCAGATACAGAGTCTGAATTAAGAAACTATCTGCAGCGAAAAAGGTATGTTCTTGTCTTAGATGATATATGGCGCAAAGATGATTGTGAATGCATTAAGAATGTATTGCCCAATGGTTCCAGTGGCAGTAAAATAATTGTCACTACTCGAAACGCAGATGTAGCCTCTTTTTGTGCGGATTCACCTGATTTTGTCCATTCTTTAAATGGTTTAGAATGGCCAAACGCCTGGCTCCTATTTTGTAGGAAAGCATTCCAAAACAGAAATGGAGAATGTCCTCCAGTATTGGAGGATTGGTCTCAAAAAATTTTGAAAAAATGTGAAGGGTTACCCCTTGCAATTGTGGCAGTTGCCGGACTGCTGTCAAAAAAACAACAATTGAAAAATGAGTGGAAGAAATTGCACGATAGCCTCGGATCTGAAATTCGACCTCACTGTAATCTATCAATAATTAGCGAAACATTACTGCCAAGTTATAAGGATCTTTCAAGCAATCTTAGGACTTGTTTCTTGTACTTCAGTATTTTCCCCGAGGATAGATCCATTAAGCGCGGAAGGCTTATTCGCTTGTGGGTAGCCGAAGGATTTGTGACAACAACTAGAGGCAAAACACTGGAGGAAGTTGCAGAGGACTACCTCAATGAACTCATTGAAAGGAATTTGGTTCATGTAAGTAAATGGGATTTTGATGGGCGAGTAAGCTGTTGCCGAGTTCCAAACCTCGTGCGTGAGTTTGTTGTTTTTAAGTCGGAGGATGAGAACTTTGTGTCAATTCTTCCAGAACCAAATACTAGTTCAGGTGAGAAAGTTCGACGCCTATCTATCCACGATGGTTGCACCACTTTGGCACAGAGCGGAGACTTTAGTTGTGTTCGTTCCGCATTCTTGTTCAGTTGGGATGGTTTTTCTCCCCCTGATTTTAATAATATGCTTCACAGCTTCTGTTTGTTGAGGGTTTTAGATTTGGAAGATGCTCCTATAGATAAATTTCCTGAACAAATTGTTGAACTCACCCTTTTAAGGTACTTAAGTTTGAGGCATACTAAGATAGATAAGGTTCCAAATTCTATAAAGAAGCTTTCGTTCCTTGAAACCTTAGACCTGAAGCAAACTAATGTTACTAAGTTGCCAGAGAGGATCCTACTACTTCGTAGTCTGCGCCATCTTTTAGTTTATCGCTCTGATGTAAATAACTATGATTTTGACTCTGTTCATGGAGTGAGGGTGTCTCCAGGAATTGGGGATTTAACAAACTTACAGAAGTTGTCCCTTGTCAAACCTGACAAGCACACAAAAATTATCAAAGAGTTGGGAGCTTTGACCCAACTGACGAAGCTGGGGCTAATAGATCTCAAAAAAGAAGATGGAAAGGATTTGTGTGAATCAGTTCAAAATATGAAACGTCTTTTGACTCTTGATGTGAGTTCGATCAGCAAGGAGGTGTGTCTTGATCTGGATGATATGCGACGTCCTCCTCGCCAACTTCAACGTCTGTATTTGAAAGGCTTCCTGCAGAAGCTCCCTGGATGGATTTCCTCACTTGATCTGGTCAGGATTCGTCTTTAGTGGTCGAGATTGCAGCGCTGTCCACTTGAAGCCCTTGAACAGTTGCCTAACCTGGTGGAGCTCCAAATGGTTGATGCTTTCACTGGTGATAAGTTGGTATTTGAAGCTTGGAGCTTCAAGAAACTTAAAATATTGCACATTCAACAATTTGATCGGCTAAATATGGTGGTGATACAGCAAGGAGCAATGTCTGAGCTTCAAAAGCTAACCCTCTGCGAGTGTAAGATTCTGAAGATGCTTCCATTGGGCATCGATTCTCTTACTCACCTTAAAGAGCTGCTCGCATACGATATGCCTAATGAGTTCATCTCTCGACTTCAAAAGACAAGTGAAGACCGTGTGATGGTTAGCCACATCCACCGCATCCATGCTTCTACTCTAGGAAGCAACCATGTCCAGAATCTTTCTTGAAACCTCTTGCAATATGGAATCTACCATGTTCAGATACGAACACTGCCTGGTAAGAATTCACTCCAATTTTTCTTCCACATAGTCAACATCCTTTATATCATGCTTGGTGCTGCTGTCATAAAAATTGGGAGAAAATTATATATATATATATATATATATATATATAAATTTGGGATCTTACCATTGCCTGTTTTGGGCTGAAATGATTTATTGATTGTTGCTGAGTACCTTTTTTCCCATTTTCGGATGATCTTTGTAACAGGTAAACCACACAGTTTTAATGACTAGGACTTGTTTCCTATTTTATGCATCATGATTCATGTCAGGTTCAATTTCTCGAGCAGCACCCTTCTGGGTAGCATGTCATGTTTGCATTTTATTATAATTAAGCATGTCATATTCTGTTATTTTCAATCCTCTTTCCTCACTTTGTTCTTTTTACAGGCCAGCTAACATCCAACAAAGATGGATCCATGGAACTCTTGATCATGTGAACTTGGCTGTGCTGCGAATCAAATTTGATCTGTCAAGTATTTAAATATTACTTTGTGTTGCTTCCAAATAGTTGCTTTGCATGGTTTTACGCATTATTGTTGGTTTCTTTAAATGTTGGTGCTTGTTTTGTAGACATAATTGAAAAGGTGTATTCATGTATTGTAATGAATTTTTCTTCATATTAGTGATTATGTTAGATCTCATTTATCATGCTATTTGCTTCTATAATAATCTGTTTTTGCCATTCATTTACTAGATGTTCCATTAACTGGTGATATGCTTTAAAGATTCAAATATCTCTTAGCATAGAAATTAATCAGGAGACTAGTTGCTGATGACTCTAAAAAAATGGAAGCATCTTGAGAGTAAAAACTCTTTGGAAATAGCCACTGGGGTATTTGAGAAGGGTTCTCTCTTTGGAAATAGAAATTGTGACTAATTCTGAGTGGCAGTTGTCAAGTAACATGAAATGGATTTGACAACCCA
Source organism: Nyssa sinensis (assembly GCA_008638375.1). Lineage (NCBI taxonomy): Eukaryota > Viridiplantae > Streptophyta > Magnoliopsida > Cornales > Nyssaceae > Nyssa > Nyssa sinensis. Next base: position 56,718,976 of record CM018046.1, read on the forward strand.
AAATATGTTACAGGCCATGTCTTACATATATATATATATATATATATATATATATAGAAGCAAATTTCAAGCACACAATATATATATATATATAGAAGCAAATTTCAAGCACACAATGTTATTTGTATCAGTGGTGGGTTTGAAACCACCCTAAAACAAAAACGAGGAAGGCATTGACAGCGAATGTTAAAACCACCACTAAAATGCCAGTAATTTGAATTAGTGGCATTTTTTTTTTCCCACCCTTTTGTGGTAATTTTGAACCTCCGCTGAAGGTTAATTTTCTGGTAGTGGGATTTATCATTCATTCAAAGAGAACCATAATGGAATCAATTGCACTAGGTTGAAGGAAATTAAAGATGGAAGAAGCATGACAACAACTCGCTTAATTTATAAAGTATTTGCACGACTGAGGTCTTAGTATCCACTTTTTACATAGTTGGTGTGAGTTCAATTATTTAGAGTAACAACATACACCCTAGTAATAGTTAGATTCAAAAAAAATTACTTGCCAAAGTTGTAATATGATAGTATAGACATGACATGAATTAGAAAGGGGTGGGTTAGAAGTTTGGTTTGGTCTTGGTATAAAATCTAACTCTGTGTGTGTGAATATTTATGTATTTTAAATTTTTTTTGGAAGTAATGTGTATGTATTGATATATAAAGAAACCTGCAAGATAGTGCAGAGGGTTATCACAAAGTTGTTCTTGTTGCTTTTTTGCTGTTTCAAGAAATCATGTCAGTAAGTTTCTGAATGCATGAAAATAGCCAGAGTAATAATTCTGGTTAACGCTAGAGTGAGAAAATTGAAAGCTTCTTTTGATCCATAAAATTTTTCTAAGCAAAATTTTATTTTGCTTTTTATAAAGTACTTTTAAATGTTCTTTTTTGGAAGTGTCAAGCCAGGTTTGAACACGAGGGTCTGAGAGACACCGAATTCTAATCCACTAAGAATCCGTTTGGCTGACTGTTTCGGCATTAAGGAAAAAAAATATGAATTTGATCCATGGAATCAAATCTTGCTAAAATTTGGGCCGTTTGTGGCCCAAAAACGGTGAACAAATAGGGCTGGAAACTGGAGCTACGACCACTAAAATGTTATCATATACCCTTCTCTCTCTCTCTCTCTCTCTCTCTCTCTCTCTCTCTCTCTCTCTCTCTCTCTATATATATATATATATATATATAGATTCATGAACCCAACAAAATGTTCTAACATAAAAATAAAGAAAAAGAAAATCAGTTGGATTTTGAGCATCTAGCTGAAATGATCGAAAATAGCGCACTCATATAGATTATTGACTTAAACATTGATCATGAAGCATTACAATATTGACCATCACGCCTTAATGTGCCATTATACATAGGCTACTTGTTCACTCATAATTCTCAAGAACCCTAATGTAGAAAATTGGACTTTATGCCCTATGTTTAATTTTTAAAAGAAAAAATATATCTACTGGTGGCGTCCAACAACCTCTCATTTCCTTGACTAAAATAATCATGAATTACCCCACCATCTAATCTAGTCTTTGTTTTTCATTAAGCCAAATCTAGTCATTGATTAGGTAGAAAATTAAATATTATTATTATTTTATTTATTGCATATTTTGTTCAATAAAGAATTCTAATGTAACGCTTTCAATTTGATAGGCCTTGATCCTTGAGGAAAAAGACCCTTTAGCTTGATTATAACATTCAGGTCAGTTCATTGCTCTTGCTCTTCCATAGTCTGTCTTTCTCCCCTGTTTGAGCTTCATGGAAGCCAAATTTTAGTTGGCTTCTGTCACTGTTAGAGAGTTATGGTTCCTTCCTTGTCCAGAACCAGCCCAACCCAGATCAGATCTCGAAAAATGTTGCACCTGGTGGTGATCATGAGAAGTTATTCCATTAGTTCATCACTTTGTATGTGACGATTTTTATGATTTTAGGAATATAGTAGATCTTACGTTAACTCTATAAAATACTAATAAAATTATAGACATTGTCACATGAATATTTCTAGTGATCCTCGTGAATCACCGATTTGGTTGGATGTGATTATAAAAAAAGTATTCATTGATCAATGCATCGTACTTGAATTAATGAGTATTTGACATATCAACTAACTAATATGTCAAACACTAGTTAGTTTGACTCTAATGCACCCTATTGTCTCAGAATTGTGAGAGATGTTGTCCAGCTCTATGATAATTTTATTTGCTTGACTAACTTACTCTTTGTTTATAAATTATAAATTTCATAAACCATAAATATAATAAGTTGAATTCGAAATTTTTAAATTTATAACAATTGTGATCGGTGGATGTGATACTCACTGTTTCTCTCATAAAAATTATATTATTTTTGCATTTTCATTGGTTTGTTGGTTGGTTGGTTGGAAAGAAATGGGATTGCTTGCGATGTTAGAAAGCTGAGAAGGATTCCAATTAGGATGTCCCACACATAAAGATACCTTTCTTGTCCACTCGTATATATTCTCCAAATCAAGCAAATTGTAAATAAATTAATTCATAGTGTTCAAAGATCCTAGGCCTTCCCAATCAATGTTCCCATGACCATTACTTTTCTTCCTCTTGACCTTTATATATATATATATATATATATATATATATATATATATATTCTACTAATTTTAATTTATTCATTTTTAATGAATATTTTATACACTACTAGCTTGATTGGATAAAGAGAAAGGTATAAAGGTGGCTTAGCGAGGTAACTTGGCCTATTTCAAATGAAAAAATTTATTTTGTTTTATATACATTTTTTTTTTCGAATCGCTATATATATATATATATATATATATATAATATTTAAGATTTCTTCTTCTTTACGTTACTTGTATCCAAAACACAAAAAAAAAAAAAAAAGTGATTTGGTGAGGGAACGGAAATAATGTATTGAATCTATTAAGCTCTCACCCTCACATAAAGAATCTTAAAATCATAACCTTTTTTTTTCTGGAGAGATACGCATTATATTACTTGAACAAATTAGACTTAGAAGCCATTTGAAGAGGGCAACAGTCGCACCCAAATTCATGGAACAGTGGCTTGTAATTCAATTAAGTGTTTGGCACATTTTTCAAGACCACGTTTTACAGTAAGACCCACCAAATACCAATTGCAAAATAGGATTTTAGAGAAACAAAAAAAATTGGAAAAGCTATAAAGCTATAAAAAAAAAATCAACTTCACTTTTCAAACAGCTTTGATTTTTTACACGTTTTATCTCTAAACTCTCTATTTGAAAAAGCTATAAAAAAAAAAAAAAAAAAATCTACTTTTTCAAAGAGTTTTAACTTTTTACATGCTTTATTTTTAAACTCATTACTTACACATTATTTAATATTTACAATATAAAAATTACAAAAGAAAATTTACCGTTAGAATCATTTTTACACAATTTTTAGTAAATAACAAACTGATTATTTCATAATTAATTCTTCAAAACAAATTTACAATAATCAATGTTTTAGAATCAATTCTCTAAAGTATGAAACTCTTTCGAACAGTCTCTTATGCAATTAAGTAACTTGTTTTATATTACAATCCTGTACTAAAACATTGGAAGTGTGACGATGTCTATTATCATTTAAGAATGTGATTCAATATGTGTCAATTCAACTTGCAGGTGGCATCAACTTTTATTATGCAAAAGGCAAAAGTTCATGATTCTTTTTGTTTTTGTTTTTTCAGATTTATCAAGGAAACCAATATAGACTTTTCCATCACCTATAATCCTGAGTCACCTACCTCTTCCTACAAAGTGAAGATTTTCATGGTCTCACCAAACAAAAAATGTTGACTAATTGATCACACTTTTAACTTTTCTTTTCCTCATAGATGCTTTATGTTTAATACCCATATATTAGTGTTTCACTTTTGGCATAAACTTTGATCATGTGGCCTCACAAACATAAAAAAAGCATGACTTTTGTGGAATTTGAGAGCAACTCCTTTTTGAAACTCCTCACACTCATACATCCATAGGCCCATCTGGGGCGGATTTAGAACTTCAATTTAGGAGAGGTAAAAATATAAAAATTAAAATTTTAGAAAATCTTTTCTAAAAATATGAATTTTCTTTTAGAAACAACTCTTTAATTTTTTTAAAGATTCCCATAAAAATTATAAGTAAAAAAATCAAAATTTAAAAAACTTTAGAAATGGTGCCCATTTGCCTCTGAGAATACACATTTTTCATCCCCAAGGACTCTTAAAATCACATCATTTGAATTTAGAGTAGGTCTTGAGTCGATTCCCAATGCCCTTGTCGCTAGGTCATCTAAAGGTGAGTTAAGTTGATTAAATTTTATATTTAAAAAATACATGTATACAAAATTAAATCTAATAAAAAAGAACTCGACATCTCTAACATGTGCCATTGAGATAGTCTTCCCATGTTAGCATGAATAATACTAATATGTAATAACTCCCAAGGTTTTATTTGGGTACTTTTTCTGTAAACAAAAATTTATGCAAAATATTTGTAAAAAATTATATCAATTTACGGTCTGATCACGCAACTGAAAGTTATAGTTGGTGGAATCGATTCAAGTCAAAATATATATATATATTAATATGTAATATATAACAACTGTGAGCTTGTTTTGATTTATGTTGATTTTTGAATGGACATGATAGCATTGTTGTCCAATACATCTCCCCTGAAAAGCAAAGTTACATTGAGATAAAACGTTGTAAATTATATTTAACAATTCTTGCCCAAGTCATCATATTCTTTATCTTGTTTCTTAAAACGTGAAATGGCCAACAATTTTTGTATTTAGGTGAGGAGTTTTTCAAAACATCATCAAAGGAAGCGACTTGAAAATGAAATTACCATCAACAAATTGGATTTGGTTTTCCTTCCTTAATTTTCTACCATTAGTAATTAATTTTTTAATAATTTAACACTCTAATATACATATATATATATATAATTATAATTATACATATTAAGACCTACTACTTTATGAGTATTATTGACCCACAAAACTATATCAAATATCATAATGATTAGACAATTATTGGAAATTTAATTACAAGAAATCGTAATTTACTTTTCTCCATAGAGAATTCTCTTTCAAAAAAAAAGATGTAATTATCATTACATAAAAAAATCATTTAATTCACTTTAAGTTTTCCTTTAATTATTATACTTGACTGAAACTTTGCTTTTGTACATTTTAAAATGCAAAATTAATATAAAAATTATTTTAAAAATTTAACTAAACGGTTAAATTTATTTTTCAAAACAACTTTTATGAACATAGAGACCAAATATAAAAATTATCCCAAACATATTCTTGTTGTTTTAACTAATTTTGAAGATTAAAAGAAAGTTGAACTGGTAAAATTAATCTAATCAATTTATTTATTACTTTTCTTTTGCATAATCAAATGAAACTCATTGATATTTTTATTAATAATGGTAATAACATAATTTTAAAAGAATTAAAAATTAAGAGAACCCATTAAATTTCAATATAGTTTTGATTATTTTACAAAGAATAGATTCTTTACTTCAAAGCACCAAAAATATGTAACATTGTGTTCCTTTCCAATCTTATTCTTATACATATATATATATATATATATATATATATATATACGTCTAGATACATTCAATACTGCCTATATAAAATATTAATGAGAAAGAACACAAAAAAACTCCCATTAAATAAACCCCACGTCTCCTTAAGTGCAATCTAAGCCAACAAACGCCTACCTTCCTGTCTCTCTCTGTCTACTCTCTCTCTCTCAACTTGAAAACTGCTTTGCAAACTTCACCATCAATGGCGTAAAGCAATATCAATATCCTAGCGTGCCCGAATTCTCTGAAACAATTGGGCCTCCCAAAAACACGATTCAAATCTATTTAATATCGAGCTTTTGTAAAGAATCTATCTTTAACACTGATAGTGCAGAGAGTGAAGATAGATACAGATATATATGTGTATATGTGTATGAAGAGGAGTGAGAATTGCAAACCTGGGAAAACACGGGGAGTTGTTGTTCGAGGGAATCTTCGACTGCATCCATGAAATTACGGCCGCCTTCGTGTTCGCTAGGATGAGCGACTCTGCTTTCAGTGTGGAAACGACGTCGCGCCTCGCCCAATGGCGGATCGACAATTTGGCCTCTTGCACCTACCGCAAATCCAACCCTTTCAAGATCGGAAAGTGGAATTGGTGAATTTTCTCGCACAATTAAACTTTTTCAATTGTTTTATTTCATGATTCCTTTTTTACCTTGCCGTTTGGTTGCTCAGAAAAACAGAGGAAAAGAAAACAACATCAAATTAAGAATCTTCTAATTGTATGATAATTTGGTTTTCTGATAGATAAATAACTTTGGAGCAACTCAGAATTCGAATAGTCTTGTTAGGCTCTGTTGACCTTTTACCTTTCTTTTTGTCCAAATGCAAAAAGTTTGGGTCTAATTTCTTTTCTTTTCTTGAATTCCCTGGGCAGATAAACAGAATTTTTAGGAAATTTTTTGATTGTTTGCTTTCTCGTGTTATCGGTAGAAATGGAAATTTGTCTTTTAAGACTTTGTGTGATTTCAATTTCTTACCTTCTGTATTGTAACATTCTAAGAGGGCAGAGTGGAATTTACTTTTGTGGGTTTAAACTGAAGGCATTTAGCTGTCGAAAAGAATCGGACGTTGTTTATTAAACTGTACCCAGAGATATCAAATTTAACGAGAGACAACCCTCCAATTGCATCTTTTATCATTCGACTATTGTGTTCTGCAGCAGATCGCAAGGCTTTGATTCATCCAGGTAATTAATTCAAGTTTATACTTTTCTTTATATTCTTCATGAGAGCTAACATTAGACACACACACATATATATTCTCTTATAAGAGCTCTGAGGTCCAGGATGATGCTTCGGATACCTTTTTATATATATATTTCCTCACAGCATGTATCTATATATCAGAAAAGCCAGAGGACAAGGGTGATCTTAACTCATGAATTTATGTGGTTAATCAATTATTTACCTAAATTAGAAGAAACTGTGCTGCTTCAGAAATGAAATGTCTATGGATTAGAACGTTGTTTATAGATTGAAAATTCAAACTTTGGTAGATGAGGAATTTACCTCATTTTCTTTATGTTTTGTCTTCTAAATTATCTAATATTGTTTTGCTAACTGTTTTCTCTGCCTCTTTTCTTTTTTCATGTGTGCCTGCAGAAATCAAGGATAAGCAACTCAAGAATAACGACGATTTTGTTTGGGCAATTGAGGTTCCTTTAACAGGGAAATTCATCGTCGAAGTTGAATTTCTTGATTTGAAGACTGTTTCTCCAGACGTATGCATCTATGATTTTATCAGCTATCCTTACCATCCCTCTTTATTGTTGATTGATTGACTGACATATTGGAATGGATGGCTACCTCAAAATCCTTTTAACATTAAAATGTAGATGAGATTAATATGCTATTAGCCTATTACATGAATTATAGCCATCTAATTTTTAAGGTTTGTGATCTAAAAGTAAGAATTTAATGTATATAGTCAATCACCATTGAAACAAAAATGGAAGACTAAATTGTTGTTAACAATGTTCATACTACCATACCTATGTTCCATTCTAACAAACATCGTGCATGCAATGCAGGGTGGAGAACCTTGTTCGATCTGGGCTGAAGTGTTCCCGCAAAAGCAATCGAATGCAACAGCCCTTGCAGCACTCGGTCGAATGTTGACAGAAAGCATTCACACAGACGTTGTAATCAACGCGTCTGATGGGAGCATTGGAGCCCATCGTGCAGTTCTTGCTACACGATCACCTGTTTTTCACAGCATGTTTTCACATAACCTCAAGGAGAAGGAACTATCTGCCATAAACATCTCTGATATGTCTATTGAAGCTTGCCAGACTTTTCTCAATTACATTTATGGGAACATACAACATGAAGAATTTCTGACCCACCGACTGGTACTTCTGCAAGCAGCTGATAAGTACGACATTTCTGACTTGAAGGAGGCGTGCCATGAGAGTCTTCTTCAAGATATTGATAGTAAGAATGTGCTTGAGAGGCTCCAAAGTGCTTCTCTTTATCAACTGCCGAAACTGAAGGCCTGCTGCATGCAATATCTTGTGAAGTTTGGTAAAATATTTGACATTCGCGATGATTTCAATTCCTTCCTGCAACGCGCAGACAGGGAACTTATTACTGAAATCTTCCATGAAATTCTTACTACATGGAAAGGTTTCTGATATTCTGCCTAAGAAGGAAAAGAGAAGAACAGTCTGTTTGTGTCAGTAGTTCTTTGATATGTCCATGAAAATGGGTTGTTAGAAGAATTGTAGTTGTTGCCATGGAAAGATATTCTTTTGTTCAAAGGCAATTTGTTTGTGTACATGTACAGAGATTGATTTCAATGGAACAGATGTTGTTGCCTGGTTATACAGACGTACTTACAAATGTGTTGTAAATTAAACACTTCCTCGGTAACTGTACCTATGTATGTGAGTTTACTTGGATCATCAATCAGTAATCACTAACAGAAATTTGGATTTGATTAACATTAGTCAAGAAAATGACTTCAACAACGGAAATTATAATGATCTAACAACTTGATGCTGTGCATATGACCATATCTGGGTAAGCTAGATATATTTTCTAGAAATGGACATTGGAACTACGTTCATAGCATAAAAAAATCTGTAGCATATAAGAAAAATCAAGAGGGAATTGTTTAGAATAGAATTTGACACTGCTAATAGGTTGGGCTGACAACAACAACAAAAAAAGGCTCACCTTGGTGACTTTAACAATTACAGGGTGGTCTTTGTTGGCTAATAGGATCTCTCTATAATGACATAAAAAGGTGAAACTGTGAATTCCTCAACTCTCTTCTTCTTCTTCAACTATGAATCTTCTGCACCAGAGACCTCTATGTCATAGAAATAAAGAATCTGGGATTTGTATGAACCAATTCAAGAAACAGAGAACTTTTGATCACAGAGAGAGAGAGAGAGAGAGAAATCAGAGAAGCTTGGCAGGTACTTGTGCTTGGAGTTGGGGAAATTGGGGCCTTCTAAAAAATATGGGGGGAATATTACTGGGATCTTATTCCAATATTCTCTTTACCTACAGAAAGACAGATAGAGAGAGACTTAAATGTCATTACTTACCTCCTAAGACCAATGAAAAAGAATACATCAAGAGTCAAATTTAATATATATATATATATATATGTTATTTTAACTTGACAGTGCCGCTACGACACTGGCATAAGTTTGACACTTCGGGAGTTGATTGTTGTGGCTTGAAAAGCACACTAATCAACCGGCAAACTTCCAAACTCCGCAAATGTCCTTAGCATTACTTTTAATTTAATTCAATATTCAGTTTCTGTCATTTTGGCCTTGGTTCCAAGGTATCATGAGTGCAAATGTTATTCAAATTTGTAGAAAATTAAAGGGAATATATGATAACCTAAAGTTGTTAACTTCTTAAAGGGAATATATGATAATCTAAAGTTGTTAACTTCTTAAAAGGATTGGTTTCAAAATGAAGAATTTTTATAAAGTTTAGCCTAATTGATCATCTTATTCTTTTTCTTATATGGAAGTTATGATTTTAAGTCTTCCTCTACTCATTTAAAGAGATGTGAACATTATCTTTAATTAATCTGAATTATTTGGTCGCTTTATTAAAAAACTTCTACAAATTTTTATTTTTAATTTAAAAGAGAATAAGAATATTTTCATTTTAAAAAGGCCAAAGCAGAGGAACGAAACCGGGAAGAAAATGATCTCCTAACCCTTTCATTTGAGAGAGTGAGTCACGCATACAATGAGCCTTTTCTTTGATTATTCCTTTTTTCACTGCTGCAGCTTACTCATGCCATGAAAAGGCAAGCATTTTCTTTTGGATTATTTTCTTATATGAATCATAGCTTAATAGTGGGGGTGATTATTGCATGTTTTTTGAGCATATAATGATATATGATAAAACTATGCACATGGGATGAACGATGTACTATTCACCTGGTTTTCTGTTAGACTTTTCTAGGTTTTCATTCAATTTTAGGCTTTTTTTTCTGGCATTTCTGTTTGGCATTCAGCTATGCTTCATCTTGTTTTATCCTCTCTTTTCCCTTCCTGATGCAGTCTTAGAACATTTTCAACGCTAAATTTCATTTTATTTATGTTAATTCTATAATTTGACATTTTACGGTACAAAAAATGTCAATTTTTGGTAACTCTACTGTAATGTTAAAATACTATTTTTTAGCATAACAACTATTTTTCTTTTATAAAGTAGTGTGAATCCCACGTCTGTTTAACATTTACTTGATAAAATGACGTGAACTCTGTTTTTTTTTTTTTTGTCATGTGCAAGTTATATTCCATAAATACTATAAAATAGCATTGACTATTTTTAAAGTCAAATATGACGTAGGAAATCACATTGCCATTTTTGACAAGTCAAATAACACATTATTGGAGTATCATTTTTTACATCAATGCCAAATTTTAAAAATGACACATCAAATACATACGCATTGAAGTGACTCTCGTATATTGTATATAGGAGCACATTCACATGGCTCAAAACCATCAATGACTAATCTTATTATTGGTAATAAGGAAAGAAAAACAGACAAATGAGACACCCCTTAGATTAGAAAGATCTCATAAATGAGTAATCTTTTGTGACATAATTACAACTATCACAATTACTCATATGGGTGTGAAACTTGCTCCTAACACACTCACATGAGTCGCACACTCATGTAAATAATTATACTAAAAAAAAAATTATGCCATAAAACATTACTCTTTCACAACCGCCATGTCGGCCACGACAACCAATTGCTTAGTTCTGGCGGAGCATATTTAGAAGTTCCCCTCTCTCAACGTGTGAGAAATACTGCTTACAATCTTCAATCAAATCCTCATGTCATGGATATCATCCACTCATCTCATTACATTTTTCTGGGATCTTTCTTAGGATGGAGTAGAGTTTGTCAACGAAAGTTATCGATTATTTTTGTTTTCTTTCATACATAATGAACAGATATTTATCTTCATTTTGTGCAAATTATCTGACCATTTAATATAGATCAATCCAAAAATGTTACATGAATATTCAAATTTGATAGTGAAACGTTTCTTTCTCAAGCTTTAGAGCACATTTGAATGTGATAATTTGAATATAAAAAAAAAAAAATATTGAAACAAAAAGTTACTTTCACTCGTACGGATTGTTATAATTGAAATAAGTGAAAAGATACAAAGAAAAAAAGGAAAATTTATTTAATAAATTTTCACTTTTTAAATACTATAAATACACGTGAGTTAAAACATTAAGTCAATTGTCAAATATAAAAGAATATAATTTTGTTAAATAATTTAATATAGTTCCATCAAAGTGTAAAGAAATATGTAAGGATGCCTCTCAAGGTGGCGATAATTTGTTAAATCCTTTACTTTGTTTCCTTGAGTAGCCAAATATTATAACCTCCTATTTTTGTTTGTTTTGGGTTAACATTTTACCATAGAGTTCTTTTTATTTAGAAAATGCTATATCATCACCTGAATCCTAAATATTAATTTTTTAATTAATAAATTTGTATTTTTTTAAACTCCAAGAATTGAAGGACGAGGGAGAACAGGGTTGTCCTTTTATTTTGCTTGTATTAAGCATCCATCGTGATGGAAGGTACGGCTTTAACTCAAGAGTCGATGGAAGCATTGCCGTGGGTCTACGCGTGGAGAATCCGCGTGGGGCCTATCAACACGAACACCTGTTGGAGTGGTAGATAGGGCTTTAACTCAAGAGTCGATCAGTCAACTCTTTTTCAAGGTATGGATGTACTTCAGTGGTAAATTGGTAATAATAGAGCTCCATCTCAATACTAACCGCTCTTTCCCAAATTTCTTACCAAATTTACATGATTTTAATTTCATTTAATTTCATTTATGTTATTTTTTAAACTAATATAATTTTAAAAATTATATTTTGCTGGCTCTTTTTCAAATGTCTCACCAAATTTACATAATTTTAATTTCATTTAACCAAATTCACGTTATTTTTTAAATAATTATTTTTAACATTAATATAATTTTAAAAATCATATTTTGACAACTCTTTTTCTAATGTCTCACCAAATTTACATGATTTTAATTTCATTTAATCAAATTCACATTATATTTTAACTATTTTTTAAACTAATATAATTTTACAAATCATATTTTAAATATATAATTTTATTATTGATTTTTTAACAAATTCACATCTTTAAAATATAATTTAATTTTTTTAAAATACATCTAAAATTGCACTGTCAAACCATGAACAATTTAAAATATATTTAAATGAATAAACATTTATGAATTTATGAATCAATCCATAAAAAAATTCCTCTTCGCCCTCGTCGCTTCTCATTACAGATTGACAGTTGCTCTAGTCAGCAACAAAATTTGTGAACTAAAAGCTAATCAATCATCACTTCTCAATTATCATCACAATGACAGTTGCTCTAATTAGAGAGAGAATTTGTGCTTTAGTAGATAAAAAGGTAACATGATTTCATCTTTTTTAAACCAACCACATCACTGTTTCATTTAGATTATTCTAAAAACAATTTATGCCATCAATTCCCATCAGATTTGTGGCAGCAACAATCTCACTGAGTATCGCATGCAGCAGGGCAGAGCTAGGAGTGTGACAATGAAAAAATTCTTCATTACTCTCGATATACTCAGGAGTCCTGCTTGCAGAATATGTATATCATATGCTGATGTGAACGATGTTAACTGTAGCCGGGTAAAATATCTCGAATAGGCAGTAGAATCACTCAAACAGGACCGAAAACCTATTTTTGTTCGATAAGAAGTTCACAGATTCACAATCATGACTGATCACCGGCCAATTTGCTCAAACTGAAGCCTTTAAGATTAAACAAATTTAACAAGAAAACGTTAATCCAAACAGATGCACTAAAAATTTGTATATCACATATGCTGATGTGAACGATGTTAACTGTACCGGGTAAAATATCTCGAATAGGCAATAGAATCACTCAAACAGGACCGAAAACCTATTTTTGTTCGATAAGAAGTTCACAGATTCACAATCATGATGATCACCGGCCTATTTGCTCAAACTGAAGCCTTTAAGATTAAACAAATTTAACAAGAAAACGCTACTCCAAACAGATGCACTAAAAAATTGTTTAATCTAGTAGCTCGCAACTAAAACATAACAACAATTTCAGTGCACGGCTTTACACATATATTAAACAACAGACAAGCAAATCTATATGGTAAACTCAATCAAAACATACAAACCGTTCGTACTGGAAGAAGAGAGGAGAAGGAAGGAGAGGGAGGAGTGATCGGAAACCAATGGCATGGGAGGAGTCGGAAAGAAAACTCCAGTTGAGTCATCTTTCCGTCTTACCCATGCCGCAAGCTTCCGAAAACTCTCAAAGCTCCCTCTCCATTTTCTCCCAGATGCTTTCTGGAACCCCGAAACAGTTCCCTTCCGAATCGCACCCAAAAGGGAGATGTCTTCAGATCTGTGAGTAGAGAGTCCTCACAATAGATAAAGAAAGACAAAACCAACTCGGAGGAGTAAGCAAAAAGGTCTGGTAAAGAGACAGAAGCCGATCTAAGGTAGCGGCGACCTTTGGGGAGGGTAGCGGCGTTAAGGGCAGGCGAGAGACGGAAGAATGTGTGCTTCTACAAACCCTACACTTCACATTATATAGAGGGGATAGGACGGGAAAGGGACTCGGAAGACGAGATATTTTTTCCCACACGCGTTTTCAATTGGGTTTGCTCCGAATCCGAAAGAGGATTGGGGCAAGTTACTCCTACGATTCACATTCCGAGTTTGATAAAATATTAAAGTGTAAATTACATCTAACCTTTTAAGGTTTCTGATAATTGATAAAAATTTTTTATAATTTTTAAAATAATACTGTATTTTTTTCTAGTTTTAATGTCTATAACAAATTCCCTCTGTCATTAGGTTGACCTAACAAAGTTTGATGATGTAAGCAATTTTTTATCTAAATACCAATTTTACTCCTACAAGTCATGATTAAATGACAAAATTATCCCTCACTTTTAATAATTTTTTTTAATTAATAATCTCTCTCAATTTCTCTACCCTGACCTCTTTCGTCCTCTCTCATCTCTCTCTCAATTTCTTTGGCCTAACCATGCTCCATTACTGGAGGATGGAGCTCCGACGAATTTGTCTAAGCAACAGAAGCTCCGGCGATACAATGTGCAAATCCAAACATGGTGGCTCCACTGCCCTCTACAACTCTATATTTCTTAAATCTCTCTACACTTCTCCTTCATTAAATTCCTCCACCTTACCCTTAACGTCTGAGAATGATGGTGACTCCATGTGCAAATTCCAACCCCACCTCCTTCTTTACCTGCACAATTTTCTCCTTTAGCCTCTGGTCTAAATCCTCAACCATAACCACAACCACGTGCCCAACAAAAAGCCAAAAATCTCTCTAATTTCCGATGCCAAGCTCCGAACAGAATTCACCCACCACGACCAGACTGTCGCTTGGACCAATAACGGCAGCTTCGGGTCGTGCCAGCCTAGATCATCGCCGCCCAACAACAGTGGCAACTCAAATTCCTCCGTCAGCCCGATGCTTTCTACATCAACCACCTCAAACCCTTCATCCTTCGAACCCGAACTGTAATCAAAGACCTGATTAACGCCGACAACGTAGACAAGGTCTCCATCGTCGACAACGCCACCACCGCCGCGGCCATCATCCTGCAGCAAACCAGCAGGGCCTTCGTTGAGGGAAAATTCCAAAAAGGTGATGCCGTTGTGATGCTTCATTACGCCTACGACGCCGTCAAGAAGTCCATCGAGAAAATCCCTTTTCCCCATATTTTCTTGGTAAACAAACATACAAAGAAGCATGATTTTCTTGATCTAATTCTTGAATTTCTTCTATTCAAATGGGTTTTTGCAACAACAACACCAATTTGTGTGATACTCTTAGAAACCCTCACCATCGACGTGAACCTGAACCACATCTTGTCGTCATCGTGCCGATAGGTCTTGAAAAAGGAGGGGGTGGCGCTGTGTAGAGTGGAGCACTTTGCGGCCTGCGGGGAAAGCCAAGCTCCCGATAGAGCTTGCCGGCGTCGTCGAGGCGGAGGACGTGTTCGGGCTGCTTGGAGAGGAAGTCATTGGGTTTGGTGAGGAACTTAAAGAAGGCGTCGCGCTTGACGATGTGTTCGAAGTGGGGGAGGTGGCTGGATGAGTGTGGTTCTGGGGCAATACATACAGGAAGGGTTAACAGAGAGATGAATTTGTGGGTTTGACAGGAAATGAGTTTGACAGAGAGAGAAAATGAAGTATTTAGGTTAAGGAAATGGATTTGACAGTGAAGATGGGTTAATTAATATATAAGGGTATATGAGTAATTGACTTAATTTCATTAACGCCATTTGTTCCTACCAAACTGACAGGAGGGACAGTATTATTTTTAAAACTATAGGAGAGGTTTCTGTAATTGTCAGAAACCTTAGGAGAGGTAAGTGTAATTATCTCAATATTAAAAGTTTTTAAAATAAATTTTTTAAATCCAAAAAATTTGATAATAAATTTTTTTATTTAAAAGATTCAAACAAAAAAAATTAACTATAAAAAAAGTCGTAACTGTTAAGATTCATCATAATACTATTAAAATATATTATTAATTAAACTAAAATAATATTCAAAATATATTTAAAAAAATATATTAAATATTTTATAAAAAAAATTGCGATTTAAAAAATATCAATAAGGCCCAAAAATAAGTTTTCATCTCATAAAATATTATGATTTTTTTGGATTTAAAAATTTAATTTCTATATTTTTAGTATTATTTTAAAATATATCTTAAAAGTTATTTTATTCTAATTAGTAGTAAAAATATATTCTTTGAATCTTTGAAATAAAAAAAAAAATTATCTCAAACTTTTTGAATTAAGAATTTTATTTTAAGATTCCAAAAAAATTTCATCATGCTACCCATTTACTTTTTTATTTTTATTTATTTATTTTATTAAATTAATTATAATTAACATATTTTAAATAAAACATTATTGAGTGTTAAAAATAAAAAATAAAAATTGGGACGTAAAACAATAGGTATTTTATAAAGTGTTAAATTAACATAAAATTCAATCCAAAACATTTTAAATCAAAAAGTTCTTAAATTTGTTGGTGATAAAAATGTCACTCCTTTCAAAAGCTTGATCTCTATTGTGTAAATAAGATAAACTGTTACTTTGCTTCTACCACATCATTTTTTTATGTAATTTTAAAATTATTTAACTTGCAATATATAAATTTAATTTTAATAAAAAAATTTATATATATAGCTTTTAAAAATTGAGATTTTTTAAATAATATTCATATTTAAAGACTTTTTATGATATTTCTAAAATTATATTATATTTTTCTATTTTTTATGACAAATTATACATACTTTCATCAAATCTATTTTTTTTAAATCACAAAAGTATTCCTTTTATTTTATTTTTTTATATTTTTTCAATTTTGTCAAATTATATTTTAACTTTTTATTTTTAGATAAATATTGATTAAAATATTTTTTTAAAAATAAAATATAAGTTATTTACTTTAATTTTATTTTTATATAAAATTAAAACAAAAACAAAAACATTTAGTTTAAAAAAATGTATAAAAAAACTAAAACGGATAGATTTATCATTTTCAAAAAGAAAAAATGCACAAATAAAAAGTAGGTATAATTTGTTAATAAAAATAAAAAATAACACTCTAATTTCAAAATTGATGTTTATAATTAATAAAAATCATAAAAAGAAATCTATAATTTATTTTAAAAAAAATCTTAAAATTAAACGAAAGTCAGGATATGTGGGGTTAAATTTTATAAAAATCGATATTCTTATTCGCATAATTTTATGGTCACGGGTAGTGGTGTCAATTCGTGTTATCGTATTGCGTTTGGGTCATGTCAAGACATACAGATTCGAAAATATATGTTAACCCTAATCCGACACTATTAACAAATCGTGTCAAGTTTCAAAATTCAAACCCAACTCATTCATTAAACAAGTTATACGTGTCGACACACTTAACTTGTTTATTTTTAAAATAAAAAAATTTACCTATCTTTTAATATGTATAGACAATTTTCAAGTTTAGTAACTTTGGATATAGAACAAATCAAAGTAAAAACTTATTTTATAAGTAAAAAGTCTTCAAATTTTGATAAATATTTGATGTGAAACGAATTACTTTAACTCATGATATTTTTTATAATTAAACGTGTTAAGTCATGTTAAACGGGTTGACATTAGTAAAACTTAAATATAACTTATTTATTAATCATCTTATATGAGTAAATTCGTTTATAACCTTAACTCATTCATGTTCAATCCAAACTCGTTAACTTTATTCATGCATGTCATATTGTCGTTAGGTGTCAAAAATTTACACTCCCAATCACGGGACCATTTCGTCATTTTGCCAAAATATTCGACCACGTCCTAAGCCCCCAGTTGTCTATAAATGTACCCACAGGCCTGCTTCCGTAGATCTTCCCAAGTTGGCGCCCAGAAAACCAAGAGAAGAAGGATGCGAAAGGGGAGAAAATTTTCCAAAAGACGTTTAAAACCCTAGGACGCTCTGTGTCTAAACCTGTATTAATCCTATCTCTATATTGCCCGACCTCTCTGCTCTCCAGTTCACTCATTTCATTTGAAAGTCTAATTACCATAATTCTACATTTTCAATCCAATTAATTTCAAATTTGTTCATATATCAGTCAAAGTTTATGGCGGATGGACAGGTTATAATGCGTGCCAAGTACAAGACTTCTGTCAAAGACCCTGGTGTCCCAGGTGTTCTGGGTAAATCTTTTCAACGCTATAGATATATTGCATCAGGTTATATATATAAAATATGTATTTTATTGGAAAATGTTTCGAAGAGATGGCGCACATTTGCTAACCATCTTTGATCCCTCGATCGGGATAAAAGTCAGAAATTAAAGTGATTCTAATAGTAAAAACTTAATTCATATAGAATTTAATGGATAAGAGACGCATTCCCAGATTCACATGGTCTCTTAGTAGTAGAAGGGGTGGCCTAGTGCCAGCTGGGTTAAATGTACGCAGCCTTATCCCACAATGCGGGGTCTCGTAGTATTATTGCACATATTTATGTATGAATGTTGATGTATATGAATCATTGTCAGTTGAAATGGCATTAGAACGCAAGATGCAGAATGTGTCATAAGGTTTTACTGTTATGAATATTGTGTTACTTCTGTATTCATAACTATTACTGTTTTTGGTGATGATAGCAAAGTGTATGTTTCTGTTGAAAAAGATTTATTCAAGTTATCATATATCCTTATGTTTGTATTCTTCATTTATTTGTTTTTTTACCTCTTTCTGAACCAAGTTGAATTGTTGTTATTCTTTGCAGACCGTGGACAAGTTTGTATTTATGCCTAATGATCCAAAATCACCAGCAAGGCTCAATGTGAAGTTTAGATTGATTAATGGTTTTTTATTTTTCAATATTGTTCCTGTTCTAGGAGTTTTATATGCCTGTTGCTAGAATGATATATTGTTGCAACTTACTGATATAGGGGGATTTTAGAAATAGTGTATAGAGATTCAAAAAAGAATTGGGCTAATTCAGGTCATAATCATTTTCACAGGAACTCACTGTAACAAAAACAATTTTAAATGTGTTTGTGTATTGAGAGACAGGCTCTTTGGATACAAAGACAATAGGAGAGAGGAGAGAGAAACACAATAGAATAGAACAACTTTGCCAACTGAGGCTGTAGAGGATGGTTGTTGGTGCCAACGGTGACACTTGCCTCGGGGGAAAACCAATATTGTCCGTGTTTAACACTCCCATCACCCCACCCAATATTGTCCATGTTTTTTTTTAGTTTTCATACCATATTGTTATGTAATGATTTCATAATGTTTTCCCATCCATCTTTGTTGTGAATGTTCGGGCCGAAAGCTCTCAACAGAGGGGACCAATAAAAGGCATTACTGAATCTCGTCCAAGATCAGGTTTTGTTTCAAAATGATTACTATTCCACAAGATTACTATTACCTGAATCTCCTTTTGCTTGTTGAACCAGCCTTCATGGAGTTATTCCCAATGTCCATCCAAGCGGACTCATTATTTTGTACTGCAGAACTATTTACGATTTTCTATATATTTAACAAACATATACTTAATGTAGCTCCAATTGTTATGACAAAAACATTAAAGTTTCAACTCTGCATTGTTTCAGGTTGTGAATTTCATTTTTGAGTTTGAAAATTCTTCTGATCATGACATTTGCCTAGATTTTACAGGTATCTCAAATTCTCAATCATGGTCAATATATGGATTCATAAGATTTTCTGCCTAAAAAGTAATCCTGCTCCCAATATAAATAGCAGTTTTAATTTTATATTCTTAGGCCCTTGAATTTGCTATTTTTTTAAAGATTTTTTTTTTTTGGTTACATGTTTGTATGCAATTTCTTTCCTCCCTCTTTCTTTTTGCTGCAGTTCGTTTTACTACCATGCTTCTTTTAAGGTCATTCACTGATCTCATCCATTCTTATGCCTCCACTGGACTCCATATTTTTGCATTTCTTTTTATGAATGAAACGTTGAACTTGAGCCAACATCTGGATAAGTAGATGGAGCATTTTGTTTCTTCACCCAATCTAGAGCTCATTGGAGATAGAAGATTGACTGCAAAACTACTGACTAATTATAGAAATTCAGAGCGACTTCATTTTTTTTGTTTGGTTATTGATAAGCTTCTGCTTGTGTGACTATTTGAGAGTGTCTGTTGGAAATCTAATCGACCATCTAGAAAGCAATCATTAGTTAGCAAGTTTTCCTTCCTACTCCTTTGTGTTGACATTTGAAGAATAAGTTCATGCATTTTCTGATTTGTACTTGAAAAAACGTGAATAGGGCTTTCCAAACAAGATTTTTTTACAGTTTTACACCTTTCCTTGCACCAGTCTCTTTTAGAAATAAACTTTAACAGAATATGTATTTTGGACTATATATTTATAATTGCTTGCTGCATACTGTTCGGAATATTTAATTGCATTTGTTTAAAATGTTTGACTACAATATTCTTGTTTATAATCCTGTAGCATATAGGTTGAAGTTTTGACCTGAAATGTTGTGTCTGGTGCCCCTTCGAACAGCCAGAGTTCTTACAATGTCTGGAGAATCTGGGAAAGCTGGTTCTGAAAGATCTGCTGTTACAGTTCAGGATGAGCAACTTAGCACAGCAGAAATAAAGCGACGAATTAAGCTGCTGCAAGAGGATAGGTAAATTTACTTTCCCACTCCCAGACAAAAATAGTTTGATCAGATGAAACTGAACCATTCAACTTATAATTTTAATTTTTTATAACATTATGAAATATGTTTCATTGTTGAGAAGTTTGAGAAAAATCAAATGGATGAATTGGTCCAAATCAAGCAATTTTTGTAACACAACTGCACATAATATGTTAATCAGAGTTAACCGGCCTAGCCTGCACCTATTTGTGTGTCTATAGGGTTCACATGTATCTTATTTGCAAAGATATCTATGTTTTGCCTGTACTTTCTATATTTAATTTATATTGAAGGTGGATTATGAGACAGTGATGTCTCGTCAGTAAACACTTTCATAGCACTGAAAGAATGGAATGAATTTGAAGAAATATTTTGAGATGTGAAGTTTATTTAAAACTAGTCACAGGCAGAGGGGAGAGGAGGGGACTCATTAAGCCCCTTACTTGGGGGGTATTACAGGTTAATTAACTTCTGAGTTCTTATGAAATCATTGACATATAATTCTCTCATGAGAATATGAGCTTCAACTCTAACTAAAATCTCCAGTTTTTCTGGACTGTTTGCTGCCAAATGTGGTATATAATCTTTGCACTTGTAAATTTCCTTTTTAGTTGTTATCACTGAAAAGTAACATTTGCAGTGAGTTGCAGAAACTACATATGCAGTTTGTGATTGGAAGTGTCTTGACAGAAGCTGAGTTTTGGGCAACAAGGAAGGTAAGCTATTAGTAATATTTCATCTTCATAGATCATCTTTTATGAGTATGATTTTTCATTGTTTGAGCTTTAAGTCCCACACAGCTGTGCTTTTTTTAAAAAAAAAAGAATTATTAACAGGAATAATAACAGAAAATTTTTCCATTTGTCAATTAAGTGCAGAAATTGCGGGATGGGGACTCCAGTAGTATACCAAAGCAACGGGTGGGATTAAAAAATGCCATACTTTCAGATGTCAGACCATCATCTGATGGTAAAGTACAGCAAGATCTCTTTCTCTCTCTCTCTCACGTGTGTTTGCCTACACACATTTTCTTCCCCTTGTTGTGTGCGTGCTTGTGCTTGTATTTGCCTCTGTTTATCCATGCCAACGCCTTCATTACAAGCTAAGGTCTAATTGAATTCTTGTGGCTCCAAGTCTCAGCGGATGTTGCTTATTATGTGTGAGCGCTTAATATGCGTTGTTGGGGCCATTCTTTTGCCTTTTTGGAGCAACAAGTATTTTAACATGGTATTATAGTTTGGGTTATGAGATGTTTTGGTTTTTGAGGGCTTGTCTTGGCACAACGGTAAGGTTGTTCCATTGTAATGTGGAGGTCACGGGTTCAAGTCGCAGAAACAGCCTCTTCGCTTGAGGGGGTAAGGCTGCGTACATATAACCCTCCCCAAACCATATTTTACCCTTAACATTCATGTTACTGGAATCTGGATGTGCATTTATGATAAAGTATTGTGGTCCACAATTGTTAAAATGTCTATCGTAAGGCATTTTGTTTTTTAAAAATACTATTTTGTGTATTGTAAGGTGATGCTGCAGCTTTTTGACCCTGTCAGGATCGAGCTCTCCGAGGATTAGCAAGCCTGAAAAAGAACGGAGTAAATGTGCCACCGGAGAAGGCTCCGGTGGTAGCCCCTCCGATGATTCAGTTAGATAGAATACAGGAAATAGTCTTTAATAATAATTCACCGAATGCCTCTTTTACGTACCTCATGGGTTTATATTTATATGCTGATTGCTTGTCAGAGTGGGTAGGAGTTGGTGATCCCAGGGCATGGGCTCACTGTCGCCTGACGGCAGTAATTATGACTTGTCTTCACCTACTCTTTTGCCACCATCTGCTTTCATGTTTTTCAGTGCTACCTGCTCCTTTGACTTTTACTTCGTTACCATTTGTTCCGCCACTATGAGGTCGGTAGAGCCGTATGACGATGAATGTTTCGGTAGCTCGATATACTGAGATCGGTATACCGAGAGTCGATGTCAACGATGTCGGTAGACCGACACCATGTTGGCATAGCTAATAGATCTTTCAACCTTTTTCAATATAACTTAGATAGGTGTCAGATTCTTATTTGAGAGTATATTTTTGGCGTATCATAAGGTATTGTGTATCGTTAGATATGCTTAATTGTTTATATATGTACAGTGTTTAAAATAATATTTCAACTCGCTTATAATATATAAAAAAAAAAAAACTTAAATTCCATATAATACAAAAATTAAGATTTCTAAATACTTCCAAGTTTTTAACAAAAATTTAATAATCCAAGTTTCCTACACAATTCATCAATATCAAAATCCGCAATAATTCATTCTTATAACTCATCCCATTTTCGTTTCAAGAATATGAAGATTCACATTAGCATGGGTTGAAGTTCTTGGATGATGGAAAATCTATTATCTTTAATGAACTTCTAAAAATTCCAGTCTTGATGCATGTATGCTCAAAGTAATGAATAGAACATAAACCATATTATTCTGTAAATTTTAATGCGAAAGGATGGGGAATTTGTGCCACCTTCTGTGGAATGCAAGTTCTAAATTTTTTATTTCCCATGTTATCTTTTGTTAGGACTCGATAACTGCTTGACATGTTGCTTAGTTGGAATTTTCTTATATCTTTATCATATTTTAGGAGATCAAGGAATCAGTGCACTTGGATTTCCGGCATCAAGTTTCACTTCTTGTTCAACCAATGCTTCAGGTTAACACTTGCCTCTCATATTTAGTAAAATTGAAAGGTTTTAGTGCTCAACTTTCAAGAATAATGATCGATCGTAATATTGGGCTCCTGCTTAGTAAACCGGTGACACTAGCCCAGTTCTGTTTTGGCCTAGTGGTATTTTTTTGCCGACTTTCAAGAATAATGATATATGGCCTTCTGCTTAGTAAACATGTGACACTAGCCCACTTTTTTCTGGCCTGGTGGTTTTTTTCTTTTTCTTTTTCTTTTTTCTGGGAGTCAGATGTTTTGAGTCACAAAATTGGAGGTAGCCCTCCCATTACCAATAGGTCGTTCCAACTTGGATGAAGATAAGATTTGATTCTAGGTTTTTAGTATTAGAACCTAGATATTTTACCAGCTAAGCTTATTAGCTGGAACCTACAAACTGTAACGAGAAATTATAAAAGGAAAGGAAAAAAAAAAAAAAAAGTGCCCGATAAAGAACCAGGTATTTATAAGAAAACAATTTTATTTTTACCAAACTGTAAAATAATATGAGTTGGCATTTGTAGTCGTTTCCTATTGATAGCTGCAACTCATGGACAAAGACTAATCTTGGTGCAGGTTCTAGATGCTGCTTTTGCACATTATGATGCAGATTTAGAGGAGAGATCAGCGAAGAGCAGAGAAATACCCAATGGATTTGGTGAGGAAAAAGCTGGGGCTGCTTCATGAGATAAATTGAATTGGAGGATTTAATTTTGATTTGGTTTGTAGATCAGTGATGATTTCCCATTTAGCAGAAAATCAAGATGTTTTCATGTTTTCATCCACTCCAAATAGATGTTATTTTATATTTTCCAGGTGCTTCCTGCTAGTTGAAATATGTACAGTGGATTACAAATGAATGGTGGTGCCTCCTTTGCAATTGCAGATTCATTTTGAATGAAGTTCGTTTAGCTGGTTTTGGTATTTAAAAGCTGGTCCATTGGTCTGCAAACAATACAAACCAAGTGGAGCTGGTGCTAATGGATTGAACAGAACTAGAAACTCAGTGATTCATAACCATCATTGAAGCTAACACAATCCAAAGTGCAGCTAATGGGAGACAGATGACAATTTGTAACAAGGGTTAAAAGATATGATAATGTGTGTTTTAACTGACATAATGATCTTAAATAAAGAATAATGACGATCTTAAATAATTAGAATAAGATTTTGTTGAGTTATCTTGGTCACCGTAGCCATATTCCGAGCCAGTATTCCTTCTTTCTTATTGTTTTATGCAAACAAGTAATTTGAAAAACCATAGCTTTATTCCTTGCGGAAGCAACTGTCTATTTCTACAGCAAGTGCCAAACAAACATTTTAAGCATGAGCGGCTGAAGTTGTTGAAGCTTAAGCTCAGGGGCCTCTTGATAATTTGTGTTTAATAGAAATTAGTCAGATCCCAGTGCAATTTCATGTACCTTTTGGTGGTAGAAATGCACGGTAATGAAGCAGCCAACCTATTCCTGACAATTCATCACAAGAAAACCTAATATTGATCCCATGTCATGAGTTAACCCATTTTCTTTAATGGGTCACTCTGAAATCATTAGTCAATCACCTTTAAAATAACATGAATCATGTGGCATGGATCAACTTATAATTTACTGTCATTTGAATAAAATATTTTATTTTAAAAAACATAAAAATAATAATTATTCATATGACAAGACTTAATTGATAGAGCTAACTGAGTCAATATACCCGATTTATGTAAACAAAATTCAGTATGCTGTGAAGTTGACACACAAACTTTTTAGATAACAATGAGTCCTTGTATCATTTTCACGAGACGATTAAGGTTTTCGAAGATATAAACAATGTCAAGCATAAACTAATATATAAATAAAATCACACACATACATAAATATATATATATATATGAAATTATATTAGGTCCCTATCAATTGAATAAAATCTGACAAGTAACAGGAATCAGTGAGTCGATCAAAGAGAGTTGCTTATTGGCTCTCCCAACTCAGTTGGAGTACCCACACACCCACCAATATACGAACCACAATAAAGCCAATAAATCAAAACTACACATGAAATCCATCATCACACTGATATCAATGCCCAGAAAAACAAGAGAAAGGACATAAAAATTCAATTGAAATCCCAATAAACCACGTTCAATCCCAAATGCAAAGAATACAGTGTTTTAAACAAACAAAAGAAAAAAACACATTCCCACTTCAAAGATCTAGAATTTAAAAAAATAAAAATACAGATTTATTTAAAAAAGAAAAAAAGTAAAGAAAAGTGAATAACAGAAACCTAGAAAGGAGGAGGGGCCGCGAAGCCCAAGAATGGCCTCCCAGTCCCGGAAGAGCAGGGAAGGCCACCGCCGATGGGATCGCAATCATGCAATGTATCCTTCACCTTGTGAAATCCATTCTTGAACACCCCAAATCCAAAAAGCATCCCAATCACGATCACGACCAATATCACACATGTGCACAGCATGCATATCCTGCCCCCACAACACATTTTGCCCTCTCTTCACTTTCTTTTCTCTCTCTATCTATATCTATATATATATATATATATGTATGTATGTATAAAGGCGCAGACAATTCAGATCTGCAAATTCTTCGAATTTTGGGAAAGATCGAGATAGAGTTGAGTGTGGCAAAACGAAAGGAGAAGAGTGTAAGGTTGAAATTCACTCTTTTATCAAGTTTTGTGAAGCGGTTACTCTACGCGTTGTTTATATAAATCTTCTTGTAGTTAGTGTTATCAAATCAAACTAACCAGAGCAAACTCATTAGGATAGGTGTCTTTTTCATTCAAGAATTTTTGCTAGGGTAAAAAATAAGAATCAGATGGTCCCATACTACCTTTAATAGGTATCTTTCTCCACATCATATGTGCACTACCCACCTTTGGTGGAAAACTATTAATTCTTTTCTAGTTTTTCATATTACTGTTTTTTTTTTTCGTTTGGATAAGCAGAGAAAAAAGAAAAAAAATAAAAATATTAGTTATCAAGAAAATGAGAGAAGAGGAGAGAGTAATCATTCTTTTGTTTGGATAACTAATAAAAAGAAATAAGAAAAAAGCTTTTCATCTTGTTTGTGAATAATAAATGAGAGAAAGAAAAAAAAATAATTTTATATTATTTTATTATTATATCTTTTAAATGCCTTAAGATAAATGTGATATTTTTATTTTGACTTTTATAATTTTAAGGATAATATTAGTATTATTAAAAATTCATTAAATTATTGTTTCATTTCTTTTCATTTCTTCTCTCTTTTGGAAGGATAACAAAATTGTTTAAATAATAGTTAAGTTCTTCCTCCCTTCCCTTTCCTTCTTAATTTTTAAAACAAATACGATATAAGTTCTCTTTCTTTCTCCTTTCTTCTCTTTTTCTTCCCTTTCTTTTCAATTCCATTAATCCAAACATAGTAATAGTGTTTTGTTTGGTGTGCTTCCAAATTTTTTATTTTTTTATTTATGATTCCGTTAAGATGGGCCGATTTGCCATCACTGCTCCCCAATGCAATTTCCTGCCAGGTGTTGGGCCAAACATACGCTAATTATAATATCTTACAATTGGGCTGCTTCGTACGGAACCAAACGCGGTCGACACTGACATGCCGTTTTCGCTGGTAGGCCCATTAGGATTTGATTGGTGTTTTATTTTGTTACATTGCACGTGGACCTGAGGCCCAGGAGGGTGCTCGTTGTCTATAGAAAATTTACGGGTTTGGGCCAGAAACGCACCACAAGGTTAAGCCCAACCAGCCAAAACACACGCATGAATGGGTTGGCAGGTGATAGAGAATAGTAGGTGAACATTTGATGGAGCTCTCTTTTAATTAGATCAATGAAGTTTGGAGCTGTTGCCCAAAAGAGAAGCATGAATAGCATTTTAATTGGTTTTAATTATGAATACTTGGGAATTTAAGTTTGGGAAATACTCTATCAATCAGGACTTGGTCTAAAAAGTGTTGTTTAGATGATTATCACATTAGATTAGTAATGAATAGTCAATGAAATAGCGACAATTTTAGTGACGGAATAACATCTCATGAGTTTTTTTTACGATTTTAAATTTTTTTAAATGAATATATGTGGTGATATATTTATTTTTTGGTCATAGATTGGACTTAGAAGTTGTACGAGTATATTATTCAGTAATGAGCTTAGACTTATTTGTAAAATTGTACTTATAAATACATATTATTTTCATTGATAAAAAAATAGTCAATACAAGATTACTGCATAATTTGAACAATATATTTTGCGTTAAAATCTTGAATAATGTAGCAATGCTCTTTAAGTTTTCAAAACAACGTTTAACATACTTTTATTAGCATGATGTATTTTTATGACCTATTTGCGTGTTTTCCAAATTTAGATAATTCTATTCATAAAATGTGATATACTAATATAAAAATTTATCATTTCAAATCAAATTTTTCATAAAAAAAAAAAAAAATTATCATATTTCTTAGCAATTTCTTATGACTTTTTTAAGTGTTTTTTGAGTTTAAATGATTGAACATGACACGTTAATATAAAGTTATAAACAATGACAGAAGAAGGGGAATTAAAAGGTATATGACCCGCAAAATTTTAAAAATTATAAATTTTACTACTGATTTTTGTAAAAATATTTCAAAAAATTAAAGCTTGGTTCCTCAAAAAATTTTCATATATATATATATATATATATATATATATATATTCATCCTTACATTTGTCTCTTCTATTTACAATTTCTAGATCCACACTTAATTAAAAATTTATCATTTTAAATCAAGTCATTCATAAAATTAAGATAAATTACATTAATCTTTCTTAAACTTTTTAATAATTATAGATGACATACCTCTAATTTTTTTAAATTATACTGTACCTCTTGTTAGAATTGTTGATCAGACGAAACTAACTAAAGTTTTCAAAAGACGCATTTATCCTTCAATAGTTTCTTATATATTTGCCAAAAGTCAAAAAAAAAAAAAAAATCTCTCTCAAAAAAAATATATGGTACATCAAACTGTTAATATATATATTTGTGTATATACACAATGAGCATAACATCCCAACAAAATAAAAAAACTTCTCTCTCTCTCTAAAAATATTGGTACATCAAACTGTTAATATATATATATATATATATATATATATTTGTGCATGTACACAATAAACATAACATTCCAACAAAATCAAACTCTTTTCGATGGATGAAACAAATCCAACAGAATCAAACTCAATACAAAACTCCTCAATCCAACTTTCTGTATCCGAATCGCATATACAAATATGTATAAATTTATAATTACCTTGGCACAAACATACGTATCATATATATAGATTCATACCCATTTCCTGCAAATAACTACCCTGTCATTACATACACATCTTGCTCTTTCGGATTATAGGTCATAGCATAAAGAAATGGAAGTCTCAAATTCTCTGCAAATTCTCATGGAGATTTGTAGTGCATCTTGCCCATCTCTGACTCTCTCCGTAACTTGATAGGTTTGTAACCAACCACGAGAAGTCAAAATGACATCTTGCCCATCTCTGTTTTGTTTTATTGAACTACGAGGCCCTAATTGGAACTGTTTTAAAGATTAAACTGTGTGTGTGTGTGTGCATGTGTGTATATATATATATATATATAGAGAGAGAGAGAGAGAGAGAGGGAACGAGGGTATGTAACTGGGTGTGTATATAGGTATATATTGTTATACCAAATTCAACTACTGCATTCAAGAGTTTTAAATTTAAAAGAATTGCAATAGAATAAAATTACAGAATAACTAAATTCATGCATATAAAATAAAACAATTAAATTAACATGCGTCAATGACAGGAAAAATAAGTTTGGAGTGAGCTGGCCTGTGAGGCGTGTAATCACTGCCCTAAAGCTGTTGTGCCTCCCTACGTGAAGGTTCCAATGGTCACAGACAGCTCCAAGATACAACCCAGGTTTGCTCACAGCTAATCTCCTCAGAGTCCACGCCCACTGGGAGAATGAAATGAACCGTCTAGAATCAAAGTTGCCCACACAAAGATAATATGAAAGATACGTAAAGGTTGGATAGAAGAGATTGGATCAAAAGAGAATAAGAACTCTTGTTGTTGTGTTGTGGAAGAATACATAGGCCTCTATTTATAGGCATTTTGTATATCTTCCACCAACAAAATATCCCACAAAATCAATCACATGTGGCAAAAAATCAGCATTAAAATAATTAACAAGTCAACAACTAACAATCATAAAATTAGCAACAAAATAAAAAATCAGGAAGAAGTCAAAATAAATTTTGAAACTTTCAATAATATAAAAAATATAACAATCCCCCACAAGTTTCAAAATTTATAAAACTCATAAAACATATATATTATTTACATATATATAAATATAGGAAAGTTTGGGCAACTATTATACTGTGTAATAGGTGTAGGTGTCTTCCGGACTTGAACCTCACTTAGTGTTGACAGTCTCTTTCTGAAGGATCATAGTGAACTAAGTCTTGAACTAGACCCTTTGAATCAGAGTTCAACAAGTCACACACACAGTACTGATATTAGACATGGTTCGCGGGTTAGTGCTATTAAAGGCCATGCACTTGATCTTGATTTTCATGAGAGTTTCTAGAGAATAGCTCAATTCTCATAGTCGCGGCCTCACGACAGCTCTCACTTAGGTGAGTCCTCCAAGGGTACATGTGACCTGTACCTCGCAAGAGTGTTCATGCCTTGGGCTCATTCAGGGTAAACCCTTCCTAAATGTCACATCACACAGCAAACTGCCATAGGGATGAGCAGGAGCATTTTATTAAACGACTCCTTATATAAAGTGCTGGATATATAAGTCACGCAATATGAATTGTTACTACCCATTGAACCTCTTTCATGGGGTCCCCAATCACAGAGGTTTGGTTACTTTCCTAGGTGACTTCCTTGTGAGCTTAAGCCCATCCCCCTCGACAAATCTAGGACTACACTCCTAGATAATCTCTTAGTCAAATGATCAGCAATATTGCGTTCAGATTTCACATATTCCAATGATATTATATTTTTATTCAACATACTTTTCACACATTTATATCTCACTTGTATATGTCTGTTCATTTTCTTATTAGTATGTGCTTGCTTTACTAATTCTAATACAGCTCTATTGTCACATTTTAATGAGATGGCTGGCATTGGTTTATTTACTAGAGGTATGTCTAGTAATAAATTTTTGATCCATTCAGCTTCAGAACAGGTGGTATCTAAGGCTATAAGTTCTGCCTCCATAGTACTCCTAGAGATTATAGTCTGTTTTTTAGAACCCCAAGATATGGCAGCTCCTCCTAATAAGAAAACATAACCAGTGGTGGACTTTATATCTATACTATCTGTAATCCTAATTTGCATCACTATATCCCTCAACAACATTTGGAAACCCTTTGTAACACAATGAATAATCTAGAGTTCCTCTAAGATATTTAAACACTCTCTCTAAGGCAGTCCAATGTTCTTTGCTAGGATTGTGGGTATATCTACTAAGTCTCCCAACTGCATAAGAAATATCAGGTCTAGACTTATTTGCTATATATAATAAAGAGCCAATCAATTGTGAGTATTTCAATTGAGAAACTGGTTGACCATTATTCTTTTTCAAGTGTACACTAGAATCATAAGGTGTTGACACAAATTTACAATCATAAAATCCAAATTTTCTCAACATTTTTTCTATAGTACTTGATTGATTCAAAACAATACCTTCAGATTTTCTTTCTAACTTCATCCCTAGATCACATAAGCTTCTCCCAAATCTTTCATATCAAAGTTTCTAGAAAGATAAGATTTAACATCCTTAACTATTTGTAGATTCGTCCCAAAAATAAGTATATCATCCACATAAAGACATAAAATAACACTGCCTTCATTATGTTTCTTATAATATAAGCACTTATCATATTCATTAATTCTAAACCCAAAATCTAGTATCACTTTATCAAACTTTTCATGCCATTGTTTAGGAGCTTGTTTAAGACCATATAATGATTTCCTTAATTTACACACCTTATCTTCTCGTCCTTTTATTATAAAGCCCTCAGGTTGTTCCATATATATCTCTTCATCTAAATCTCCATTTAGAAATGCAGTCTTGACATCCATTTGATGTATCACCAAGTTATAGATAGATGCCAAAGCTATTAGGATTCTAACAGTAGTAATACTAGTAACAGGAGAATATGTGTCAAAATAATCTATATCTTTCTTTTGTGTATATCCTTTAGCCACCAATCTTGCCTTATATTTATCTATGCTTCCATCTGGTTTTAATTTCCTTTTGAACACCCACTTACATCCTATTAGCTTTGTTTCCGGGAGGTAATTCAATTAACTCCCAAGTGTTATTTTGTAAAATTGATTCAATTTCACTATTAACAGCTTCCTTCCAATATGGTGCATCTAAGGAAGTCATCGCATCTTTATAGGTAGTAGGTTCTCCTTCTATTAGAAAAGTATAGAACTCTTCTCCTAGGTTTCTAATAGTTCTTGCTCTTTTACTTCTTCTTTGTTCTATTTGTGGTTCACCTTCTATTCTTAAAGGAGCATTAATATTTGAAGAAGGTCCACTAGTTGAAGGTGTTTCATTATTTGATTTGAGAATCTTCTTTTAAATGGAAAAATATCCTCAAAAAATGTAGCATCCCTAGATTCAATTATTGTGTTATTTGATATTTCACTCACTTCAGAGTTAATTACTAAGAACCTATTAGCACTACTATTTTGTGCATACCCTATAAAGACAGTATCTACAGTCTTAGGTCCAATTTTTCTTTTCTTCGGTTCGGGAATTGCTACTTTAGCTAAGCACCCCCACACTTTTAGAATATTTAGATTCGGTGTTCTTTTCTTCCATATTTCATAAGGAGTTTTATCATTATCTTTTACAATTATTCTATTCAATATGAAGCAAGCACTAAGTATAGCTTCCCCCCACAAATTCTCGGGTAATCCCGAACTTAATAACATTGCATTCACCATATCCATTAGTGTTCTATTCTTTCTCTCGGCTACTCCATTAGATTGAGGAGAATATGGTGGTGTCACCTCATGGATTATTCCATGTTCTTCACAAAAATTACTAAGATCTGTTAAGGTATATTCGCCTCCTCTATCAGATCTGAGAATTTTAACTTTCTTTTCTAATTGATTTTCTACTTCAGTCTTATAAATTTTAAATTTATTGAAGACTTCATCTTTAGTTTTTATAAGGTATACATAACTATACTTTGAACAATCATCTATAAATGTTACAAAGTATTTATTTCCAGCTCTAGTTGGTGGTCTGTTGGAATCACATACATCACTATGTACCAATTCTAACAGTTGAGAATTTCTTACTACACTCTTAAAAGGTTTTCTAGTTTGTTTTGCTTGTACACATATTTCACATTTGTGTTTATAATTTATTTGAGATTTTGGAATAAGGTTAAGATCCATTAAGGACTTGACTTTCTTTAAACTAATATGGCCTAGTCTTCCATGCCATACGTTACACGATTCTACATTTAAAATTCGAGAAGAAATTCCATTAACATTCAAAGATACATTTAATTTAAATAATCCATCGCATACATAACCTTTTCCTACAAAAACATTATTCTTGGTTATTACAACCTTATTTGATTCCATTACAATTTTATAACCTTGTTGAACTAAAGATGATCCACTAACAAGGTTTCTACGAACTTCAGGAACATATCGCACTCCTTTTAAGATTAGAGATTTCCCAGATGTCATCTTCAATTCAATATCTCCAATTCCAAGCACTTGTGCGACAGAATCATTGCCTAGGGTTACACTTCCTCCACTTGATTTCTGATAATTTTTAAAACAACCATGATCAAAACACACATGTATATTAGCTCCAGAATCAAACCACCAATCTTTATTTTGATAAGTAAAATTGATCAATGGTAAGTTATACCTAAAGGAAGGTTCGGTAGAATTGTCTTGCTCCACTAGCATGTTGACTTGGCCCTTTGGTCCCCTTTGAATATGATTTGGTTTGGGACTTGGTTTGTATGGTTCAGTCTTCTTGTAGAAGCAATTCCTCGCAACATGATTGGTCCTTCCACATACATAGCAAGGCATCTTTTCTCTCTCTAAACCTTTTTGTTTATTGTTTAGATTTTGGGCTTGGTCATGGTTGGGGTTGAAGTTGGAATGATTATTGAATTTCTTATTTTTAAAGGTTCTACCTTTGGGATGGAAGTTGTTCCTATGATTGAAGTTTTTAAACCTATTGTTATTATTGGACCTATTGTTATTATTGTTGTTGCTTTCCACTAGATTTACTTTAGGTTGTCTCTCATTTTCTCATTTTGAGCATTTATTATTGGTCTATGTTTTTCTTCCACTCTTAGAGAGTTAATTGCTTGAACCAATGTTAACTCACCTTGTTTATGCCTAAGAGTTTTGGCAAAGTCATTCCAAGAAGGTGGTAGTTTATC
Organism: Nyssa sinensis; assembly: GCA_008638375.1. Classification (NCBI taxonomy): domain Eukaryota; kingdom Viridiplantae; phylum Streptophyta; class Magnoliopsida; order Cornales; family Nyssaceae; genus Nyssa; species Nyssa sinensis. The sequence continues at coordinate 56,752,556 of CM018046.1, forward strand.
TATTAGGCAAGACACTTTAAAATCTTCACTAAATTTAGTGCCACCTTTTTCAACTCCTCTCAAGAGTTCTTGAAACTCATGGATTTGATTTCCTACTAATTTATTATCCACCATTTTATAATTAGTGAAATTAGAGATTTTAAATCTACTAATTCCAGCATCGTCTATCCCATATTCGGCTTCTAATGTGTTCCAAAGTTCTTTGGCAGTTGATGTGGTACTTTGGTACACATCATATAGGTGGTCGGATAGGGTACTCAAGATCCTATTATAGCAGTGAAAATTTATTTCATCCTTAGTCATTTTCGTGGATGACTCTTTAGGGGTTGATGTTTGGGAGGATGATGATTGAGTTGATTGAGGGGTTTCTTCTAAGGCAGTCACTAACCCTAAGATGGTGAGCCAATAGTGTACTTGTTTTTGCCATCTCCTAAAATGTTGTCCATTAAATTTTTCAGGCTTAAGGGTAGCTGTTTCCTCAAAAGATGTCATGGTTTAAAGAGTTAGAGAGAATTACAATCACTCTGTAACAAAATGAGTAATAAGATTTGTTATTATAAAATTAATTTTATTGAGACTTAATAAAGTAAAGATCTATTCAACAGAAAGTTATTCAATTAAACTATTAAAGTTCAATTTCAGAGTTATATAGAGTCTTTCAATTAATTTCACAGTAATATACTAGAGAAAAAAAAACATTATTAAATATATATATATATAATAAATAAATAAAATTGAAGACAAATAATAATAATATTTTTATTATTATTATTATTATTATTATTATTTAATGTTAAATAAATAAATATCAGTGAATCACTAAGAAAGGAATGCTAACCAGTTAATTTTTTTTTTTTTTTTTAATGAAACGTCCTGGAAGTAATTTCTTAGTTATTAAATTCTCTTTCAAGCTGTGGGTACTAATTAACTTACTGATTAACTATGGGAATTAGTTTCTTGGTTGTTAAATTCTATACAAATTGATCCAACAGTATCCGTACATCAAGAATAGGGTAGTGATTAACTTACAAACGGAAAAACAGTGACTTTCCTTAGAAATTAATTTACTATGACTGCAATTATTATTATTATTTTATATACACATATATATATGTATTGACTAATATATATATATATATATTTAACTTAAAGAAGATATGTATATATATATATATATATTAGATAACAGTTTGTATGTATCTAATATAATAGTTTATATATATTAGGTAATTGTTTTCATATATTAGAATATATATATATATATATATATAAGATTTATATGTATGTAAATAATATATGTATGATTCTGTTTATAGAGACTGTATAAAGATAAATTAGTGTTTTAATTAATCTATAATTCTTTTATATGGCTCAGAACAGCTTTAGATTGTTATACCAAATTCAACTACTGCATTCAAGAGTTTTAAATTTAAAAGAATTGCAATAGAATAAAATTACAGAATAACTAAATTCATGCATATAAAATAAAACAATTAAATTAACATGCGTCAATGACAGGAAAAATAAGTTTGGAGTGAGCTGGCCTGTGAGGCGTGTAATCACTGCCCTAAAGCTGTTGTGCCTCCCTACGTGAAGGTTCCAATGGTCACAGACAGCTCCAAGATACAACCCAGGTTTGCTCACAGCTAATCTCCTCAGAGTCCACGCCCACTGGGAGAATGAAATGAACCGTCTAGAATCAAAGTTGCCCTACACAAAGATAATATGAAAGATACGTAAAGGTTGGATAGAAGAGATTGGATCAAAAGAGAATAAGAACTCTTGTTGTTGTGTTGTGGAAGAATACATAGGCCTCTATTTATAGGCATTTTGTATATCTTCCACCAACAAAATATCCCACAAAATCAATCACATGTGGCAAAAAATCAGCATTAAAATAATTAACAAGTCAACAACTAACATATCATAAAATCAGCAACAAAATAAAAAATCAGGAAGAAAGTCAAAATAAATTTTGAAACTTTCAATAATATAAAAAATATAACATATATATGGATACTTAGAGAGAGACAAAATGATAAGAGGATAAATTACATTGTCGAGAGAGAGTAGTGAGAGAAAGATAAAGCTTTTAGTTTCTGCAATGGCTGTCGACCGTGACTTAGTATCCATTTTTCTCTCAAGCAATCACAAGCCAATTTCTTTATCTATTTTAAAGTCTTTTTGCTCTCTCTATTATTCCCTCGTCCCCATCTAAAATCTACCCCCTGCACTTGCAATATTAATAAAGCATCCATTTTTCTCTCTCCATGTTAGGATTGGGTGGTGGTGGATGTTGTGGTGGTGGGGTGACGGCCAAGGGATGGCGGTGGTGGTAGGGAGTCGGCGGTGAGAATCAGTGATTGTAAGGGAAGCAAGATCAATGATGGAAGAGAGGGGGATTAGTGATGGGAACGGGTGGTGTCGTTGGTGGTGGTGGGTGGAGGGAAGGGCAAGGCGAAGTGGTGGTTCCGCTGGTGGTGTGGGCGGAAGGGAGAGGGAGGGGGGGTGGCTTTGATGTCGTCAGTGGGTGGGTTCAGCAGGAGTTGAATTTCTTTTTGAGAAAGAAGAAACCTTGTGGAAGGAGAGAGAAATGAAAGAGACAATGAGAAAAAGGGTTGACTTTTTGAGAATTGGGGGGTAAAATTGATATTTTAAGTATTTTTAATGCAGATTTTATTATTTTCTGTCTACTTCATTAATGTCACTCGATGCCAGGCTGTTGGTTACTAATACTAAAATGAAAGAGGCAATGATACAGAGGACTGACTTTTTCACAGTTGAGGATAAAATTGGTATTTCAATTATTTTTAAGGCCGAAGTCATTGTTTTTCATCTGATTCATTAATGGCGCATGACGGTAGGGTTTTTTTTGTTATTAATATTGAAAACATAATAGGTGTAATATAATTTTGAAAAATTTTAAAAAAAATTAATATAATTTATCTTAAAAATAAGCAGAGTAAAAAATATAATTGAATCAGAGTTAAAAAACATATCTTATATTAAATATGTCTCGTTTTTATTCTTAATTATATGTCCTTTTTTTTAAACTGTCTTGTTGTCAACTATTTAAAATTTTTTTAAAATAATTGAAATTCTTATTTTGTAAAAAATATTTTTTTAAAAAAAATATTTTTAAAACGGACTATAATTTAAGTAAATAAAATTAAAATAACCATAAAATAAAAATTAAATCTTTTTTAAATACTAGTCCAAGATTTATCTCTTCATAGGGGGGCTTTGGTGGGGCCACGAGTCATGAACATTTTAAATCAAAACAATAGTGACGTCATGAATGTTCTGTGGGAATGAAACAAATTCATGTCCCATTTATTGAATTTTTCATCAATTTAAAGTTGTTTTAAATTTTTTTTATTATAATATAATTTTTTTAACTTATTTATTAAACTAAAATCCTTTTAAGAAATCACATATCCAAAAACAAATTTTCATGTTAAAAACATATTTTGAAAAAAAAAAACGTATTTTAGAAAGTTATTTTTAAACAAGATTTTTAAAATAATTGAAATTATTATTATTTTTTTTGTTAAAGATGATTTCTTAAAAAAAAATATTTTTAAAATTACCCTAAATAAGATTCAAACAATCATAAATTAAAAATTAAATTTTTTTTAACACTAATTGAGGATTTAACTTCCCGTTACTTGCCATTCCATTAACAAAAATTCGTTAAATCAATATCACAAAAATCAATTGCGCTTTTCATAACTGCCTAACCCATCTTCTTCGTACTCCTTTTTGGTCTTCCACGTCCCCACCTATTCAGATTCAGTAGACAAAGTGGTCAATCAGGGGGTTTTTCGTCTGTCCTTGGAACTTGAAACCCTTCACTTCCACTTCATCGGATCTCACAATCTCAATCTGCAAAAATCTCCAGGACAGGGTAATGGATTCTCGCCGCAACCTGTCTGTCTTTCTCTCTCTCTACATGTTGCTCTGTTTCTCTCTCTGAATCTATTTATCAGTCCTAAATCAGATATCTTTATCAGTGGTTACATATTCTATCGAATTGTATCTGTTTGATGGCTTCACCTGGAAATCCAAACCAAACAGGAGGGCCATTTGATATCAACAAGTTCTTCAGACCATCAGCAAACCCTACGTCACAAAACCTTAACAGCAATTTGAGTTCTTCACCTTTCCCCACCCCTTCTGCTTCTTATCCTCCACCCACTGGCCCTTACTCTTACCCTCCTCAGACAACACCATTTCACCACCATCAATTTCACATTGCCTCCTTACACACAAGAAGACCATTTCACTAACCTGCACCACCAGAGATCCACCCCCTATCCTACACCCCCTCCCCATCACCTCAATCCTCAAAGCTCAAACCCTGGGGCCAGACTCATGGCTCTATTGAGCGCCCCGCCTTCTAACTTTGATTTGCCACCACAACCCGCCGTTCCCATGGCTCCAATTTCTCCCTCCTCTTCTGGAGTTTTTGAATTTTTGGTACCCGCCAATGTCCCCATATTGCCCTCTGTCCCTTCAGCTCCGAATGTCAATCAGGCGGCCATTGCACATCCTGCTCCCATGCGCATGCCTAGTAGCAAACTCCCAAAGGGGCGCCATTTGATTGGAGATCATGTGGTGTATGATATAGATGCCAGATTGCCAGGTGAGGTGCAGCCACAACTCGAAGTCACTCCCATAACCAAGTATGGCTCGAATCCAGGCCTCGTTGTGGGCCGTCAAATTGCAGTCAATAAGACGTATATATGCTATGGACTGAAATTAGGGGCTATCCGGGTCCTTAATATAAACACTGCCTTGCGATCATTGCTTAAAGGTCTGGCTCAGGTTGGTTATCCTTGACAAGTTCTCACAGATTTTGTTATTCGTGGTTCAAATATAGTATTGTTGTGCTTTACTTATTTTAAACTAAATTGAGTTTGTTTTTATTTTATTATTCATTTAGTTAATAAACTCATATTGCATTATATTTTTATATGTATAACATTTCTGGAAAGTGGAAAGTGATGGTTTTGATTAATGTGGGCTGATTTTGAGGTTCAGATTTGGATTCAATTTTTTGTTTTGTTTGAGTGGAAATTGTTCACTATCTGTCTATAACCCTGTTGTGAATCATGGAATCAGTATGAAAAATGCTTTGAGAATTCAGTTTTTATAGTTTGGGGGTTTGATTATATAATGACTAGGTGGGAGATGATGGGTATCTGGAGAAATACCTTGATTCAGCTCCATATGTAAGGTTGTTACTACACAAAATGAACTATGAGACAGTGATACAGTGAATACCTTTTGTACAAATGATAGGAGAATGCATCTGATTGCCAAGAGCCAATGATTGCCACAGAAGTCTCTTAACCCTCGGTTTGGTCTCCATTCTTGTTGTTAGCTTTCAATCATTGCATGCTGTTTAAGAGAAATTTGTGGTGTTGCTTGATTCAAATCTGAACACTTAAAGCAGTTCATGTTGCCCAAATTACTAGCTCTCTTCTCTCAACCCCCTTTAATAATCTGAATGCTAAGTCCTGTTGCAGGTGTTTGGGTTGGCAGGTGCAAAGAGATGGAAATATGAAAAATCATTGCCAAAACATAATAAGAGAACTCTTTTTCTTTTCGATAGATACAATCAGTAAACTCTTTTCCACTCATGCAGAACCTACAATATTGAAGTACAGCTGATCCATCAAAAACGAAAAAAAAAACTGATGTACACCTTGTACATTTTTGTGCTTCTCTAATAAATCATGGTCTACTGGTCAAAAGGAAGATAAACTCCTTAACTATGAAGCACATACACTATTTTGCATCATATATTTGTGTCAAACACGTGTCAAATATGGACACATGAAAAAAGAGTATCCAATTTTTTTGAATTTTGAACATGTTACGGACATGTCCCGGACATGTTTTGAACACGTTTTTGGATTATTTTTAAAATTTTTTAATGGTTTTTTTGAATATTGTCTCCTCTTTGTTTTCTCTCCCTTTTCTTCTCCATTTTTTTTACACACACACACATTTTTATAGAAGTTAACAAATTGTTTTGTAAATTAAATGAAGTTCTTAAATTTTTATTTAATGAATTTGTTATTTTTTATGCCAATTTTGATTGAAATAATATTAAGTTTTTATTATATAGTCAAATAAAAAATATAAAAATATATATATAACTTGTCTATGATGTATTCGTGTCTTATTTTTTTGAAAAAGACCGTGTCCTGTTGTATCCGTATCTTGTGTCCGTATTTTCGTTTCTTACCTCCTTAAATACTAAGATAGTTTAGATATAAATTATTAAGAAAAAAAAAAGAGTGTTGAGATATAAAGAATTCAAAAGATAATTCTCAACTCACAAGCCTTATCTTGGATTGTTGGGACAAGGCTTTTCTAATTTGAGTAGGCCATATCCCAACTAAGTGTGTTTGGCTATAGTTCATGTGCTTACGAGTCAAGCTATTCTAGCATTGGTTGTCCATCCTACATTACCCTCATCCTTTATACAAGCTTTTAAGCCTGCAACGCAGTTTGACTAGCAAAGTTATGATTTGTGTGCATTTTGTTGAGCTTCTTTTTTATAATTCATTTTGTTAAACATCTTTGAGAAACCAACGTGAAGTTTTTCGGGCTTCCCAAATGATGTTCAATCTCTATACTGGCCAAATTGTCTCAAGTAATATTTTCAAGCTATACTTAGAAAAAAAAAGTTGTTTTTTTTTTTTTTTTTCGTTTTCACTTCCATTTTGGTTGGGATATTGATTCATGCATCACAATTGGAAAAAAGAAAAAAAAGAACCAACGAATCTTAATGCGTGTGCATGTCCACACATTGATATAATAATCATGAGGGGGTCACTATATATATATATATATATATTTGAAACCTAGGTGTCCGACTAATCCCGAGACCCACGCCAAGCGCCCCTTCAGGCGAGTTGGTTAACCTTGGGCTTGCGCCCACAAGCGTGGTCCCAAAGAAGTTGATAACACTATATTTACTAAATAGTTCATTTAAATTGTTGGAGACCCAAAACTACCCATTCCCTATTAACAAGAAAGCCCCCAATGATATTCCCAATTGATTTCTGTACATTTTAATATAAACAAGTAGAGTAGGTCGCTTTTAATTTTATGGGGGAAGGTCCATAGAATGATTAGTTTTTAAATAGATTAGCAATCCACATGCCCCTCAAAAGGGAGGGATTATATATGCCAGTGATTTTGCTGCATCCAGTAAGTTATACCTCTCCAGGTGATTTACTTTGGTGAGACACAAATGTTTTAGTATATAACTAGCCCCAGGGGTGCTATTGAAATGTCTTCTGCCGATGTTTACTTTGTCGGTTAAATTTTCATTAAACATTGAGGATTTACTGATAGGAACAAACCTATTTTCTGGTTCTAAGTTTTGATTTTTTCCACTATCATGATCTCATATGATACTCTTGAATATCTAATCTAAGGTCGTCCTTTTGTATGATATCTTTGTATGATGCCATCTATGCAGTGGATCATAAACATTGGAATGGGATTCTATCTGAAATCCTGAATGGATGGGAAGGGATAGTTCCAAGCTCCTGTTCGTGTTAATTATTGTCCTCTGAATGCAATTATTTTAAGGAGAAAAATTTTACCACATTGCTTAGATATTTATCTGCACCATACTGTACTCTATAAATCTAAGAAATGTATTTTCTCTCAGAGGGTCACAGACATGGCTTTCTTTGCTGAGGATGTTCACCTTTTGGCTAGGTAGCACCCTATCTGTTATCAGCTCCTTGTTCTGTTTGTCTGTGGGTTATGCTAATGTGCTTCTGTGCAGTGCGAGCATAGATGGACGGGTTTATATATGGAAGATTACTGAAGGCCCAGATGAGGAGGATAAACCACAGATTACAGGAAAGATAGTTATTGCCATTCAGATAGTAGGAGAAGGGGAATCTGTTCATCCACGAGTTTGTTGGCACTGTCACAAACAAGTATACATTCTTTAAACGTTGAACTCAAAAATCATTGTTGCAGCTCTGATAGTTTTTTAATTTAATGATTGTTACACACTTCCACAGGAAGTTCTAGTAGTTGGGATCGGAAAACAAGTTCTGAGAATCGATACTACAAAAGTTGGAAAAGGTGAAGTATATTCGGCAGAGGAACCCCTCAAATGTCATGTTGACAAGCTGATCAATGGGGTCCAATTTGTTGGTAAACATGATGAAGAAGTGACTGATCTGTCAATGTGCCAATGGATGACCACCCGTTTGGTTTCTGCTTCAAAGGATGGCATGGTTTGTCTTTGTCACAATGTTTTGCCGTTTATGGCTCTTCTTGAAATAGTTACCATTGTGGCCAATGCTTTTTTTTTTTTTGTGTACTCATCTCTCTACATGCTCAACTTGGCCATACTCACTGGTGCTTATTATAATAGAAATAACAAACAAAGCATTTGTGATTTTGTTTTATTAGGGAAACGAACAATAGTGTTGCCTTCTTTATAATATCTCACTTGTTATAAAATGGGGAAAAGGAAGAAGGGGGGAGGGGGGGATGAAGCTTTTATTCCAAGCATCAAGTCAAGGGTTTGAAGGATGTCCATTTGTATATGAGCTTGGGTGTGCGTAAATATATAATTCCAATATTATCTAATAATTGTGACAGAATATAACTGTTGTGAGCTGCTGTTATGGAAATGTTTGTCCTTTGAGATTTCCTTAATAAAAGATGCTCTTTAAAATGAATTATTTGATGAATTAAATTTGTTTTTAGGTTTGCAGGGGTAAATGCTGAAATGGCTCGCTTGCCCTTGCTAGAGTGTACTACATTGTTTATGTTGGGATCATCCTTCATTTATACTTGGTTATGGGAATGACGTTTTAATAATTTCTCTCGTTCAATCTGTGTTTTTAGGGTGGTAGTTATGACTCACTCCTTTGGTATATACTTATTTTCATTACTTTCATTGTACACGAGTTACCAACACATCTATATGTGATGATTGATTCAATATTATGCAACGCATAGTCAAGGATCAAAATATCGTTTCGATGTATAGTTTCGGTCTGTTCGGAAACAGAAACGCTTCGAAAACGTTTCGGAAACATAATGGAAACGGAGAAAAAATTAGAAACATGTGGAAACATAACTTAAAATTTATTTATTTATACAAATAAGCCTATTTATTGAATATTTGTGCATGTTTAAGGCATATACATCATATTCATGATAAATGATACTAATTCATGATAAATGACATAATAGATATATACTATGTAATATCAACAAATTAGATAATTTGACACAAGTTACATATAAAATAAAAAGTAAAATAAATAGCGATTTAAACCTATTATAATTAGTAACTTAGTATTAAAATAGTTGTTTCTCTACACTTTATTTCCCCTACGACTTTTCTATTATTTTAGGAAAAATAATAGAAATATATCTTCTTGTAATTTTGAGTCTTAATCCTTGAAAAATAAATGGATATTATTTTTTACTAACTTCTAGAATTATTGTAAAAGAATGATCTCTGATGTATTTTCCACTATTTCGGTATGTTCACGAACATTTGTATAGAACATGTGAATTTCGTATTTATATGTTGTTTTGGTTCCTAAACAACTTTCGGCCGTTCGTGCAACTTTGATCCTGCGCATAGTATATGTTAGATGTTAAATGTGATGTACACTGGCCGACTGCATAGGCACTTGGCTTGGAACAGGCCATTAATATTATGCAACAGATAGTATATGTTAGATGTTAAATGTGACGTACACTGGCTGACTGCATAGGCACTTGGCTTGGAACAGACCATCCCTCAAAGCTTGCTAAGGTGTGTCTGACGGCCACTCTGGCAGATTGGAGAATGCATCTTTGATATTGATACATATTAGTCAAGGGTAGCATATGTATGTATGATTTGATAAAACAATAGTTAATGTACTTATGAAAAAAAAAAACAATAGTCAATGGGATCCCAAATTATGTACATGTAACAAAAGCAAAATTCTATCACTTCCAATGAAATAAGAGAAAGGAAAACCAGTCAATCAATTGTACTGTGTGACCATTGAATAAAGTGCTAGTCTTTTAGAGTCTACATCTAGCGTGGAAGCTATTTTGCCTCTATACCTAGTAAGCTTATAGTTCTTCTCCAGTTGCCACATTCAGAAACTCACAAGTATGCATGTGATTAGTTAATGTGTGATCATATGGATTACTTTATTTTCTTTTCTTTCCTTTTTTTTTTTGTTTTTTTTTGTAGAGAGGGGGGGGGGGGGGGGAACGTGACTTCTATGATTAACCAAACCATTATTTTGCCACGGGAGAAATGGTTGCTTCCTGATGTGCATTATATGTTTTACATTAGTATTAGATGCTTGGTGGTGTGACACCCTAAATTTCTGTCCTTATACATAAATTCAATAAGCATGTAATAGAATTTTAATAGGCACCAAACTGTTTATTTTACTTTTTCTATCGTTCACTTTTCACTTTTCCATTTTTTCTTTTTCAAATTTGTGTGTGTATAACTGGGTCTATTGTACCATTGTTCTTCTGTCAATTTCCCCCCCTTGACAACCCCCACCCATGCAGGCGGGGTTTGTGTGTTGGAGATGTTGGTGGATCTCCTGACCATGTCATCTACCAAACTTTCAAATATTTGTTCTTTTAGAGTCGATTCTGTTGCTAGGAGTTTTGCACTACAGCATATTTGAGCTTTAACATTGACGTATCATGTACATTATGACCTTCTCCTTTTCCTTTTCTTGTTTGGGAAAGTGAAAGAGTGCTATCATATTAAGGGAAGATGTTTCCAACGTATAGTGAGATCTTAAAAGTTGGGGTAGCGAGATCCAATTTAAGGGGAAATTTGCATGGTTTTCCCTTTTGAGAAGTAAAATCACTTGTTTCATGAGGTTGCATAGCTAGAGGAGGCCATAAGTTAAGCCTGAGTAGCCAGTGGAGGAGTATAGATGCTTGTTGACAATATTGCTGTGTTCATTAACCAAAAAAAAATATCGTCCTGTTCAGTTGCTTCAAAAATTCTTTGAATCTGTAGTAGAATTCTAATTTTTCAGTCTGTTATATATATATATATATATATAATTTATATTTTGAAATTTTTTGATGGCATTGTTCTTCAATATCTTGATGGAACTGCTGGCGGTGAATTATGATGTATACTGTTGAGAAGAGCTTATTGTTTAGCAATATAGTGTTTTATTGCTTGGCATGCTCACTATTATCATCGAAGCAATGAAACATGGATTTTCTTCCATGTTGGGACTCACTAATTGAGATCGTGAATGCCATCTTTTTAACATGATGTATATGAAATTTCTTGTGTACATCTTCTCCATGCATAGATACCTACATGCATACTTTATTTAGTACTCTTAACTCTTTTGTTTTTGACACACATATTCCTGATTATGTTCATGTGAGATATATGTTATTCAACAGATAAAGATCTGGGATGACCGCAAGCTGCTACCTCTCACGGTACTGAGGCCATACGATGGCCAACCTGTTAATTCTGTTACTTTCTTGACTGCCCCCAACCGCCCAGATCACATTATACTTATCACAGCTGTACGTGCTCTCAGAAGAACCATTTTTTTCTATAGATATTTTCATTGAGTAGGTTTCTTAACCGTCTTGGATGTTAGATATTTAAGTCTTCATAGAGTGGCTTGTTAGGAGTTAGGCAGCCTGTCATTACCCAAATTTCCTTTTGATTTTATTTGGATGCGATGGCATTATTCAATTGCCTTCAGATTTGGTATTGGACTTTGATCAAGTTTTCTCTCAAGGGTTTCAGTCTTCCTTTAGTATGCTTTTTACATGTATGAGATATATGTATATTTCCTTTAATTTTTAAAGGATTTTCACAGGGTCCTCAGAATCGGGAAGTGAAGATATGGGCCTTGGCAAGTGAAGAAGGCTGGCTGCTTCCCAGTGATGCTGAATCATGGCAGTGTGTCCAGACACTGTACTTGAATAGTTCAGCTGAAACCCGAGTTGAAGAGGCATTCTTTAATCAAGTTGTGGCCTTGTCTCAAGCAGGCATTCTCTTACTAGCAAATTCCAAGAGGAATGCTATATATGCGGTACACTTAGAATATGGTCCTAATCCTGTAGCAACGCGAATGGATTACATAGCAGAGTTTACTGTCACCATGCCAATTTTGAGTTTCACCGGGACAAGTGATTTATTACCCCGTGGTGAACGTATTGTCCAGGTTTATTGTGTCCAGACACAGGCTATTCAGCAGTATGCTTTGGATTTATCCCAGTGCTTGCCACCACCACTGGAGAATGTGGTATTAGAGAAGTCAGACTCAAGTGTTTTACATGATGCAACTACTACCGAAGGATTCGCTACTATGGAGCCATCCGGTAGTAAAACTACTGAGACACCTTTAGTTAATTCAGCGCCTAAATCATCCTATACAAGAAAGTAGCTCTGAGAGTGCACATATGGTGAGGCCTTCTGTGAGCTCTGCTTCTACGGAGTCAGCCACTTCACTGGAATTTACTAGTTTGAGTATGGAATCTAAAACTGTTTCTTTGCCAAAGGCAACTAGTGATAATGATATGGCTGGTGTTGCACCACCACCTCTTCCTTTGAGTCGAATGCTGTCTAGAAAACTCTCTGGTTTTAGAAGTCCAACAAACAGCTTTGAGCGAGGGCCCTTACTCAATGATCGTGTTGGTGATCAACAAGTTATTGAATATTTAGTTGACAGGCAAATGGATACCGTCCACACAAACTTGTCTGATGTCCCTTCCTTAGATGATGATTCAAAGAATGATGAAAACAAGGATCCACATGATGATATTTCCACTGTTTTTAATCATCCTATTATGTTCAAGCATCCAACTCGTTTAGTAACTCCTTCTGAGATATTGATGGCTGCTTCCTCCTCTGAACCCCCCCATGTTATAGAGCACAAGAGTGAGGGAGAGCCATATATTCAAGATGTGGTTGTCAACAGTGATGTGCGCAATGTTGAGGTGGACGTTAAGGTTGTGGGTGGAACGGGATTTAGTCAGAACAATGAACTTGGTGCCAAAGGAGAATCTCACAATCTTATTTCAGAAAGGAAGGAGAAATCCTTTTGCTCTCAGGCCTCATATCTTGGTATTGAGATGGCCATCCTGTCCACCTCTCCTAACACTCAGCATAAGCAGGACCAACACAAGTTTATGGCCGTTAGAGAGAATCCTGCATTATCAGCTGACATGTATATTGCGGAGGAATCTCAGCAACTTAATGCAGCTAGTGTAAATGAGGCACTGCCCCAGTCTTCAAGTGCTGAGAAAGAAGTCCATGGCTCCACAGAAGATAATTTGGTAAAGGTTGTGGACTCAGCTACGCCTGCCGTAGTTCCACAATCACCGGCACCAACCACAAAAGCGAAAAAGCAAAAGGGGAAGAATACTCAAGGATTAGGTCTGTCTTCGCCATCCCGAAGCTGTTTTCAATTCAACAGATTTTTCCAACGAGCCAGGTGTTAGTTCAAGTATTCCATCTGTGGAAGGTGCTTTTTATCAAATTCTCGCTATGCAGGAGATGCTTAATCAGGTCATTGCCTTGAGTTTGGCATGTGCAGAATTCCCCTTTTCCATTCATTAATTGTTTTGTTTTTTTTTTAAAATGTTTTTTGCATAATTGTTCAGCAGGCTGCAATAGACTGGTATATTTTAGGAATTAGCATCATATTCTAGTGAAGAAAAGTTGGGATCATTTTCACACAATTCATTCCTAGTCACTGGCATAATTGTGATCCTATACAGTTGATGCTCTTATAATTAATATTCCATAAGTTAATAATTTCTAGTAATTAATAAATTTTTAAAGAAGCAACTTGGTTTTAGGGTGAAAAATTAATAATTCTATTACCTAATAATTAATTATTTTTTTCAAAAAAATTCTTTATAATATTAATTATTAGAGAGATAAAATATTTTGTATGTACTTATATATATCTCAATAATGACATGTCTTGGTAATTATATTTATTAATTCAACATAATTGAAATCAAAAGTATTGTAAGTGGAAAAAGTTATGACATCAGGAAACACTATGTCAACTTCTTTACTTGAAAAAGGACCTTAGGACTTTTTTTATGCCTTTAGTTGAGCATTATATGTATTTTTTATGAAAAACCAAACTATCATTGAAAAATTGCATATAAGGTCTTATTTTTGTACTGAAAATCATTTACATGTAAGAAACACTTATTGGTTAATAAAAGTATGAGAAAACTTAATAATTTTTTAATTTCCCATATCTATGAATTATAAGAGGATTGACTGTATTCAGTTGTTGCTATTGGTGGTTTTCTTAGTTTAATGAGAGCATTATTTCATTTTATGTTATTTTTTTGGTTTTAAATTTGTGAAACTTATCATTTCAGTGAGCCATGGATAATTCCTTTTTGTTTGTTTAATTGGTGACAAGTATCCAGCATTGAAATTTTGATCTGCCCTGTGTAATTATCTATTATTGAAGTTCTGATTTTTTGAATATTGTTTCATCACTGTTATAACTTCCTGGTGTCTTGCTATCGGGACATACTTCTGATCCCTTAACTGGATTTTGTCATAATCATTCTTGGGTTGAAAGTAATAGAACAACTCCCATTTGCAGATTCTGCTGTATTAGCTATGCTTAGCTTATGTTCAGCAATATATAATATAGGCAACTTAGGTTTTGTTCTACATCAGCAGTACATCAGTTTGTTTTGGCAAAGAAAAGGAGGTTTCATTTTGTGCATCACATGTTGACTATGATGAATATTGCATGCACTTTAACCTATGTCCTGTATACTCACTTGTCTCTTTGCCTTTTTGTTATTTCTTGCAGCTAACAACAATGCAAAAAGAAATGCAAAAGCAGATGACTGCGATGGTTGCTGTCCCAGTTACCAAAGAAGGCAGAAGGCTAGAGGCAGCCCTAGGGCGAAGCATGGAGAAAGCTGTTAAGGCCAATGCTGATGCTTTGTGGGCTCATTTTCAAGAAGATAATACAAAACAGAAGTTAGAACAGGACTGTACACAGCAAACAACAGGTTTGATCACTAACTGCATGAACAAGGACTTGCCAACTATGTTGGAGAAAACAGTGAAGAAGGAATTAGCTGCAGTTGGTCTGGGTGTAGCTCGCACAGTTACTCCAGCTGTTGAGAAAACAGCATCTACGGCTATTGCAGAGGCTTTCCAGGTTAAAATTCTTAAGATGTGAGTCTTCTGTTAGTATTTAGTTTTATTGGGAACTAAATGACACTCTGTGGGGTGCAGAGAGGAGTTGGTGACAAGACAGTAAATCAGTTGGAGAAATCAGTTAATTCAAAACTTGAAGCCGCTGTTGCCAGGCAGATACAATCACAATTTCAAACTTCTGGCAAGCAGGCCCTTCAGGTATGCGCAAGTTTATTATCTCAGTTCAAATATGGTTGCATAAATTTTTAATTTATTTACAATCATCACTCAGTGAATGAGAGTCCTGTTAGGAGTTGATCTATTTTAGACAAAAACTATTGAGCAGTATGGAACATGTATATGTTAAACCCAAAGTGCTTCTATCAACTCTTGACCTTGTAAATTCCAGCTTTATTTTGTTTTACCTATTTAGTAATCTAAATGACCGTGTTCTTGTTTCGTATCGATATCTCCTAAAGTTTTATTTATTTATTTATTATATCAGTATTTACTTTTACTAAAGTTATTGATGGCTTTTGGTTCTTTTGATATTTTGTAATTAAAAGTACTTTTTTGGTAACTCAAACACATTGCGGTTTGATATATTTTTGTTGTCTCCTATTTCTATTTGTTTGAGATGCTTTTTGGTGGAGCAGTTTCTGACTGTTTTACCAATTGACAAATCTAGGATCCATCTTATTTTGGTCTCAACTGATACTGCCTTGAATCTTCTTTGGTCTCAGCTGATCCTGCCTTGAATCTGCTTGATAAATTAATAATGTTTTGTTTTCCTTCTTTTAAGTACACAATGTTTGCACAAAAGATATGCTCAATACTTAACAAAAAAAAGTAAATATTTGATGTAGTGTAATTGTTATTTGATAACCTAAATGATTTATCGGCTTATGGGGTTCTTTCCCTCCCTCCCTCCCTATGAAGCACGGACACTCTATTTTGACTCACGTGTCTGTGTCGGACACTTTCCCGGACACCTAGTTGGCACACAAGAAAAAAGCAGTCGATTTTTTTTTGAATTTCGGACAAGTTCCAGACACTTTTTTTCCTTCTTTTTTTGAATTTTCTCCTCTTCTCATTAGTTCTTTTTGGTTACACACACACACACACACACATATAATATGTTCTATGTAATAGTTAGTAAATTTGTGTTAGAATTTGAATCATGGATGTTGATGATTAAATAAAGAAGTTTTTGAATTTTTATTTAATGACTTTGTTATTTTAATATCTTAATAATATTGTTATGATTTGTGTATTTTTATACTAATTTTAATTGAAATGACGTTAGTTTTTTTATCATATTGTCATATAAAAATACAAAAAAATTATATATATATATATATACACATATATATATTAAAGGCATCCCTGACGTGTTCGTATTTTTTTTTTTTTTAGAAATGACGTGTCTGTGTTGGGTTATATCTGCCCTCCCTCCCTCTCTCTCTCTCTCTCTCTCTCTCTCTCTAGAGCAAGGGGGGAGGTTGACATGAATATATTGTTTGCCTTTTTAAATAATATCGAAACCTCTAATCCAACAGTATGAACTATAAAATCTATTTTTTGACTAGTGTATGAACTATCAAATCTATCCATGCAGGATGCATTGAAGTCTAGTTTGGAAGCTTCAGTTAACCCTGCCTTCAAGGGGTCATGCAAAGCCATGTTTGAACACGTTGATGCTACATTCCAGAAAGGAATGGTTGAACATACAACTGCAGCTCAGCAGCAATTTGAGTCCACTGCATTCCCCATCAGTACTTGCTTTAAGGGTATGTAGTACTATGACCTCTTATAGCACAAATGTGTTTCCCTTTCCTTGTGTTTTTCTTCTAATTTTATGTAGGCTCCCTTTTTTCTGTTGTCATATCCTTTGCATGTAATTAAGGGTATTTGTATGATATTTTCTGCCCCCCCTCTTTTTCTCTTTTTACCATGGTGATATTAGGACAATTTCTATCTGTCCATCTTTTTGCTGTTGTCTTCTATTAAACGCTATTCATATGACTTCGCACCTCTGATTTTATCCCATTTTTGCAGGATGCCATTAATTCAGTATCATCAATGACTCAAACTTTAAATGGGGAGTTGGTTGATGGTCAAAGAAAGTTGTTATCTCTTGCAGTTGCAGGAGCAAATTCAGCAGCAGTAAATACTTTGGTTACCCAACTGAGCAATGGACCTTTGGGTGGTCTCCATGAAAAGGTTTGGTCTGCTTGCTTTATTTACTAGTTGGTTTCTATGCAAGAAAGCATTGAACTCTGAAACTTCTGCCAAATATTATTTGTTCTCAAAAAGCTATGTTAATATTAATTGCTCTGTCTGTGCAATAGATTGAGGCACCTTTGGATCCAACCAAAGAGCTATCTAGATTGGTATCTGAACATAAATATGAGGAGGCTTTCACTGCAGGCCTACAAAGAAGTGATGTTTCCATAGTATCATGGTTATGCTCTCAGGTAAGTTTGATATGTACATCATCTAATTTGTACTTCTCTGATAAGGATTGAGATGGGCAAGTGACATGCTTGAGACATAACTAAGGGGTTATGTAGTCCTTTAGTTTTTTTTCCCCTCACAGATTCGGTCTCATTTTACAGACTTACCTTAAAAAATGTTTCTCATCAGTTGGAGTTTAATTATTCTGTTCTCTCAGTACAGACAGAATAGTGAACGGTGCCCTACTTTTCTGGGAGAACATTGAAACAATAGGTGATTATTCTTTTGGAGAGCGAAGGGCCCCTTTGACCATGTCACTTTCCCCAACATCATCATTTAAATAGTGAATCCCCATGCAACTTTTCTTTCCTGAAGAGGGAATATATAGATGAAATATTTCAGGTTTCATCATATTGGGATTTCGAATTTTTCAAGCAAATGATTGTTTGATATGCGAAGTGTAGCTAGGTTGTAGGTTTAAAGCATGTTTAATGCCTGCTTCAAGTGTTGGCTTGGATGCTTTGTCTGACAATAGTCGGAGGACATTGAGCATATAAGTTTAGGTGGTTCCACTTATTTCACCACACGCATTACTTGTTACTGTATACTGATCTTGCATTTTCAAACCTTTAATCTCATGTCAATTGTTTGAACTTTGGATCTGGGTTTCAAACTATGGTAGATTTTCATTTATATTATCTGTGAACTATTTCCTTCTCAAATTGTTTGAAGTTTAACCGAAGTCAAAATTAACAGCCCTTTCATTATCAAAATGTATGTTTTGGTTGTAAACTTGTCTTCGGCGTTCATAAATTTCTGCTGATTAATTTTATTTGTGTAAAGTTGTGTTTCCATCTTTCATTTTTTTTTTCCACATTTTGATTTCCACGTGATTGCATTTCTTTTCAGCCATTTTATTTGGAATATGGTGGTGATTATCACTTCATTTTCTTCAATCAACTTGAGAAGAAAAATATTGGCTTGGAACTTCTATCATATGATGTGTGTTCTTTTGCCCCTTGTGTTCTCTCCAGGTTGATTTACAAGGGATTTTGTCAATGATTCCTCTCCCATTGAGCCAAGGAGTACTGCTCTCTCTTCTGCAGCAGTTGGCCTGCGATATCAGCAAGGATACACCCCGAAAACTGACGTGGATGACAGATATTGCCATTGCCATAAACCCAACAGACCCTATGATTTCAGTGCATGTTCGTCCCATCTTTGAGCAAGTCTATCAGATACTGAACCATCATCGCAGTGTTCCCACTATTCAGCGGTGCAGAGATTTCAAGTATTCGCCTTGTCATGCATGTCATCAACTCTATGCTGATGACCTGTAAATAATTCTCCCATTTTGATGATGGTCAAGATAATATGGACCACTGATGTTCTAGTAGAAGGGATTTCAGTGATACAAGGTACTAAAGTGTGTATAGTCAGTTTTGCTTAAAATTTTTCTAAAAGAAAGGGAAAAAGGAAAAAAGAGAGAGAATTGAATTTGTGAAGTAGGTCAGTTGGGTATTTTCGTGTTCTTTAATCCACTTATCCTCTTGTCAATGTTTTATGTTCATGTGAAAATTTGATTCATACAGTGTCCTCATACGAGTCGTAACTGTAATTGACTTGTCCAGGTGATGTGTGTTGAAAACAAAGGTCGTAGAAATAATCGAGAAGACTAGCACTAGCAGTAATCTTACTAATGAGATGTTTTCACCATGTAGAGGTAAAATAGGTTCGAATAAATGAAAATTAATTTTAAGATCATCAAATGGTTAAAAATTTCTCATATGAGTTTGAATTTTTTGAATTTACAGTAACATTATGGAGATTTAAGTCCTATCATTATGAGTTCTAAAGAAGTTTAGAAGTGAGAACATGTTCGAATGATAAATTAAGTCTTTAATTTGAATCAATTTATGCAGTGGAATTCGCAGTTTATTGCATTTTTTTCATCTAACTGCTCATCTTTAATAACTTTTTAATCTTAACAGTTTCTTATTTTGAACATTTCTTCTAAACAGTTCAACCAAACAGGCATTGAGTGAAATATCTTAAATAGAATTTAATTACTTTGCAGCTTATTACTAATGACAAACGTGTAATAGACAGCTTAATTACTTCTAAACAGTCTCATGTGCTTTTTGGGTTGGATGGGCAAAATTCATCAAAACATTCATCGCATTAAAACCATTTCATGTGAGAGAGGAGATGGGCATAATGAGATATGGTCATTAAAATATTACTCTCATTATATCAAAGTTACTGTCTTAAGTCATTACACAGACATATACATAACCAACAATTTCCAAACCCCACTACCCGATTAAACTCTCATCTTTTGAATGAAGGGTAGGGTGCTGATTATCAAAATGGAACTCATTAGCAGTAGTTTCCAACACTAATATTCAACAGTTATTATACCATAAAAAAAAAACTCTTTATCTTTCTCGATTCTCACTCTACTGCACACGAGAAAGACTCAACGCGGGTTTTACTTTTATCCTACCAGCACTGATCCGTTTCCCACGTCCGGGTCGGGTAATACTCAGAGTCATTCCGGGCCGAGAGACCAAACCTTCGCCGTCGTAACCCGGCACTCAAAGAGACATCATACAGTGCCCTGGCCGCCGGATCAGACAGCGTCGCGTACGCGTTGTGAATCTCGATGAAATCACGGCCGTCAGCAGCGTCGGAACGCGACGCGTCCGGGTGGTACAGCTTCGCCAAGCTCCGGTACGCCGTCTTGATCTCCATCGGCGACGCATTTCGCCTTACTCGGAGCACCTCGTACAGACTCGCCGGTTTCGTCGCGTGCACAGCCGGGGTCGTCTCAGTGAAGGAGCGAAAGGCAGCTTTGCAAGGGTTTGTTGCGGCGAACGACATTTTTGAGTCAGATCTGGCGACAGCGGTGAGACAAAATCGATTTTCTGGCAAGAATCGAGGGAATGTTCCGGCAGGTAGAGTTGGGATTCTGATCATTGAAACTGAAAGAGTTCTAGAAATGAATGTGAAATTAAAAGTTTTCAAGAGTAAACAATTTGAAGTGAACTAAACAGGACTTCGAGAGTGAGTGGTTTTATAAAGGTCAGAGCGGTCTGCGGGTCCCAAGCTTCTTTTTTTTTTTTTTGGCCTTTTAGCTGTTTGGCAATGGTTTACAAGATTGTTTTGCTCTAGAAGATTTGTCTATTCGGCTCCAGCTGGGGGCTTCCATTAGTCGGCTTGTTAGCTTTAGGGAGGCAGTAATTACCCTATGGACCGAGGCATCGTTGCTTGACAACGCATCTGGTTAACGTTTTAAGTTTTATGCTTATTTGTCGCTTGGTGCAGGACTTTGCATTTTCATAAAATATAAATAAATAAAAGTTGTGCCTAGTTATAGCTTTTGCTTTGATAATAAGCGTTTGATCCTAGCAAGTAATATCAAAGCGAAATTATGAATTTTAATTTTATTGGGAGAGATAATATCAGGATGAGATTACAATTTCGAGTTCCAGGCGCTATTAGAAGAGATTTTTGATTTTACTAAGGCCAGTGATCATTTTATAAACTTCTTATGAATGTCTTCGGTATTGTTTATATGAATTTATTGTCACGTATTGTCATGAGTTATCATTTGTTGTCATATGTGGGTGTGACATTTATGGAGACTACCGAACATCTTATGGACTCATTGTGAGTGTGGTATCGCTGTTGTTTATGGATTCGTTGTCACGTGTTATTCCTGAGTTGCGACTTATTATCATGTGTGAATGTGGCAACACTATTCATTGTCACGTGTTGCCTTAAATTGTTACTTGTTGTTTTTTACTCGTTGTCATGTGTTATTCGGAGTTGCCACTTATTGTTTTGTGTATGCGTAGCATCAGTACTCGTTGTCACGTGTTGTCTTGAACTGTCACTTATTGCCATGTGTGGGCGTAGCATCAATACTTGTCACACGTAGTCTTAAGTTACCACTTATTGTTCTGTATTCGCTGTCCCATATTATCCTGAGCTGTCACTTGTTGTCATGCATGGGTGTGGCATCAGTACTCGTTGTCACGTGTTGTTCTGAGTTGCCACTTGTTGTTATGTGTGAGCATGAAATCAATGTCTATGGACTCGTTGTCACGTGTTGTCCTTTATTATTTTGAGGCAGTTTTAACATTTTTATTTTTGTATTTGAACTTACAAAACTTGTCTTAAAAAATATGTTTAATTATTTGACCAAATTTTAAAAAATAATTTTATTTTCTAAAATACATAATAATGCATTTAATTAAATCTTCTTGTGTCTAAAAATGTTAAACACAATAGTTTTTTTATATTATATTTTCTCATCATTAAACATAAGATTATGAAATTTACTTGCATTTATTATGAAACATTTCATTACTTTATGTGGATTGAAAAAATAAAATAAAAAAAAATCTGTTATATTTAACGTTATTCTTAAAATAGAATTTCAAACAACCAATTAATGAATTCATGTCATTCTTAGAAAAAACGTTGGATTTTTTTTTCAATTAATGTTGCACCTATTTATTGTTGCTAATACATCTTACAGTGCATACATGTACGCAAATAAAAATGACTAGTTTTAAGTTATTAGAACATTCTACGTATAATTTCCTTAGGCATACTATGGGTCCACGGGACTTGAATGTGCCGAAGTTGGCTCTTGTCACCCTATTCTAATCCAATTATAAAATTTATGTAACATCTAACACATGTTAGAAGGGTGCAATGTTAATTAAAATAAGAAATTCAAAAGTATTTTTAAGTTTAAAATTTAAAATATCGGTGAATTGCATAAAAGTACGTGTAATGCATAGTTAATATTAATTTTTTTTTTCAATATTAACTGTGTATTTCTAGTATTATTCATGAAGTGGGTTTCAACTTTTTACAAAAAGTTGGTAAACAAAGATGGACTTAAGAGTATTACTCATAATCTTGTAACTATGAATCCTAAAGGAGGACTTCACTTAAAAAGACTTGAAATTATAACTTACACCACCCACTACAACAATATATATTTTTTTATAAAAAAAACCACATTTTATGCAAACAATTTTATTTATTTATTCATCTACAACAATATATTTTGTTTTATAAAAAAAAACACATTTTATGTAAATAATTTTATTTATTTAGTTTGCTGCTGTGATTCAACATGGGACCTGTGTGAAAATGATGGTGGGTAGGGTTGGGTAGGGTTGTAGTTTGTAAATGAATTGAGTTGAGTTAAGTAGAATATTAAATTGTTCAAACTTGACTTGTTAAAATAAACTGAGTTTTAAATTGTGTTTAACTCTCGATTTGTTAATTTTTTGAGTTAATATTAGACAAACTTATAAACGAGTTGATCGTGAGTTAAACTTCGAATAATTTAATTTTTTTATATAATATTATATTAATTTTAATTTAACAAATTGAATTTAAATAAAATTTAATAAATTAATAAAATATATTTAATTTTAACTTATTTATTTTAAGAGTAAATGTTAAATGAATATGTAACTAAATCAATTAGAAATCAAATGTAAATAACTCGACTCGGTTTATTTTGCTCACAACAATGGAGAGCTGAACGCCGAATGTTCAACTTAGCCAACACAGAGCTCTTTGGTCTTTAGCCGACTTCAAGTTACTTACGATAAACTTTACCTGATTCTCAGTACTCAGTAAAATTTACTGCCTTTCGCACGTGCCAGAGTTTCTAGAACATAAGGGTGCGATGGTGTCCTCTTCTGGAGTACACGTACCGCTTGATTTCTTCCAAACTCGCAATCCTACGGCTACGGAACCGACACCGATCCTTTATCTTTTACCATGGTGGTGGGCCATACCTTAGTGGAAACTGGAAAGTGACATACGTGTCCGAAAAGTCCAAACACGTGGCCGGATATCCATGGCACGTAAGCCTTTTTAACTTAAATTCCAGATGAGGCTTGGCCCGTTTGGGGGAAGGTCGTTTGGGGGGAGGTCCTAGTCTTGTTGATGTCTGGTCCCATATTTTAGTCTCGGTTTGAACGAAGAATCACAAAGCCATGGTTATAATCTTGCCACATTTACTCAATTCAACCTTTCATCCCCGTATTTAGAAGATAGCGGCATGAATTGTTTCTTTTATTTGAACATTTGTAAGAGCCTTTTTTCCCACTCTAACAAGCTAATTATGATTGAAGGCATCTTAACTCCAATTAATGAATAGTATGGTGAGAGACAAAAATATATATAGAGATATAGATATCACTGTGCCACATGGGGCAAGTGGAGGCTATAGGAGTTGGAGTACAATGGAGTTAGGAGGGTGGTTTATTCTTAGCTTTTGTGTGGAGTGCAATCCACTTTTGGATAATTATGGGCTCCAATTGATTGAATGAAATCAATTTCAAAAACCAACCTCTTGAAAAGCACACAAGTTTGGAACAGTCAATTCGCCCATTGGAATACAGGATTAGGATATAAGAATGTCGATTGTGATTTCAGTTATGCGTTCAAATTTGCTCTGCCTTATGTGGTTCAAAGTTCATCACACTTAGTTTTAATTAAAAATATTTTAGAGTGGATATTTATCTTTTTAATTAGAGTAATGTTATTTATACCATACAATTTTACCAAATTTGCTTATCTGCTGACGTGACTGTTCGGATGCTAGTCAATTAAACCTCTTGGTATATGCGGGTTCTAGTCAATTAAACTTTTTTGCGCTAGTCAATTAAGCCTCCTAGACTCACCTGACATGACTAGCACTAAGAGACTGAATTCACTGGCACCAAAATGCTGAATTCACTAGCACCAAGAGCAGCCACGTCAGCAAGTAAATTTTTTTGGTAAAATGTTAAGGTAATGATAGCATTACTGTTTTAATTATTGTTCGTATGTCTGTGTAAGAATGAATTTTATATTCATTTCTCAGATTCTACACGAGTCAAGTCAAGTTAAGTAGTAAGTTACTTATTAAATTTAATAAATTTTAAATTATATTTATTTATATTTTAAATCAATCTCGAACAAGTATTTACATTAAGAATATGATAAACTAATTCGAATAACTTGATTTTTTATATTATATTAAAATATTATTATTTTATCAAATCGAGTATCATAAATTTACAAACTTTAGATATATTCAAAATTGATGTGCTTACCTCACAAGTCGAGCCTTTAACTGAAATTGAGTTTGAATAATTTGTATAGCCCTAAGCTTATTGGATGCATTTTACCAATATTGATTTAAAGGTTTTGAATTGTTGATACAAAATTATCTAGAATCTACAACTCGGGCCTAAAACATAGGTTTATTACAATGAAAAATTATTAGGTGAAGACTGTCGCACTCACATCGACATGACATGAATATAGAAAATCAATAGTACTAGCAGTTAGAGATTCTTCGGTCTATATATTCTGCTTGATGAAATAATTTTATGTTGTTCCAATTAATTTTCTTAATCAATTTTAATTTGCGTGCTTTGTATTGGTTTCAAAGACACCAATATACTTAATTAGATTACTTATGTTTAATCATATATGTATGTGTTTTCTTATCTCAATTATTTGTGATCGGCTATATGCATTTTGTCTCATCATTCTAATTGATTTAAAATCATTCTCACAGTTAAATTATACATTATCACATTTTTTTTTTCTTTTTTTCTTTAAACTTTCTCTACAAAATATTAATTATGATTGTCATCGCCCCTATCACGACTCTCAACTCCTCCCATTTTGTACTTATTGTCATATCATTACATAACTGGTTTCAAGTACGGATAAAGAATAAAAGTTGCGTTAAATAGTCGAAAGTCAACTTAAAATCTTATCAAATCTCTTATAAACATTAATTCTAAAATTGAACTAGGGTAATAACATTTTTTAAGCTAGAATTAATAGTAATAGTTTGTAATGGGGTAAAAATAAATTTCTGCAGCAAATCTTTAGGGTTGGTGGGAGATTGTTATGATATAATCGAAGTAGATAGGTTTTAACAAGCACGGTAGCTGAAATATACTCTTGGCACATGGCCGCATCAGATCGAATTGTTCCAGATTTATGTCAGTAATCGAGAATCGTGCGTATAATATATATAGGTATTGTATAGAACAATGCAATCCGACGATCTTTCTATTACTTATATTTTCTGATCCTTTATATATAATTTACTGTTGTTAGATATATATATATATGTATATAATGTAACAGTCAACAGGTGACATGAAGAACCCTAGACAGACTAATACTATTATACTAAACTAATGAACTCATTATCCTTTGGGCTTGCATTATTGGAGACGAAGTCAATGCACGAGTTAGTTTTGTCTTCGAAACGCAAAATAAAAGGTATATTATGGCATCTACCTGATGCCGTGGTGTAGTGGGTGTGATTGTGTGAACATATTGAATGGATGACAAGATTCGGTGCAGGCCATGGTTGATAAACTATTTCAAATTGTTTATTTAAGCAGAGTTCTTTGCTAGCTAATTTTTAATATTGACCAACCAATGAAATGCATGATCATGTTGTTTTTATATATATTCTTTTGTCTTCTTTGATTAATATACGACAAGTGTTGAGAGGATAAGTGAGGTACTGATCGATCTCTCTGTGTGTATATATATATATATAAACATGCAGCAAACGAACCAATTTTATTTTGCTGCTGACGTTTCTGTATAAACTAGAGAATTGATCAAAGTTCTTTACTATATTTTGTGTGAGAGCACGTCTAGCATTTTTTTTATAGTAGCAAGATCACTATAACTGACTCCATTGAGTTCGACGAAAAAACTTTGAATAAAATTTTTAGACCTGTTTATAAAAGTCTGTGATTTTTCATCAAGTCATAAAAGATTACAATGAATTAGCTAGGAACTCCTATCAATCCTTATAAAAAGACTAGTCCAATGCTTTAGGTTCTCGTTATTGCATGGTTTAAATGAGATTAGATATATAGTCTTACTCTCAGTGAGTAAACAAACTGTTTCAACAACTCCTTCAATCCCTTTCCATTGGAAAATTTGTGAGGACAGGGAAGGTTGTCACTGTTCATTCACCAATAATTTTGGGTCACAAATCTAGATGCTTGAAATCGTTTATCTTCTTCCATAAGGCTTGCAATAAATTGATTGATGCTAAATATAATGTATATATAAACTTTTAGACTGGAATATAGTGTGATTACTAATGGTCAAAGTAAGTGTGCATCCAACTCCCTTGCAAAGGGCAGATGGATGATACAATTCACCGTGACTCCCATCACGTGAAAAGTTAAATTACAAGTAAGGATATTTAGTGCTTGTTTGGCCAAGCGTTAGCATCTGGGACAAAAGTTACTAGGAGCTTTCACCCCGACTCTATTTTGAGTGTTCGGGAAACTCCCCTAAACTGAGCTTTAGGCCCATTACCGAACAAGTGCGTTACAGGGCAATGAATGATGCGATCAGACGAATTTTCTTGGCTCAAAAATAGCTCACAATCATCCACTGATTCCAAAGAAAATTTCATGAGACCAAAAGATGATTTCCAATGACATAGATGAAAGGCATCATTCATCAACTATTCAATTGCAAGTAGTTCGGATTTGGATAGTCGGTATCAACTTTATTGAATTTCCATTAGGTCCAATCCATCCAAAAACTTGTTGGCCCAACTAACACCAGTTCTTTGGATACACATAGACACTTATATTTAGCCTGAATGGGTCCATAAATAAGGAAATCCATAGGAAGAAGCGGGCCTGGCCTGGCCTGCCCACAGTTTGGGATGGTTACACGAGTGTCCACGCCCGCAATGACTGTGACTGGCCCGACCTGGTTCTCTCTCGAAAACCTCTCACTTGCCGACTGCTCGCCTGAGAGAGGAACTGAACACAAAAGTCTAAAACCTCAGCTTTAGAAAGAGAGACTCAGAGAGAGGAGAGTGGCACGAGGCCATGTTCGAGAGTAGATTGGTGTCGCTCCTCAAGAAGAACAAAGCCCTTAATTGTATATACAATGTTAAAGGATCAACGGCTAGGGTTTTGAATGAACCCTCGCTAAACCCTTGCAGAGTTTACTCTAATGTTGCTGGCCGTAGTACTACTTCTCTTACGGCAAGAAACTCCATTCTCTATGGCTTTAGATCCTTCCATCATCAGCTTCGTCATTATCAAAAGGTTCTACTTCTGCCTACTTCACTTCATTTTGTAGAATTATAAAAGCAAAATTCCATTTTCTTTGATGTCCTATTTCACACCTCTAATGTGAATCTTTCGGACTTAATGACTAATTAAATGAACAAATGACGTAATACGTAAATAATTGTTGTATAATATTCATTTGTATTGTATTAGAATTTTTTTAGATGAATCTAGCTGGTTTCCTGTAGAAAATGCGGTGAAAGTAGCATTAATTTCTTAAATTATATTGCTTACATACGTGTAGTGTTGTAATGTAGTCATCAGGTGATGTGTTGTTGATCTGATTTATGGATTTCCCATTTCCAATGATTACTCAAATTTGAGTAAAAAGTTGATATTTGAGTAAAAGTTTCGTTTGATATGAAGCTTTCCAATGGTCACATGAAGTTTTATTCACATATTTTGAAACAATACCATTCACATCTTGTCCCAAAAGTTTTAAATTGGGCTTTGAACAGTAATTTGAGTCTACGAACAGTGCTTTGCTGATTTAGGTTTGAGTTTGAGTAAAAATGGATTTGGTATGGGTTTGAGTCCAGGGCTGGAAAGAATTTTTTTTTGAGGATTTTGACTCAAATTTAAATTTGAGTCCAAGTTTGAGTCACCATTGGAGATGGCCAGGAGTCCACTTTAGATTGATTCATAAATGGCTTGTTTCGGGGTTAAAAAGAGAGGATTTGTTTTTAGGATTTTGACTCAAATTTAAATTTGAGTCTAAGTTTGAGTCACCATTGGAGATGGGCAGAGTCCACTTTAGATTGTTTCATAAATGGCTTCTTGTGGGGTTAAAAGGGAAAAGGGAAAAGGGAAAAAAACAAAAAAAAACAAAAACCTACCTTGATCACCTTTATTCTAGTTCCTGCTCTTTTATTGCCTCACAGATGGTGTTTGCTTAGATCCTTCTTGGTTTTTCGTTGTCATGCAGCTACTGGATTCTGATTCTTCTCGTTAGAAGTGATTTTCTTTATCATTTAGACCAAAGTTGACCTACTAATCTTAGGACTTTGGAGTTAGACTTTATTTTATCAACTATAAACTACATGTGTCAATGTTTTTCTATCTTTTATTGTGCTCGAATACTTTTTGTAAGAGGCTGCCTTTTGTTAATTTTCTGAATTTATTACTGTAAATATGGTCGTAAGGATAAGTTTTCTATGCTGTTTTCAGGAATTTTATATACCATCTTTCAGGAATATGTCCACAATGTCCTCTGCCAACATGATAAATAAGGAGGGTTTGAAGCTTCTAGTTACTGCAGGACCCCGTGCTCAGAAAATGGTGGGGATATGGCTTTTTGCTTCTGCTTCATGGGTGTTTAGTATGGTGGTGCTTGGGGGTATCACCCGACTCACCCGATCTGGTCTTTCAATGACTGACTGGAAATTCACTGGTCAACTTCCTCCTCTATCAGACGATGACTGGTTGACTGAGTTTGAGAAATATAAGCAATCCCCTGAGTACAAGCGGTTAGTTCAAGCACCATTTCATGTGTCTGTGGCATTAAATTGTTTGTTCTCCCTAGAATTTGTATTTTATTTTCCACAGAGAACTTTGTTTATGCTCATAACTTCAATTCATATCTCTAAGGCCTTCCTGGAAGGTTTCACGTGCTTAATCAATGGTATTAGTAAATATGTACACACACATTCATGCCCACAGACATACACACAAATATGCTCACTCACACCACAGTTTTAAACCGTGTTATTGTGATACATAACAGTCACGATCATAGTGTAACAATATCGGAAGTATTGTTAATACATAATGGAAATTGGAAATCACTACTATGAACTTTTATTTCAATCACTGCCGAACCAACTTTTATTTCAATCACTGCCGAACCCCTTAAAGGGCACCAATACACATTATTTGACCTCAGGTTATCTCATTTAGTATTTATTACTGTTTGTTTTAAATTTTATGACACCTAGAAAGATGTTTTATCTATTCTATTAGATTTGATATTACTATTAAAGTCAAACTAATAAGAAATATGATCTATTATGAAAAACATTGCACTAAGCAACTAACGACTATAAATAATAACTAGAAATGCAATTATAAGTTCATGATTAAAAATTCATAAAATGTAGATAATTGTTGGCAAGATAGTTCTAAATTCTACAATACTACAATTAAAACAGAAATATTACTAGATATAAATTTAGTGCAATACTATGTGATCCACAAGTCAGTACATTGTTGATTTATGAAATCGCCACCAAAAGGTCCCAATGAGCTCCAAACAGACATCAAAGTCTCAAACTTGAAATTGTAAATCACCAGTCATAAGGTTAGCCTTCAAAAATTAAAATGTACCCACCAAATTACAAGACCTAAGCTCCAAATCACGAGATCCAATGCTCCAAATAGGTAGATCTAAACTTAAACTGAGTAGATATAAAGAATATGAACAAATCGCAGTTCTAAGTTTGAAAACCCAATCTTGGATAATCTTTTACAAGCTTAAAATCATGATATGTTAACTCAAACCAAAAAATCTGGACGTCAAAATTACTTTTGGAGGCTTTGAGATGAGATTTAGTCAAAAAAAGGTTAAAAGATGATCTCAGTAACAGCCATTATGGAACTGCAGAGGCCCATAGCAGTCAGGCTGCTGAACGAGGCCATAATGGTTGTAACAGTCCATAAAAATTTTGTAATTGCCGTTACACCATGATTTTTTTCCAACCGATAAATTGGTATGTATCAAGATTAGTACCTTGAAAATGCATTACGTAATGACCTATTTTTATTCCATGATAAACATACACTCGCATACACCAAACTTATGTCGTGAAGGGCTATTATCAGTTGATGATTCTATTTTTTGCACTTAGGTACCTCTAATTTATTCATTGTCAGTTCCACTAGGCATCTGGGTTTCTGTGTTTATTAGTGAAGTTGTTTTCAAGTGGGAGTAGAAGTTTTATTAGTTACTGGTGATGGTATCTGATTTTTTTTTCTCTCTTTCAGGGTAAACAAAGGGATGAGTATTGAAGATTTCAAATTCATTTATTGGATGGAATATGCACATCGTATGTGGGGAAGGGGACTGGGTATCTTGTTTGCACTGCCATTTTCATATTTTCTTCGAAAAGGGATATATTACTCTACGACTTGGAGTGAGACTCTCTGCTCTTTTTGCCCTTGGTGCTGGGCAGGGACTTATTGGTTGGTGGATGGTTAAAAGTGGATTAGAGGTAAACCACTTGATTTTTGTTAATTAGCACCTTTTTTTTTGAGTTGTGAAACTCCTAAATATGTCCCCTTCCTTCCCTCTTTTTTTGAAGGAGCCAGCATCTGAGTATGCTCAGCCAAGAGTTAGCCCTTACCGCTTAGCAGCTCATCTTACTTCAGCTTTTGTTATTTATTCTGGCCTGGTTTGGACTGCTCTTTCTGTTCTTATGCCTGAACCGCCTGCTGAATCATTAAGTTGGGTTCGTGGGGCAGCCAAAGTTAAAAGACTTACCCTTCCTGTAAGCATCCTTGTTGGCATCACTGCTGTCTCCGGGGCATTTGTTGCAGGAAATGATGCTGTATGTAGCTACTAGCTTTTTCTTGTCATGCTTTGTATGGAGAATGATTTGTGGATTCTGTTTCAGAGCAAATTTAGATGTGAATTTTGACTTGACTGCATACTAAAATTTGTCAGGGTCATGCATTTAATACTTTTCCAAAGATGGGAGATATGTGGATTCCAGATGATATTTTTAGCATGAAGCCACTTATGCGCAACTTTTTTGAGAATACATCAACGGTGCAGGTAATCTTCCCAATTAATTGGGTCTGTATATATTTTAGATGATCAATTGTCATGGTTTTCCCTTGGTGATCTCTTGATGCCTTTGTCATTGCCACTTTACTCGTCCCCCATTTCATGCTCCATTAAAAAAATGCTTTAAATTCCCTTAAGAAGGGGAGAGGGTGTTAAAATAACCGGGCGTCTTGAAACACCCACTCCAATCCCAATCTGTTATTACATTCTTAAGTTTTGACTCAAGATTTCTCAGCTACCAAAGGAGTAGTGTTTTTGGAACACAATCAAGTTAACTGTATTACTCTAGAAATTTTGCTTCCCTGTCGACAGATGCTCCTATTACACTCGTAGTCTCTGAAGGATGAGAACCAACTATGGAGTTGAAATGGAGAATTAAATGTCTCAAGGAAATGGTTCCTTGAGGCTGTTTTGACAAACTTTGTTAGAGCTGTAGAATTCTAATTCCATTTACAGTTTTGTGCAACTAGGAGTAATTTCACATTAATTATCAGAGAAACTTTTATAATATAATTGGCATTAATTATACTTATAAAAAAAGGCATTATTTATGCATTGGTATATATTCTTGTTTCCTGAACTTCTTGGAGATGCATAGCACGTGTTGTTCTCTATTTCAATGTAGAATTTGAAATTTTATTTTTGTAATCATTGATCTTTGAGATAATTTGTGACAATAAATCTGTAATAACAATGTTCATTCTTTAATGTTTACAGCTTGACCATCGTATACTTGCAACTGCAACCTTAGTTTCAATTGGCAGGCTTATGGTGGGCAGCACGAAAGCTGGACATTCATCCTGCCATCAGATCTTTAATTGGAACCACCATGGGCATGGCTGCTCTTCAGGTATTTGTGACATTGAGTTCTTTAGTTTGTTTGCTTAAACTGTCGCCTAGTGCCGGTTATTTCATTACAGTCGTGCTAGTAGTTTTAATCAATTTTTATAACTGACTATCTTCGTCAGATTGTTTTAAATCAGTAATATGTTAGCCGCTTAATCAATTTTGTTCTTGTTGCAGGTCACTTTGGGGATATCAACACTTCTATCATATGTGCCTGTTTCTCTAGGTACTGCTCATCAGGCTGGAGCTTTAACTCTTCTAACACTAATGATACTGCTCAATCACACTGTCCGGAGACCATCATTGTTGCTTCTCAAATCTCTGCCTGTGGTAGCAAGGACAACCTGAATTTTACATTGAAATTTTCGCATAATCATTTTTCAATTTTCGATTTCCAATTGTCAAGATTTTGCCATTAAGATATTATTAATCAAAATGGTGAAAAAAATTTGCAGTGAGACATAGAAATAGGAAATGACAGATTATGATTTATTGTTTGATTGTACGGAACCTTCACAACGATGACAAGGCTGCGAACCTGTTGCGGCTATGGAATATCATTGATTGTGTCATCAGTTTAGTGACTGATTACTCTTCAATGTTGATGTTATTCACAGGTAAAGAACTGCGTGTATAAAGGTATGATGTATATGGAGCCGCATAATTTATACATAAAATTAGTGAATTAGAATCATCATATCACTTGCCAATAAGGATGTCAACAGTTTTCTTCCAACGAGGTGTTCATATGCAGGGTGAAATTAAAGCGAGGTCTGATCAGCTTCCAGCATGAAAGAATGCAACCCCCTAACTGGGATGGGGTGATCTAGAAATTTGAAAAGCTTATTAAAGGTAGTGAAGTTCCTCAAATTGAATTGGAGGTGTGAACTGCTTGCTAAATAATGGATCAAAGGGGATTCAATTAAAGGAAGAAAACCAAAAAAAAGGTGGCTTAGTTGTAATTTGGTTTTGAGAGTTAAAAGTTCAGATCAACTAGAAGGCTTTGCAAGTTAACCCGCATTCGTGGTTTTGAGAGTTAAAAGAGAACCCACGGAGAGGATAAGCCGGAAGCGATCTGAATGATCCTGACAGATCCTGAACGTTTTTGTCTGTGCCTTCTTTAATGGTCAATCATCTGTTGTCCGTCGTCATGCTTAGATTGAAAGAATAAGTACCTATCAAGTCTCCACGTGGCCCAGCACAGACCGAGACGTGTCATGTAAGACCCAAAACGTCCACGTGGCCCAGCATGGACCGAGACGTGCCATGTAAGATCCAAAACAAAACCAACATTAAACACGTCACGAGCTCTAGCTTCTTGTAAATCCTCAAAGGCAACAGGAATTAAGATAAGTATGGCGGAAATCCAAGTCACAGATGGTGGGTCACATTCCCGTAACCAGGTCTCCGGCACAATGTTGCTCTTAGGATCTCTCGCCGGCGTAGTGGTCGGAGGATCGCTTCTCGGCATGATGGGCTTCAGCTTTCTAGCAACAGTGATACTAGTCCTCATAAGCTCTCCGCTTCTCGTAATCTTTAGCCCTCTGTTGCCCTTATCATCGTCGCTGCCATTGCCGGGTTCACTGCAGCTGCGGTCATTCTTATATACTATTGTATATTTAAGTCAGGGAAGTGGCATTGGCCGGCAAGCTATACTATTGTAATTATTCATAAAGCCAGTATAGTTAAAAGAACTTTTTTTTACTATATTCTATTTATATAATTAATGCAATTGTGATTTGATTTTTGTTCCATGTATTTTTATAATAATATAAATATTATATATAGATAGACATATTGTAAACTATAAAGATTTATATAATAAAAGAACTGTAATATGACTTAAAGTGTTTTTCGTGTTCATGAACAATTGATTCTTTTATTACAAAAGTATATAACACGGTGTATGACATATATCTGTAATTATTTTAAATTATAAGTTTAG
The DNA here is from genome assembly GCA_008638375.1 of Nyssa sinensis. Lineage (NCBI taxonomy): Eukaryota > Viridiplantae > Streptophyta > Magnoliopsida > Cornales > Nyssaceae > Nyssa > Nyssa sinensis. Next base: position 56,786,953 of record CM018046.1, read on the forward strand.
TTTGTTTAAATTAAATTCTGATACAATAGCAGAAGTTTTTGGAAATTATTTTTTTAGTTTAACCCAATTTTCTCTTTTGACAAAAAAATTACGATTATAATCAATCGTTTAAACTCATCAAAACACTTCAATAATTTAACTTAATTTAAAATCAAATTAGTAAACTATGAATCTGAATTCCAAATGGAGAGCCAAATGGGTTCTAAATCATGTTTGACTAAATGGTGACAGATAAAAATTGCCAAATTGGTGTTTATTGAAATTTTATTCATAGTTAAATGAGAATAAATAATCACATTTTTTAAATAAAAAATTACCTTTTTTAATTTAATCCAACTTTTTATTTTGACAAAAAATTACGACTTACAATCGATCGTTTAAACTCATCTAAACACTTTAATAATTTAACTTAATCTAAAATTACATTAGTAGACTATGAATCCTGAACTTCAAACGGAGTGCCAAACGGGACTCTAAATCATGTTTGACTAAATGATGACAGATAAAATGGTCATAATCAGGTGTTTATTGTAATTTTATTATTAATTCAGTTCATAATCTGAATGAGAATAGGATAGTCATACTTTTTTAATAAAACATGAGACTCAAAACCTGCAACTTTACCATTAGAAGCATCGAGGCTAACCTCAGTTGGTTTATGTTTAGAATATTTTTATATTCTACTATCTTCATAACAACAGAAATTGAGATCTCAGACTTTCATATTATATTTTAGTGCACTAAATTAGATATATATATATATATATATATATATATATATTGGGGATATGCAACTAGATTTGATACTTATTTTGTTTTATTTATTCTTTTGTTCCATATTTATAAATGTCTCAACTTTTGTCTTTATCTTTATTCTTAATCTGATATGACACTAGTCATTACGTATCCTTTTAAAAAATTCATCGTTATTTTTCATTTTTAAATCAATACGTTGTTATAAATCACCGACACCTGTCCGTAACTGTTAGAAGAGGCATAACCTTCTCTGCACGCGGAGCGTTTTCTCTCTCCTCCTCCTGCTAACGCCGGTAACAAACTCGTCACCTCCACATCTGGCGATCTGCGGCTAAGAAGACGTACAAGCAAGAATCCACCCTGCATGTACACTACTCTAAAGGTGCTGTAACTTCGGTTCCATTCCAATTGATCGTCTATCTTGGCAAGTTTATCTGAGAATCTAATGCCTGCAATCTGAAGATCATCGAAATTTCCGACCAAGCCCATCCTCACAAGGAAAAATCCACGCCAGCAAGATGGTTTGTTTATTCACAAGTCTCTATGCCCCTCAAAGTTTTATCCCTGAATATGCGTTAAAGGTTCCTGAATATATATATACAAATTCACACACATATACGTATACATGCATACACATACTTGGGGTATTGATATTGTAATTCAGAATTGGAAATCTGAAGCAGGGAAACAAATTAATACTTTCGATAAATATTAGCAATATGCTTTCTCTGAGAAATCGTTTTTGTTTTCGTTAATATTGTAATTCGCGGTTGGAACTTGGAATTCAATATGATGATAAATTGATTGAGTCTATTCTGTGTTGGGGCTTCTGGCCATATTCATTCGGCTGGTTAAAAGATTATTTTTTGCATTGCTAACATGTGGAGTGTGTAAAACATTCTCTTTTTTTTAACCGATATTCTTCGTCTTGTTTTTCTGGTAGCAGATTCACTTCTCGTTTTAGGATCGTCTAACTTTAATTTTGGAAAACTTCACCATGGATCTTTTCTACTGATGCCCGTTATACAGTATATATTTCTTGCCGTGTTCTGCATAGAAGACGATGGATTTCAAGTTAAAATTGGTTGGAATTCATCCCCATTTTGATGTAAGCTTCTCAGTTGTTTAATTATTACTAGTTTTCAATAAAAGTTGCCTGGTGGTGATTTTACATCATTATTACATTTGATTATTGTCACACACCTCTGTTGATGCGTTTTATTTCTATCAACTTAAAATTTTAGATTTAACTTGCTATGTTATTTTACGTAATGTTAGTAAAGGTATAATTTTTCCTTATAGGTTCATCTACGTGATGAATTTTGATGAAAAGGATGTATGTGTTCGCAGATGGAGTCTCCCGATCAAAAATCAATTAGTGAGTTCGAGGATGAGAGCCTTTTTAGCCCTGAGAGAGATGCACAGATGAGATATCTGGATCAAATTTCATCTAGTGAGTTCGAGGATGAGAGCCTTTTAAGCCCCGAGACAGATGCACAAATAAAAAAATCTCTGCATGCAGCTCGACAAGGATCATTGTCGGGAGATTCAAAAGATTCTGGTAATAAAGTGATGAGAAATGGCATATTTGGGAGTATAAAGATTGTGATTTTCTCAACCAAACTCAACTTGCTTATGCCTTTTGGCCCTTTAGCAATCCTGATGCATAAATTAAGCGGCCATCAGGTGAGTTGCAATTCCTACATTTATGGCTTCTGTCATTATTGTAAACTTTGTGAACATAAAATTACAAGTTTATATTCATTAATTGATGGTGAATTGCAGTTTATATTCATGTTTTGGTTTGTTGATGTGATTGCAGGGCTGGGTCTTTTTGTTCAGCCTATTGGGTATAACTCCTTTGGCTGAGCGTTTAGGTTATGCTACAGAGTAAGCATTCATGTTGTTACTACTACTGTATTTTTCTGTTAGATTGTTGATTGTTAAGTTGCTAATATGGCTTGTCATTTGCTCTTTTATAGGCAGCTGGCTTTCTATACTGGACCAACAGGTATATATCTGTATGTTTTGGGATTTATTCTTAGCTTATAATCTCTGGATCTTTTTTGTTTTCAAGCTGCACAGAACCATATACAGTCCCTTGCTTCTTCTTTTTCTTTTTATCTTCTGGAAATCAGAAAATGTCGGTTATTTCTGATTCCACAGTGTTTCTTGGGAGTTTTTTTAGATATATATGCTCATTTGACCTCCCTCTTTTTCTTTGCAACCTTAGTGCAAACTATGTGAATTTCATTTAACATGCATACTCATTTTGGTGATCTTGACTTTATCTTTGTCAGCTACATATTTGTAGGAACTCCAATAGGAAACTTCATTATCATCATATTAATGGCGGGAGACATTGTCTTTATATATATATATATATGTGTGTGTGTGTGTGTGTGTGCGCGTGTGTATGTATATGCTAATTTATGATCCTTCAAATGAAATGTCAATTCAAGGGATGGAAATGGTGTGGGTTCTTTTTGGTGGGTATATATTTTTTTGATAGGTAGCATGGGGCAATTGATTTGTAGCTCTCTGTGTTACTTATTACATTATTCACTGGTACCGTTCTTACTTATGGAAGTACATCTTGTGTGTTTGGTAAAGTTTTGTGGATACTCATGGCAGTTAGAAAGAAGAGAACTAAGAGGAATATGGGAAGCATCCCAGGGAATACAATAATATGGTACAAGACATTTGTATCTTGTGCTGTTGGAGAGCATCTGATTGTTCATTCCATCTACAGTTTCTTGCCTCTTCTATATTTTGTTAGTTTATATGGTAGTAGAAGAGATCTAGTTCAATTTTATTTTTGATATTGTATGCAGTTCTTGTGAACTTAGGACAAAATGAGCCACTTCTAGTGGAAGTAGAGACTTGTTCACAGCCCATGGAATGATCTTTTATTTATTTATTATTTTTGATAAGTAAAGATGTATATATAAAAACTGAGCTCAAGAAGGGCGACAAGGGCAAAAGCCCCGAAAAGCTTTACAAAGGTCTTAACGACTCCAAAAAATCTACAAAAGAAGAGACATTAACAGGGGAAGTCTCTTTGGCCCAAAAAAATAATAAACGCAAAAAATCGTCTTTGAAGATGGGAGGAGGAAGCTCCACATCTTCGAAGACACGCTTGTTTCTTTCAAGCCAAATGCTCCATAGCAAACATATAGGAGCCAGACGCCAAGATCTCATAAGCTCTTCTGAAAGCTTGCATCCTGCCCAAGCCAACAGAAGATCCCTGATGGAGCCCGACATGACCCAGGAGACACCAAAAAGAGCAAAAATCATGTTCCAGCAACTCCAAGAAACTGGGCAGTGAATGAAAACGTGATCCACCAGTTTCCTCTTTCTGCTTACAAAAATAGCACCTACTAGCCAAAATGAAGCCACGTTTCTTCAAATTATCCGCAGTTAAAATGGCTTTCTAAGAGGCTTCCCATGCAAAAAAGGAGGCCTTAGGAGGAGCTTTTGAGAGCCATATGGACTTCTAAGGGAAGAGAGAAGAATCTGAAGCAAACCGACTCTTGTAGAAGGAATTGACGGAAAAAGACTTCTTGTTCAGGAGCCACACTCTCATATCCTCCCTCCCTTCTATAGCCCGGTAATTGCAAATGTGACCAAGAAAGGAGCCCACTTCCTCTAACTCCTAATCAAAAAAGTTTCTCCTAAAATAAGGAGTCCAGACAAGCTTGTTCCCCTGCTCTCTCCAAGTATTCACATACCTTAGCCGCCTTGTTAGTAGCCAGACGATATAAAGAAGGGAACTTCACCCTAAGCGGCTCACTCCCAATCCACACGTCATCCCAAAAGATGACGCGGCCCCATTCCCAATGACAAAACTACACTTTTCATTGAAAAGCCTCCATCCACTTCTAATGGAACCCCACGGACCACATCCCCGAGGCCCCTCCACACTGCCCGAGCACCAGCCGCCATTGTCACACCCATACTTAGCAGCAATGATCTCCCTCCATAGCTCCCCGTTGCTCTCACCAAACCTCCATAACCATTTCCCTAGAAGAGCTGTGTTGAAAGTGCCCATATCTTTCACCCCTAGCCCTCCGAGAGACACAGGCTTCTTAATCTTATTCCAAGCCACTAAATGAATCTTGTTGCGCTCCCCATCTTGACCCCATAAAAAAGCCCCTTGAATCTTCTCTAACCTTCTACAAACTGACTTTGGCATGCGGAAGAGGGATATGAAATAGGTGGGAAGATTTGCCAAAGTGCTTTTAATAAGGGTGAGCTTGCCTCCCTTAGAGAGGAATTGACCCTTCCATCCTGACAATTTGCTGAAGAACCTCGCCACAACAGGATCCCAAACCCCAATGGAACGCGGAGAAGCTCCCAACAGAAGACCCAAGTATACCAATGGAAGACAACCCACACTGCAACCTAATGTGCTAGCTAACAAATCCAACCCTTGTATCGAACCAACCGGTGTAATACTGCTTTTAGAGAGGTTGATCTGCAAGCCTGACACAGCTTTAAAGCACACAAGGATACATCTCACAAAATGGAGCTGGCGCACTGAGGGGTCACAGAAAATAATGGTATCGTCTGCAAACAAAAGATGAGAAATGGCGACCCCACCACCCCTCCTATCCCCTAAGTCAAAGCCTTTGATGAGGCCGACCTCCTCAGCCCAGAACAAAAAGCGACTCAAAGCCTCCATAGCTATCACAAAGAGAAACGGAGATAGAGGGTCCCCTTGCCTCAAGCCTCTAGAAGAGCGAAAGAAACCTACCGGGGATCCATTGACAAGGACCGAAAAGGAGACTGTAGAAATACACGACTGAATCCACTTTCTCTACTTGCTGCCAAAGCCCATCTTAGTCAGCATACTCATCAAGAAGCTCCAATTAACGTGATCAAAGGCCTTTTCAAAATCCAGCTTGCAAATAATCCCTTTCCTTTTCTGCTTGAACCTAGAGTCAAGGCACTCGTTGGCAATGAGAGCCGCATCCAGAATTTGGCGCCCTTCCACAAAAGCAGTTTGACTGGAAGAGATGATGCTACCCATAACCTTCTTCATTCTTAAAGAAAGAACCTTTGCTATCAATTTGTAAACACTGCTGACAAGGACTTATAGGACAAAAGTCCTTAATGCAATGGGCACCATTCTTTTTAGGGATGAGGGCTATGAATGAAGCATTGAGACTTCTCTCAAAGCCCCCTTCCCTGTGAAAGGCCCCAAAGACTGCCATAATATCCATCTTCAGGACATCCCAACATTTTTTAAAGAAAGCTATAGTGAACCCGTTTGGACCTGGGGCTTTATCCCCATTACATGCATTCAAGGCTTTCAAAACCTCCTCCTCCGAGAACGGAACCTCCAAGTTAGAGGTTTCATCCCCATTTAACCTATCCAAGCGAATATCTTCCACTCCCGGTCTCCATCTATGCGGCTCTGTGTAAAGATTAGAGAAGAAATCAACAATTCCTCTTTTGATAGGCACCTCCTCTGTGAGAACATGGTCATCAATAACAATGGAGGAAATTTTATTCTTCCTATGATGAGAAGAAGCCATTCGATGGAAGCATTTTGTGTTGCGATCACCCTCTCTAAGCCAAAGGGCCCGAGATTTCTGTCTCCAAGAGATTTCCTCCATCTTGAGAATCTGCCCAATCTGGCCCTTTAAACCTTCTCTTTCCCTCTTTTTTTCATCAGATAGGGGGCCTAATTGATCCTCCCTGTCCAACTCCATCAAGTTGGTCAACAAGTTCTGCTTTCTGACCTGAATAATACCAAAGACCTCCCGATTTCACTTTTTCAGATCCTCTTTGAGAAATTTCAGCTTTTTAGCAAGGCAATAACTAGGGGACCCGGAAACCTCATAGGAATCCCACCAAGACCTCACCAAGTCCACAAAACCTGCCGCCTCAAGTCACATGTTTTCGAATCTAAAGGGGCTTTTTCCTGCCCTAAAACCCCCACAATTCAGCATAATTGGGTGATGGTCTGAACAAGGCCGTGGGAGGCACTTTTGGGAAATGCCTGAAAATGCATCCTCCCAGTTGTTGGAAATTAGGAATCTATCCAATCGGGACATAGCCGTCTGGTTACCTCCTCTAAACCAAGTGAATCTCCCTCCCTCCAGCTGTAAGTCCACCAAGCCTTGAGAATTGATGAACTCATTGAAACCCCTCATTGTTGAAGTCAGCCTCCCGCCCCCTCGTCTCTCGCTTCGGGTACCAGCACTACGTTGAAGTCCCCTCCCATGCACCAGGGGACCTGCCATGAAGAGGTCATCGACTGCAGCTCTGCCCAGAAAGCACCCCTGGCACCATCTACCACTGGACTATAGACACCACAGAAACCCCACTCAAAGAAGTTGGAAGCCAATCTAAACTTGCAAGAAATGGAGAAATCACCTACTCTGTGCTCAATGTCATCGATCATGCAGGAGTCCCAGGCAACCAGAATACCTCCAGCAGTGTTGTGCACATTCAAAGCAGCCCACTTAATCCATCTTGAACCCCAAATGGAGCGAACAAAGCTCCTCGAAATGCTTGCCATCTTGGTTTCCTGAAGATAGATTACTATTGGTTGCCAATCCTTTACCGAACCTTTGATTATTGAACGTTTGTCTGGGTCATTCAAACCCCTCACATTCCAAGATAAAATTTTTAGATGCATAAAACAAAAATTAGACCCTTTCCATACCTTCACCCAAGGCTACCATCTCTTTGCTGCCCCCATAATTAACTAAGCATGATAACTCTTTCATTACCTGTTTCAATCTTCTAACTGATTTGTCCTCCTTGTTCTTCCCTGAGGTATTACCAGAACATGGTCTTGACAGCGAATTACTCACAACTATCTCTCTGAACAATTCCTGCAGCCTACCCTCAAACCCTGCACATGTGACTCCCAGCAGCTTGGTTACTTTTCCCATTTTACGAAGCACCCAATCATCCGACAGATGCCGTTGATGATATAGCAGATCTGCCGATTGTATGTCTTGAATCGGATTGGAATCATTGGGATGTCTGACTGGAAAAACAACTGCTAGCGGGTTATAGTCTTCTGGATTCTCTAAGGTTTCTTGGCTTCGCAGCACCACTGCCCCCCCCCCCCTCATCGTTTGCCAGTAGCTTCATTCCCTCAACTGATGCGGATTCTTCATCAGCAAAAAAAGAGCAACCTGCCCCCAAACTATAATGTGTAGGTACTGAATTGTAATTGCTTTCCAAGTACCGAAGGAATTCACATTCATCCGCCATACTAAGCTCAGAATCATGACCATCCGTGCTGCCCTCCCGCTGGGCATGCTGCTTCGCAGGACGTTCTCTTCTTTGTTCTGTGCCAGTGTCACAGGTTGTATCTCCAATAGCCATCAAATCTCCCTTTCCATTTGCTGTATCTCTGTTTTCCAAACTGATTACAAGGGGAAGCTTGTGAGCCCCTTGTTCAGAAGTATATCCCGTGCTCGGCTCGGTGAACTCTGGTTGGGTCCCTTTAGAATCCTCATTCCTCTGGGCCAGTCCTTCATGTAGCCCTTTATTAACAGCCCCAGCCCCTAGTTTACTTGCTTGGCCCTATTCCTCTTCCTCTTATTCCTCTTATAGGAGCCCATCTCTTTTTAAACTGGCCCAGTCCAAGAGGCCCAAACTGTATGTTGTTTGAATGTCCCTGATGCTGGCCCATTCTAATTGGCCCAACTGGAATAGAATTGAGATGGCCCTTAAAGCCCCAACGTGTCGTGGAGTCCCTTTGTGACCAAGGATCTGGAATTTTCCTGTCGAATCCCCGACTTTATCCAGAGAGAGATCGAGATTCAGAGCTTCTTCTGTATTGGCAGTAGCAACTTGCCGTCTCCAGCCGCCCATGACAGGAGTCCGTACCCTCGCTACAGTTCTTCACAGCCCTTTGTCAGAGGTTCGTACCCTCGCATCCTCTTTTCGTATCACCATGTCAGATCTCACGATCGGACGTGCCCTTGGTGCGTGATCACGCCGAGCTGCCTTGTTCTGGCTTTCCGTGAACGCTACAACTTCCGGCCGACTGGGCTGTGCTGTGACACACCTCAGTCCAGTCTCCGACCAAACAGGTATGGTAAAGGACCATTTCCCGCACTTGATATTGAAGGAAGCAGGGACATCTTTCGGCCGACCGTGAATCAAGATTCTCGCCCATCTCAGATGCCGACGTTCTGCGGTGTCTCTGTCCACTGTCGCGAACTGGCCTATCCTATTCCCCAACGCACGGAACAGCTCCGTGCTCCATAAGAAGGCCGGAAAGCCCATCAGCCGTATCCATATAGAGCCTTTATTTTCCTTTCCTGAGCAGCAACCCGACGGCGACCATGGCTGCAACGTCACCGGCAGACCTTCGAAAGACCAGAAATGGCGGAGGATCCTGTTTGCTTCCTTTTCTGACTGTAGCTCGAAGAGGAACCAGGCACCATTCATATCAAAGACCCTCAAGCCTGCTTGGATCCCCCTAGTGTCGGAGAGCCCATATTTTGACCTTGCTTCTATCTGGGACTGGGGTGCGCAGGTCTCCAAACCTGTCGATCAGACAACAGCGTAAGAAAAGGAGTCGACTTCCGCACGACCCCAAGTTAACCTCCAAGTCTTCATGAGTGAGAGTTGGATACGACTCCACCATAACGGGGTCCACAGGTCATTCCACAATTCTGCTAACCTTCAGGTATGTCTCCTTATGTTTGTTTGCTACTTCTGGATTAGAAAGACCCATTGAACTGAATGCTTGTGACTAAATTGACCAACCCCCTGTTGATGGATCCTCCGGCAAAAATATAGAACGAATTCCTTTCGGCGAACGACCTTCTATCTTCATAAAACTCCCCCTCTGGTTTGATCCTTTCCAGAGAATAATACTCCTGTTGCGACCGTGCACACCTATTGGGAACACTATCCTTCTTCTCCCTTTTGAAAAAGCTTCCAAGGTTTGACAGATCCAAACCAGTTCCCATCTTAGAACCCATAGTCTTCGAACTACACCTTTACCTCATTCAACGATTTGAAGAAATGCTTCCGGCGTATCCACTTCGTGGACAATATCAAAAGATTTGTCCCCGATCTGAGCAAACATTATTTTCACTCATAAATCTCTACTTGTTAAAGTGCCTAATGAAATCAAGCAAACATTGGGTTGTTGCCTTTAAGTAGTTTTATTTATTTATTAGTATTTAAATTATATGTGTTAATATAAATAGTCATATTTATTTATAGAACATGGTTATTGGAGCAATTTATTTAAGGGAAACTTCCATTTTTTGTTACTTCTTGCTTCATCATAGCACTGAGGCACAATTCATCACGTTTTCTTATTTGTGGTCATATAAGGATAGCAACAGCCTTGCATCTATATTTATCCTAGTGCATTTAACATTAGTTTTCACTGGCTTGCATTATTAGTATCTTCAAAATATATTCCTTCTTTTAGAGAACATCATGCATCGTCTTTTGTGTTGTTTAACTTTTTATTTTTATTTTTCTTGATATATTGAATTGAACCTTCACAGTGGGTGGTCTTTTAAATGCTACGTTTGGAAATGCTACAGAATTGATTATATCAATTTATGCTCTGAAAGGTGGAATGATCCGTGTTGTTCAGCAGTCATTACTAGGGTCAATTCTATCAAATATGTTGCTGGTGCTTGGATGTGCATTTTTTAGTGGTGGGATTGTTTTTCATAAGAAGGAACAGGTGTTTAACAAGGTAAAAATATAAGCATTCTTTTTCTAGGATTCTCTTTTCCCTTTGCATTGCATGTTTCATGCTATAGCTGATTGAAGTTGGCATGCAGGCTACTGCTGTTGTGAATTCAGGATTGCTATTGATGGCAGTCATGGGGCTGCTCTTTCCCGCAGTCCTTCACTTCACACATACCGAGGTGCATTTTGGGAAGTCAGAGTTGGCTCTTTCAAGGTTTAGCAGCTGTATTATGCTTCTGGCATATGCTGCCTACATCTTTTTCCAGTTAACAAGCCAAAACAATTTATACACCCCTCTTAATGAGGTTCGTTATTTCATGTCATTCAAAAAGTTAAGTTTCTATCTACTTTTAGTTTGTCGATGTAATATATGTTACTTACTGTCATGATATGCTGTTTTCTTGTATATGTGTATTATAATTTAGTCTCATTCCTGTATAAAAATATATTTTTTGGTGGTTCTGAAGGAAATACATTTTAGGAGAGACACTCCTAGTGTCTTTTACTATAAGAGTTTTAGCAAACAGCAGTAGATCTGTACCACGACCAGGTAGTCAGCAATCCTACTGACCAGAAATACCAGCATAGAACTACTTTTCTTTGAGAATTAGTGTCTGCAAAACTCTGGTGCCAACACAATATTGGGCCAACATAGTATTGCAAGTGTTCCAACACACTATCTAGGCAAATTACTCAAGCCATACTCATGGGTGTGCAAATAAAAGAATTGCAATCAATGGTCAATTTTTAGAGTCTTTTTGTGCCACTTTTATAATTTTTTTGCTCCTAATGTCTTTCTGTGTTTCCATTTTCTTTTTAGAGAACATGATCACTTGTTTAGTTCCAATTCTGTGTGTGTGTCTTTTGCTGATATTGTTCGGTTCCAATTCACTTAAAAATGATAGAGTACTTTCGCTAGACGTGGCAAGGAAGAAGTTGGAGGGGTTAGTTCTGACTTCTGAGATTCCTTACTATCTTCCCCTTTTAATTTATCTTTTACATAGATCAGAATGTATAACTGCCAATGAAATAAGTGGAAAAATTGTAAAAAGAATAGTGTGATTTAAACTAAGAAAGAAATAATCTAGCGTTGAAATCATTACATATGTCTGTGTTATTTGCTGATGAATTTAATATCAGCTACAGATGCTTGGATTTGTGGCTCAACTGGTTTTTGCAACTTGGACTTGCTTTTCTATGGTGTATCCATCTTGATTTTCTTCTATTGTTTTTAATTAGTCAAATGCCTTCTATTGTGAATTGACCCTTTACATATTTCTTGATGGATTGATAACTGGTCTGATTATAGGAAGGGAGTCGGAGTGAAGCAAACTTGGATGATGATGATGCTCCAGAGATCTCTAAATGGGAATCTGTAATCTGGCTTACGATTTTCACTGCTTGGATCTCAATCCTATCAGAATATCTAGTTAATGCTATAGAGGTAATGTTTGCTTTTTTACACTTTTCTTGGTTGTTAGATGGATGCTAAAATACCTCAGGGGCATGCATGCATGCATTCTTAGCAACCACCATTAGTTTGGCTCCATTCTTATGGGCAACTGGTGATTTGCTTTAGTGGCAAGGGTCAGTGGTGTAGGACCCGACCAGAGAAGAGAAGAGAAGAAAGATTGAGAAAAAGAGGGAAACAAAGGAGAAGAGAGAACCAAGAGAGATTCTCAATATTCCAATTCAATATTCAATAATCAAAGGCTAACTGTCTCCAAACCATCAACCCCAATAAGTCTTAAAATAAATAAATCCCTAAATAAAATAAAGTATACATAAGTTAAACTATCCTCCAGGATCAAATGCAAATGGCTCGTGGGGTTCTTCTTGTTCCCTATCAGTCGGTTTCCTGTGCAAGCAACTGTTACTGTGATTCTGACCATTGCTTGGTAGGGCCACAAGCACCCGCATGGGTGGGGCAATTTCAATGGTCAAAACAATTGTCAGTGCCATTGTTTTGTTTGGTTGAGCGATACCTTGGTTCATCCCTGCTCCATTTGGGCCACAATGGCTAATTGATGAACTTTTGAATTGTCTATACTTTTCACATAATAAAGGAATCGACTCCTTCTCTTGCTCCAACCCTTTCACGAAAAAGAAAAGGTAATGAGTTTTCAAAAAGTTTGTATGAGAAAGATAACTATGATTGTCATAACTTCAATTATTTTTTATATTCTTTTTGTGAATTTTCACCTTCCTTTTCCTCGGCTAATTGTGATATATAAGCTTTTTGGTTGGATGATCATTGCAGGGAACATCTGTTGCATGGAAAATGCCAGTTGCATTTATTAGTGTTGTCTTGCTTCCAATTGTAGGGAATGCTGCAGAACATGCAGGGGCTATTATGTTTGCCATGAAGGACAAACTTGTAAGCATTTTATCTTTTGGAATGCTCATTCGGTTTTTCAAATTATACCTTATTATTGTTCACCTGTGTTTTGCTGTAGGATATATCTTTGGGAGTGGCAATAGGGTCGTCAACACAGATATCTATGTTCGGGGTAGGTATCAATCACTAAAGGGTTTGATTCTTGTATCTACGATTAAAAATATTATACTTGCTAGGCCTTAATAGTTGGGATGAAACTTTGTTATCTAGTCGTATTTTCAACTTTCCATTAATACACTTTTTGATTCATACTGCACAGCAATAAATTTTTAGCATGGGGATGCATGACTGTTTCACATTGAAGAATTCGATTGGCTAGAAAAAGAGAACTTTTCTGAAGTTAGGCTGTTCCATAGTATTTTTCTTGTGGCTGTGATGATTGCAGTAGCAGTATTCTTGTATCTCCTTGCAGATTCTTGTACCTCCTTGCATCTTATGCAAATTGGGTTTTCTTGCTCTACTGTGCCTTAGTTTATTGGCCAAAAGATACAGTCAATATGTGTAATAAAGGTACTGAGTGGTTTGAAATATTTTTGTTTCCTCCCCAGGACTTCGAATCAAATTTTATATTTTTATAATAATTGTAGAGTCCTTCCTAATAAAAAAAATCTTTTTAGAATATGAATGTCTCCTTATTGTAGTATCTCTTGCATCTCTCTCCTAATTATTAGGCAAATAATCTTCTTTTCATTTTACGAAATTTGAAAGTAATTTTATCATTTGCAAGTAGAATATTTCTTTCAAGATTTTACTCTTATTAGATATTTTTCTCAAAATCCAACAGTTTTAAGTACATATTGAACCTTTATGTTAATTACAATTCTGTGAACTCAAGCCAACAATGTTCCTATCATAATAATTGTTTTATCTTCCACAACACTGTTGATCTATTATCTCAAATTGTGTGTGTATATGCACATCCATATGTTGGAAAGTGGTTCGTGACAGAGCGGCAATTACACATATGACAATTGGGATTCCCGAGGTGATGTGAAGGGTGAAAGCTGAGGCAATTTAGAGAATGAGAGAGTAGGGCATAGGTTTCGTTCAGGAAGTACAAAGAAGTCTATAAAAGTGTACTTCTAATGCAAAGTAGCAAATATAGAATATATGATGTCGAGGAGTGAGCCATTCCTATTTATAGTAGTTAGCGTACGTGATTAGCTCAAAGGGCATGTGATAGGTGCACGTGTTGAGGTACAATTTCAACAGTCACTCCACGTGTCTAAGAAGAAACTAGAAGGATCTTTCTTTCTTTAGAAGGATCAAAGTGTACTGCGGAACCAGTATGAGTCAACCCACAACCTTAGCCTCCAAGCCACATAACCCTAGGAATCCCACTTGGAGGATTATGGTGAAACCTAGGAGCCACACTATGATTGTGTATCAAGCTCCAAGGGCTCCCTAAGGTTCGCCCCCCACCTTAGGCAATCATAGAGTAATAGGGTGAGTGCCATATTATAAATATAAGATAAATAACAAAGTAAACATGATTTAAGTTAGGGAAGTGGCATTGCCTTGACCTAAGAAAGTATAGCTTGCCAGCCACACATCCATAGGACCCGTAGTTGCTATGTATTTGTCTGTCATGAGGAGGAAGAAGAAGAAGAAGAAGAAGAAGAAGAAGAAGAAGAAGAAGAAGAAGAGGAAAATATAGCTTGCAAGGAGATTGACTTGACTCAATTAGAGGAGTTATTTTATAGATTATCTCCTTGAGATGTCTAAATCTAATATCAAAGCACAATGTAGATTGATCAATATAAGAGACTGAGAATAGCATGAGCCAAATTAGAAAACCCAAGGAACTGGATCGAGAGAAGTATTTTTTTAATCGAAGAAAGTGTTATGTATAAAAAGGCGCCCTAGGGGGGCAAACCTAATATCAAAGCACAATGTAGATTGATCAATATAAGAGATTGAGAATAACATGAGCCAAATTAGAAAACCCAAGGAACTGGATCGAGAGAAGTATTTTTTTAATCAGAAAAAGTGTTATGTATAAAAAGGCGCCCGAGGGGGCAAACCCATAATTGCAAGAATAGGGAACTGGCTACAAAAATTAAAGCCTAAGATCCAAAAAAAAAAATCCATATATGATTCTAGATACAAAGGACTAGCTTCTTTACACCAAAAGAAAAATAGCTTCTAAACACTATCTTTGAGTCTCCAAGGAGGGAGTTCCTCCCCTTCAAAAGTCATATTTATCTTTCCATATACTACACGTGATACAAAAGGGACCCATTCTCCAAGCAAGTCTACGATCCTTTCTCACCCTTTGACATCTCCAACTCAAAAAAGTCTCCCTAATTGTGGCTGGTATCACCCAACTACACCCAAACAAAGAAAGAATAAGACTCCATATCTCTCTTTGTTATTTCACTATGGAGGTGGAGATGGTTCCCTGATTCCTCCATGCTCTTACCCAAACAACACTAATTAGGGAGATGATAACCTCTTCTACATAGATTGACAATGATCACCTTGATAATAGGACACATGTCACCATATAATTGGTTCTATGTCAAAGGATGATTAGATGATGTATTTATCCATTTTGTACAATATTCTAGTCCAGCTTGTAACCAATGAGAGTTTGACATGTGGCTAAGATGGCTCGTGGTTAACCAAGTGCCCACACCATACAAACATCATACATGCATAAATCCATGTCCTCCCCCCGGCCACAAAAAAGAGAGAGAAAAATGCCCCTGAGAGAAAGCTTACTTGGTATTCCTTTCCCTTTTTAGTGTGATGAGGTTTTTCCTGAATCAGTCGGACTGAGTTTATACTCTGTCAAAACAAATTTATATCAAATTAGGGTATTATAAAATGCAGTAGGGTGTGCTTCTGGAAATGCTGACTTAAAGTTCAATTTGGTTGGCTAATATTGTTTTACTGTGGATAGTTCTTTACTTAAGAGCAGTACTTATCAGTAAGTAGTTTTCTGACTGAATTGTTCTTGCATTCAATGTTGTCTTTTTTCTTTCCTTTTTTTCCCCTTTTGTTTTTGTGTCTAATATTGTCATTAGAGCATGTCATCCATGTGATATTTCAAGTCATGTTTGCTCATTTTGTGTATTAATGACAGTGTATGCATGCTATTGATAATTATGCAGTTTCATATGGTCTAACTATTTGTCACTTTGCTTTTGGCGTATTTATCTTCTAACATTTGTATTGACATAATTACTGCAGATTCCTTTTTGTGTGGTTGTGGGGTGGATAATGGGGCGCCCCATGGACTTAAATTTTCAACTTTTTGAGACAGCAGCACTTTTTATAACTGTTTTAGTTGTAGCCTTCTTGCTGCAGGTATGTTATCTGGTAGCTAAACAAAGCAAACCTTTATGTTTTGGTGACCAATTTTAATTATCAAGTTATAAAGGCAACTGTTCTTTCTTGTATATTTCTGAAAATTCTGCAGAAGATTTAAATCTTGTAAATTTTACCTTTGGACTTGGCTTGTTTGCTCTTTTATTTTTTTTTAATAGGTTTTGTGATTTAAAATCTTTTTCCTAATAATTTGTGTTCCCCTTTTTCTGATTTGTTGACCCAATACTTGTTGGTATGTGGCATTTTTTATTCAACTTTTTATGTTTTGTTTACAGGATGGGACTTCTAATTACTTTAAAGGACTAATGCTCCTTTTTTGCTATCTGATTGTTGCTGCAAGTTTCTTTGTACATGTGGATCCTACTCCAGAAGGTCAGTTCATCCATGAAAACAAAGCATGTATTATGTAGGGAAGTAAAATTTTAGATACAACACATTTTCTTTCTAAAGCAAATAGATTTGTCTGATTGTCTCTGATTTTACTTTGCACACTCGTTGAACACTTATTAGCTACATATTATGGATTTGTATTTGCAGTTGTAACTTGTTACAGATATGTTTTTCCAGAGTTTATTTACACACATCTGAGAATCACTCTGGAAATATATCGAGTTAATTTTGATTTCCATGATATCTAAAAAGAAAAGTAGAATGAGGCATTTATTGAATATGTGAGGGGTGGTCCTAACTATGGACAACCTTAAGAAAAGAGACTTCCAACTTGCTGGAAGATGTGTCGTGTGTATGAATGAGGAGGAATCCATTGACCATCTCTTCCTTCATTATCCATTTGTGAGGGGAGTGTGCAATTTGGTTTTCTCGCTCTTTGGTTGTTGTTGGGTGATGCATTGTTCGGTTAAGGATTTTTTGAGTTGAATAGGAGGGTATGGCAAGGGAAGTGGAGATACGGTTTGGAGAATGGTGCTTGCTTGTTTGTTTTGGTGTTTGTGGAGAGAAAGGAATAGGCACATTTTTGAAGATGAAAAGTTGGATAATTGTAGATTTAATGATAGTTTTATACTTTTGGACATTGGAGGCATAGTATTCATATAATTTTGTACATTTTTTGGAAAACACGAGACCCTAGTTTTAGTGAGTCTCTTTTGTATACGAGTTTCCCCCCTTGGGCTTTCTCAATGAAATACGTTTACTTATATATAAAAAAAAAAAAAAAACTATATTTATAAGTTCTACCAAAAACAACTCGGTGCCTTGAAATGGTGTGAAATGAAAATTTTAAATGGAGTCAACTGATATGCATCCAGAAATATTTATTTTCATGTCCTTCCTAATTGCTTTCTTATGGGCAGTTGTATATGTCATAAAAACTAAAAAGTTCTTTGTTTATTGATATAGAGTTTTCTGTCGACCAATCCTCACTGGGAATGGTGTTTCAAACATCTATCCTTTGCATGAATGTAGGAAGGCATTGCATGTAATGCGTATAGTCCCTGGTTAAGCAATCGGGTGGCTTTAATTGGGTCAGGGGTTACCAGGCCAGTAGCCTGAGTTCTTAAGTCGGGTTCCTGACAAGGAATACAACGGGTCATCTAAGGATGGATGAGTTGAGCACCCGCATTGCTCCGGTATGACTCGATGTTTAAGGGATACTACTCCTTGTAGCAAGACATCCTATTGTGCTAGTAGTAGTATGACCTGAGGCTGAGGTGTTGTTGACTGTATGACCCTAGGTCCCTTTCTTATGTGGAGGCTTATCTGATGAATGTATGGATCATAATTTGACAAAAGAAATAAAAGAAATGATTGAAAAAGAATAAATAAATCCATACAACACACCATGGGAGAAACTCTATCGATTAACTTAGGTAATAAAGAGGATCCTAAAATTGTCTAGATCAGTTCCACCCTATCTTTGAAAGAAACCCAAGATGCCTGTGATGATATCCATTAACCAAAATACCATCTTTCGGGACTGAATGGCTTGAACAACCTTGCTGTCAGTCTGTAACTCTGAGGCTTCTGTAACTCTGAGGCTTGTACCATTCTTTCACTTCTACTTCTTGCACTCCAAACTACTTCTTTCTTATTACTTTTTCCTTTTTTTTTTTTTGGTTTGATTGCACAAATTTAGGCTTAAACATGAGCAGAACCCTGCTCTTAGCATGTTGGCGTGCAATTTACTTGTTATTACCTTTTTGTTATTCCAGTATGGGATAATATGACCAGGACTAGTACTAGAAAACCAAAAGCGAAGGGGGTCTTATAATGTATGTGTTTTCTTTAGGGAGGGAAAGAGGTGTTTCTGTGATAGAACCGTGAAGAGATATCTGGTCCAAAAAACTGATAGGATGAAGAAAAGTATAGAGATTGGAGAGGCAGGCTTTCAGTAGCTTTTATAACAATGCTGGATTACTTATTTTCTTACATATGATTGTTTTGATGATGTTGGCCTGGAGTCCTTCTGGGTTAAATTAATCTATGCCTATTACTGCATTGATTTTCTTGTCTAAGCTCCTAATCATTGTTCAGTCAGTGTGCTGGCTGCAGGAGAACTGATTTTGTTCTTAGCTTCTGCAGCATTTGGTTGGATTTCCACTTTCATGCTTGAAGTCCCAACCTGTACCAAAAATTGCTTTATAATGTACACTGTACTAAAGTAGTCTGTCTTGTTGTAGTAGACTATTTTGATGGAAATTAAAATTAATACTTTGCAGAGGATAAGCACCCAGAAACATAGGTGATGGAAAAGAACTGTGGAATAATGAGGATCACCTTGATCTTTTGTCTATTGCACTGTGAATTGTACAAATTCAAGCAACTTCATTTTCCTCGCCTTCCTGCTTCAAGTTTTAGTTGTTTGTTCAGTGCATTTCATTGACCAGGTACCTGGCTGATTCTGTTTTTCGTTCATCAATTCCTACTTTGTTATCACTGTTCTCTTAGACTAACAAACAGTGAAATTTTGTACTGTACATAATATAATGAATACATTTCTTGTTATACAACTCTTTTCTGTTGAATCTATTTCCATTTGTACATTGGGGGGCTTGTTCTGATGTCCCTTTTATTGACTGGCTTCATTTTCCTCTTTCATTTAAAATTTAATTCATTTAGCACAAAGGGGCTGTTAAATGAATAGGTTTTATTTTATTTTTTTATTTTGATTTTAATTTTTTTTCTAGTATCGTGGTGATGATGGCTGAAATTTCTTGTACTGATTTTATTAAAGATTATATATATATAACATAAATGGAAATTTATAATTTTATTTGGATGTCTTGTTATCACTTAGAATTTGTCAGTAGTCATGCGTACCAAAAGGGCATTAGCTTTCAGATTGGGTTTTAGATGGAAACGTATTATGATTATTGTTTTTTTTTTATATAATCTTTTTGCATGTTGAAAATGCATTTTTACAAATGTTCACCATGAAGATGAAAAGCGGGCGTGGGGGGGAGAAAGAGAGAAATGGAGGGTAGAGAACAAGTGATGAGTAAAATGCTAGATTTATTGATAAATTGTGATACTTTGATCTACACAATTTTCCATCACAAATTAACAAAAAAAAATGTGAACAGATTCTACCATCTGAACTTGCTGTCATCTTCACATTTGAGTAGTTTCCCTTAAAAGATAATGTTCAGAAACAGTGACATGTGTGTTTGTGCGACATCTCCAGTGCATCATGTTTTAACTCTGTTGTTAGTTAACAGTAAATGCATTGCTGATGGAACTTGTGTTATCACCTCAACAAGGGTGGCTGCCTCATCTTTTATTTATTCCCATCTGAAGCACTAGATTCAGAATAGAATTCAGGGTTGTATAGGTTTATTTCACTTACAAGTAGAAGGTATTTTGTGTAAGATGAAGAAAATGAAGTCCAAGGAAGATTTAAGTTTGTATATAGTGCCGAGAGGTTAATCTAGGGAACTGCAGGGAAACGCTCAGCAAAAGAATAAGGGAGCCACCTTGAATAAGAGTGATTTTCTCAGCAATGGCCCTTTCAGATTTCTTGTAGCTCATCCCAGCTTGAGTGATTATAACTTCTTTTTCACTTCCATGATCGTAATTGTGCACTGATCACCCATATCATGCCAAGAGAGGAAGTGGCTACGCTTGTGGCCATGGAGGCCAGTTCTTGCGGTAGTGTTGGGTGAACGCAGTATATCTACACCAGGTTGCAAATGTATGAATGAGATCGTATATAAAGTTGTAGGATCATTCAATGTAGATGTGTTGCTGGCTGATGATGCCAAGCTATTCCGTGTTGATCATTTATCAAATTTATTTGCGCAACTAAAAATCATTAACCTTTCATCTTTCAGTAGATGCTCTGAATCATGGGACCATGAATAGAGCCTAGAGGTCTCAATCATACCTTCATTGCCCTGATCCCCAAAGGTGAGGGTTCCTCACGCTTATCACAAATTTGTCCCATTAGTTTATGTAATGTTTTTAATGAGGCCATTTCCAAGATTATGACTAACCTTTGAAAAAGGTGCTTCCAAAGAGTGTTTTCTCTAATCAGGGTGCTTTTTGTTATGGGACGGAAGCTCCACCATCAGCCAATCTTTGCACAAGTGCTGGTTCATGTTTTGCAAAAATCGAAGGCCCAAGGATGGCTATGTGGCAGTTACGGTTGATATGCGACAAGTATATGATCGGATAGAATGGTTTTCATAAAGGAAACCTTAAATGCACCCTTAGGATAGTTAAGTCTCTTTGTTATTTTATTCACCGTCTTCACCCAAAATGCAGATGATACATCTACTTTCTTTCCCATAACTGTAACAGTTATTGAACTAAAATTTCAACCGGTCAAATCACTGACAATATTTTTTTTATATTACTATTCGGTCATTCTTTGTGGATTATGGAAGGCTGTGATCAATTACTTTAGGATAGTTAAGTCTCTTTGTTATCTGACAATTAGAGTTACCATTCATGTCCTATCTGATATTATATCGACTTAGTCGGAATCGGGGTTAAAATTATGAATTTATTATTTTATTTTTATAATTAGTAGTAGTATAGATTTTTTTTTTTTGTGATTTCTAAAAAGATAGATGAGATCATTATAGTGTAATATGTCAAGATATTTTAGTCATGTAAAAAAATTTAATTAAAATCTTAATACCGTCGATGAATAAATTTGCACCAAAATAATTTATATAAATTCTTAATATACAAGAGTACAAATTCTAATAATACATATGAGGATATAAATACCAACACTATATATTACATATCAAAAAATTCTTGCTATCACATGAGTGGGGTTAGAAGTGTCTAACGGGTTGGTCCGATGAGACCTATTTCAGTCAGTTCATTCGGGTCAACGAGCCGTATCGTGCTAGCCTGGCTCACCAAGTGGGTTGTGTCGGACCCATGTTCAAAACCATTAGGATTAGCCTGTCTCATAGCAGGTCGTACCGGCCCAGCTTGCGAGTCTCTCAAATTTTTATTTTTATTTTTAATGACCAATATGGATCATGATTTTTTAAATGTTATATATTTTTTTATTGTTCTAATTACATAATATCACTATTTTTTATTTTATATTTGTAATTATAATATTTTGTTTAACTTTTATATTTTTTTCAAAATTATTATAATATTTTACTCGAATATATTAACATAATAATAATAATAAATAACAATAAAATAGAAAATAGATTGAACTTAACGTGCCTTGTCAACGGGCTGTGCTCGTGCCGGACCTTCAGCCAGGCTGCATGATTCACCATGTCGTGCCGTACTTAGCTCGACTCACCAACAACCGTGCCGTGCTTGGACTGATCCGAGTGACATCTAAATGGGACTATAAAGATATAACTTAGTTTAGTCTATAATTGAGAGACAAACTAATTTCATATCTTCCAGAATCATACTCCCTCTTTGAAAAAACTGTATGAATGAATTTTTTTGACAACGAAAGATGAATTATGTAATCATTCTTATTATTTTACAAACTCACAAGAATCTCTCATTTTGAGTCATGAAAAATTCCAACAATTTATAATTATAAAAATAAAACTCAAATCAAAATTAAAATAAATAAATAAATAAAAAATTACACATTCTATTATTGAAAGAGTAAGAATAAAATTCATGAGTCGGTAAATAAACTAGCCCAAGTTGACAGGTATGAATAATCATTTGGGGTTAATTCATTTGGCTGTGAAGAACTTTTAATGAGTAAGGAAAAAGTTAAACTTTTTCAAATTAATTTTTTTTAAAAATAAAAAACAAAAAGCAAAAGATAAAAATTAAAATTAAAATCTATTTAATAATCATCTTTTAAAAATAAAATAAAATAAAAATTATTTCTGTTTATACTTGCAAAATGTCACACAGTACCTAAATAAATTAGATCAAATCAGCAGCCAAAATGACTTCAAATTATTTTAGTATCATTACTGATTCAATAGACAGCCATTCTATTCATAAAATGACTTTGAAGAAGGGTTAAAAAAAAAAACCCCTAATGGACAATTTGGTTTAAAAAAAATCCCAAATTTTGGACTCAAATAATTTTAATTATGTGTTTGTAATTATAGAACAAAGGACTTGTTAATACGGCTTTTTAATTAATGTATTTCAAATTATGCCACGTAATTCTCCAAAAAGAAATTTGTTCCCGTCTCATCGTCTCCCGTCCCCTCCGATCACGCCACCCCTCCCTCCCCCTTACTCTCCTACCGCCGCGCCGAAGGCACCGACGGCGAAGCTCAGCAGCCAAAATGGAAAACCGGCCTACGCCGGTGACGACGGCCACGCTAGAACCAGCCCCAGCCGTTGACGCTCCTTCAACCTGATTCCTTGCACGCTAGATCGAAGCGGAGATAAAGTAGTGAGAGAAACCTGAGCTGGAAAAAGTTGTGACAGGCTTATATATATATATATATATATATATATTAAATTCAAGTTCCTGGTCATTTAATTTATGAACGTATATGCATTTTGTTGGATCTTTATGTACTAGGATTTGTGTTCCTCCATGGTCTAGTTTTAATGATTCCCATTACTGATGAAAATCTCTCTCTCTCTCTCGACTGGAAATAAGCGAGGAAATGAGAAAGAACAGGGAATATATAAGCATTTGCTCCAATTCCTAAAGACTGTTTGCCAAGGAAGATGAAGCAAGAGATCAACTTTAGAAACTACTAAACAAGGTCATGCCTGGGCAACAGTGTGTGGCAGGAGTCAAACAAATTTCAATGATTGATGCTTGTTTTTGGGTTTCAATGACATAGCTCATTAAATTTAAATTGTCTGTGAGTCAATTAAATTAAGTTAATATAATTTTAATAAGACTTTTTAAAATTAAGTTTAAATTTTTTGTGAGTCAATTAAACCAAGTTGGTATAATTTTAATAAAATTTTTGAAATTAAGTTTTGGTAATGATAGAATTTGTTATGTTTTATCTTAATAGGACTAAGAGTTTTTACACTTAATAAGAATGTTATTATTAATTCAATTAGAATTAGAATCTTAATTGTATTAAGAATTAGACATATTATATATATCGAACCAGCCGCAGGAAAAAAGCCAAGAAGAAAGTGTCTGCCGTGAGAGGTCTATCAACCCAAAGTAAGTCAAAAACAGTATGTGAGACTCTGAGATTTTTCTCCTTCAACAAGGTTTTAGTTATACGGTTTATAAGAAATCAATTAACTTTGAATTTCCTTTGTTTGATTATGTTTTTTTTATCCTCTTGCATCACTATTTTAATTAAACAATTGGTATAGTATTTTGGATCCAACATTTTCCTATCAATTTGCAATCTCCTTTTTATTATTATCATATTTTCAGTTCAGTCTTGTAGAAATAATTAAAATTATATATTGTCATCTTTTGAATATACAATTATTATGTTGAAAAATACTATATTTTTTAAATACTTCTTCCTGTAGGTATCAGTGCCAGAGCGAAAACATTCAGGATTAAAAAATGTATTACCCATAGAATTTATTGGGTATGCATGTGGTCTCGGGAATTAAACCAGTCATATATTTTGGCCCTATACCCTTGTTTTACGTCTTCTAAGATTCCTACTATCACATCCATTGTCACTATGAATGATTGAGGTCCTCTAGATTGGAGATACTTAGAATTAAAGTTTACTAGTAATATTCTTAAAGAGTAAAATGACAACAGTTTCTTTCTCCACCAACAATTGTGGTTATGATGGAATGAGAGCACCGAAAGAAATAGAAATTGACAGGACCTAAAGAGTCTAATTACTTTTTTTGAAAAAAAGAGAGGTAAAGAGCCTTTTCATGGTAATTGAGTTCTTAAAATCTTTTCATCATGTCAGTACCTGCCCAAGGAGACTACGCACCCAGAGTCAACGTTTTTAAGGAAAAGTTTATGGGGTAGTATTTTTTTTTTTTATCATTTTCACCTCATACCTAAAATATGACGAGAAAACTGGTCTTGGAATCCCCCACGCCCCCCTACCTAATTTGGTCGGTGGGTATACGGAATTTTGACTGGAATAATTAATGTTAAATAAGTTTAATATCAATGAGTATGATAAATATGTATATGTCAAGAATACAAAAAAATAATTATATCATTATTTATCTTTATGTTAATGATATATTCATTATGTGTAGTAATAATAAAGTCATTGAAGTTATCAAGAAAATATTAAACAATAAATTTGACATGAAAGACTTAGGTGTAGCCGATGTCATACTTGCGATAAAAATCTCGAGAATATCAGATGGATTGATATTATCTCAATCACATTACATTGAAAAGATTCTCGAAAAATTTAAACAAGATGCTAAAAGTCAAGTGAGAATACCTGTAGATATAAATCTACATTTGTCCAAGAATAATGATAAAAGTATATCGCAATTAGAGTATGCACAAATAATTGGCAGCCTAATATATGTGATAAACTGTATTCGTCCAGACATAACCTACGTTGTCAGCAAATTGAGTAGATATACAAGTAATCCAAGTCTGGACCATTGGAAGGCAATAGTTAGGGTTTTGCGATATCTGAAATACACTCAAAACTATGGATTACACTACTCAAAATATCCAATAGTACTTGAAGGATACTATGATGCGAATTGAATATCCGATACTAAAGACTCAAAATTCACAAGTGGTTATTTGTTTACACTTGGTGGTGGAGCAGTATCATGAAAATCTTCTAACCAAACATGCATTGCCAGATCCACAATGGAATCTGATTTTATTGCACTTGATAAAGCTGGTGAAGAAGTTAAATGGCTTTGTCACTTCCTAGAAGATATTCCAATGTGGCCAAAACTTGTGCCTGCTATCTATATTCATTGCGATAGTCAATCAGTGATTGGTAGGGCATAGAGTCATATGTATAACGGCAAGTCTCGATATATTTGTCGAAGACATAATACCGTGAAACAACTTCTCTCTAATGGTATTATGACCATTGAATACATAAGGTCAAAAGATAACATTGCAGATCCGTTAACCAAAAGTTTAACCAGAGAACAAGTGAACAAAGTATCGAGGAGAATGGGTTTAAAGCCTATGCATTAAGAGTCGCTATAATGGCAACCCAACCTAGTTGACTGGAGATTCCAAGATCTAGGTTTAAAGGGACAATCGAATTGTGTGTGACTCACTTGAGATCATTTTGGAGACAACATCTCCTGCTCATTCTTATGATAAGAATAGTGACGCTTCTATAAGTGGGGTATAACATGGTACTCTTAATAAAAAATCACCTATTTGAGTGTGAATTAGGCCGGTTCTATAAGAATGATAAAGGCTAAATTTTCTAGGAGCACTTATAAAATCAAGAATTGTTCAGGGCCAAAATGAACACAATCATGAGAACCAACTGTGTCAGAAAAGATTCTGTGTGAATGTTATTGTCTTGGTTTACACAAACGATTGAAAAGTTCAAGACATCATGTTCACTGATCAACTAGTAACCTCAATAGTATTTCACAAGGGAAGGTTCAAGGCCACAAGCTACCTTTCTCTATGCAGTAGATTTTCAACCAAACTCTCTCTAAGTATCTGCATATCATTTGCATTGCTTTTAGTCAATTTCATTCATGTGGGAGATTGTTGGAAAAAGTAAATTTTTTAGCATAATAATTAGCTATCTTTGAGCTAAAATTAAAGTTGATTCCACACATTAATTTTAGTGTGTCCACATGAGAATGTGTTCTCCTCTATGAGGAGATTAAGATCATATAGTGGGTTGCTCAAAACCATTAAGGAGTGAATGAGAAATTGCTCCCAAGTTTTGTGTATAGGGAAAAACCTAAGCAAATGCTTGGACCACCACACACGCGAGGACCCCCCCACCAGGTAGGGCCGGGTTGGGCTTGGGCTTGGGCTTGGCCCGTTGTGTATATATATATATATATATATATATATATATTGGAGAAAATTAATTTAAATAATTTTTTATGAAATGTTGTCGTTTTGTTACTGTTAAAAACAAATCAAAACGCTGTCGTTTAGTTACCAGATTAATTAAAACTAAAAACGTCATCGTTCTGCAATTACATTTTTTAGTTTTGGTTTGGATCCAAAATGACGTCATTTTGCGATTGCGTTGGTTTCAATTTTGACTAAATAGTCTTTGCCATGAACAGACACAACTGAACTATCATACCTATACCGAACAGGTATGAAGAGGTCTATATAAACCCAGTTCGTCCTTACCTTTGTTCATTAATTCATACACTGTGTCTGTATTTGTTTTGAAAGAGTTTATCCACTGTTCTAGTTCGTTGTGCATTGAAGACTAAGTGCTTCATCTTCTTACGTTGATCATTGTATCCTGGGAGATGGACGACCAAGAGCTCGTAAGCACCACTGCTAAGGCCGTAATTCATCTTAAGGACATTGTGTCAAACATAAGCTTTGATCACCATTCTTGTTTCCTGTCTTTGCATTTTTGTAAGTGTTACTGTATCATTTCTGTTACTATATTATTATACTATAAATTTGTTTTTGTTTCCAATTTTCAATTCTAGTTTGGAAAATCATTTTTTTGCTTTACTGTTTTGAAAAAATACTTTCTGAAGTTTTCTCGTTTTCAAAAACCAGTTTCTATTTTCTTGATTTTAAATGAATTAATAATACTGTTTTATAAATTTTATTATGCCCAACAATCTTATGACAAATTAGCTTTCTTTATAAAAGAGTTTTTTAATTCAGATTTTACAGTATTCATAAACTATAATCTGTCTCGGTTTTTAGTATTCATATACTGTAAATATAAATACTTGATGCTGCACTTTTTGGCCCACGTGAGATTCAAGCTCGGCTCTCTGCGAAATACTCAAAACAGAAGATCAGAGGACCACCGGGTTGGTTCCGGCGGTAGCCGCTCCGATGCTTAAGTCAATAAACTGAATTGAAAGACTTGTAATGAAAGCTAAAATAATGAGCATGAAAGTAAAGCGTACCTTTAGGGTTGAATTTATAAGCAATGGCTCTCCTAAGTTGATTAGGATTTGGAACCATGAATATAGGGATTAGATCTCCGAAGATATCAGTTACCTTGTTGAATATGGCAACTCAGTGTGGCAGTTTCCTTGTTGGAAACAGTTTCCTTATTCCCTGCTCGGAGCTTATTGAGGCGGTGATAAGATCTGATCATTGATTTGCTGCATTGCAGGCTTGCATCTGCATATATTTAGCTTTGTAGGGGAGCTGCCTTGCCTTGATACTATGAGCTCGGTTCATATGGGTTATGCCTTTGATTGACCGAGGCTGAGGTGTACAACCGAGCATGAACCGAATGACCGAGCATAGGTCGTATGACCGAACATGATCTGAATGACCGAGCACGAGTCGGTCTGCACTTACATGTGTCATGTAGTGGTTGGTGTGTCACATAGTGGTATATCTATACTTTAAAATTTTTTTCAAGTATTCATATACTATAAAATTTTGGTTATATATATATATATATATATAAGTTTATACAACTTTCTGTTGCAGTATTTCATATTGTTAATAATCTTCAAACATTGAAAAAAATAATTCAAAACTGAGAAAGAAATTTTTTTTTTGTTGCTTATATTTCTATTTAGTATAGAAATTTAGTTTAATTAAATTAAAAATTACTTCATTATTTTAGTAATATGTTTAAATACAGATTTAAAATGCATTAAACCTATTTATAAATTTCGAAAATCAACACTAATCCCACCCCACTCGACAACACCGGTTAAGCCAGCTTGGCCTTGGGGTGGTTCCAAAGTGATTTTTCACTGACTGAGGATCTAATTTGAAGCTTTTGCAGCCAAGGGACTCTTCTTTGCTCTTAATCTGCCACCGAGCTACTCCCTTGGTGTTCTGGGCGCCTCTATATTGAGTGTACTGGAAGCGGATGAATTAAGATTTGAATATCCTGCTGCTAGTGTTAGACCATTTTGAATTGGGTACGCAACAGCAGGTAGTTGAACTTCATTGCTCACCTTGAATTGGATAGACATGGCAGTGCAACACACCCTTGAAGTGGCTAATGATCGCTGTGGTGATGATGGGTGTTCAGTACGAACAGGTAAAACATTTTCAGGAACAAATTTATTTATTCAAGTCTTTTAAACTTGCATTTCAATCTTGAATTCAGTGCCCTGCGGGCAAAAATTTTTGAACCAGGAACCGTATGGACTTGCATCGCTCATATTATTGCTGCTGTTATTGGATCCGGTGTTCTTTCTCTTGCGTGGAGCACTGCGCAGCTGGGATGGATAGCAGGACCAGTTTCCTTGCTGTGTTTTGCAATTGTCACCTACGTTTCTGCCTTCCTCCTATCGGATTGTTACAGATCTCCTGACTCCATAACTGGAAAACGAAACCACTCTTACATGGATGCTGTCAGATTGAATCTTGGTAGTTAAAAACTAACCTTTTTTATTTGATCTTCTTTTAGAATCTATTAGTCTCCAAGTTGGGATTCTTTTCTTTTTTATGTCTCCTAATTTCATTGAGTGATTGTTCAGGTAGGACACAGACATGGTTTTGTGGTTTGCTTCAGTATCTGAGCTTGTATGGATGTGGTATTGCGTATGTAATTACCAGTTCAACCAGTCTAAGGTACATATCTTTATCAATCCTTTATTTATAATTTATCTCTACTGTGATTGAGTTTCTCACTAGAGGTGCATATTATATAGTCTTCCTCCTCCTCCTCCTCTCCCCCCCCCCCCCCCCTCCCCTCTCTCTCTCTCTCTGCTTTTTAGTCAAGTACATATTAATAATATCCTTCCATGTTCTAATATAATTAATTTGTTTATACATATGATGCAGGTCAATTCAGAGAGCAAACTGTTACCATAAAGAAGGGCATAAGGTTCCATGTGAATATGGGGATACTATTTATATGCTGCTATTTGGAGGTATTGAGATTGTAATGTCCCAGATTCCAGATTTCCATAACATGGCATGGCTCTCCACTGTTGCTGCACTCATGTCCTTCTGCTACTCTTTCATTGGATTGGCACTAGGCTTTGCGAAAGTAATCGGTATGGCCTTCAATTTGGATTTTCCTTTTCTTTTTAGTGAATTTACAGATCTTCTATTTTACAAGAAAATCTCAAGCCTTTTTTGGTCATTTAGAGCACTCTATAGTAGAAATAATTTGTGTTACTCAAAACAGAAAATGAAAATTTGGCAATCCAACCAGAGATGCGGCCGTGCAAGCATTCAGCTTTGTGTTTTTGCTATTGCAGAAAATGGGGAAATTAAGGGGAGCATTGGAGGAGTCCCAGCAGATAGTTTAGCCCAGAAATTATGGTTAGCCTTTCAGGCACTTGGAGATATTGCTTTTTCCTATCCATATTCACTTATTCTTCTAGAGATACAGGTATAGTTTCTGCACTTTTAAAAAACAGTATATGTTTCAAAGAAACATAAATATTTGACTTGAGGCATAAACTTAATTGCAAAAGTGAATTATGATTGTTATGGAGTGAAGGACACTTTGAAGTCACCTCCACCAGAAAACCAGACCATGAAGAAGGCCTCAATGGCTGCAATCTTCATCACCACCTTCTTCTACCTCTGCTGTGGATGCTTCGGATATGCAGCCTTCGGCAATAATACGCCGGGGAATCTCTTGACAGGATTTGGATTCTATGAGCCTTACTGGCTAATTGATTTTGCTAATGTTTGCATTGTTTTGCATCTAGTTGGAGGATATCAGGTACAACCATTTCATGCCAAAATTTCCTAATTCCAAATTAGTAACTATTCTCTTAAGAAAAATGCTAAATATAATGGGATTTGCCGCCTATTGTGTCACTTCTAGAGACAATGTGATGTGAGCCCCGTGCATTTATTAGAGTGGGTCCTTCACTTCGTGTCTAGAAGTAAAAAATTTTGGGTAAGAAAATCCATTGTGAATAGTTTGCTCGTCTGTTAATGCTGCTGCAGTTTGTTTGCTTCACATTTTTACTGGCACATGTACTACAACTAACCGGCAGTGTTTGTTTATTAGGTATACAGTCAACCAGTGTTTGCATTTGTAGAAAAATGGTTTGCTGTGAAGTTCCCAAACAGTGGATTCTTGAATAATTTCTACACCTTCAAACTCCCATTGTTGCCGGTTTTTCAGTTGAATCCCTTTAGGTTATGTTTCAGAACTGCATATGTTATATCAACAACTGGACTAGCAATGCTCTTCCCTTACTTCAACCAAGTCTTGGGAGTCTTGGGGGCCTTGGGCTTTTGGCCCTTGGCTGTATATTTCCCAGTGGAAATGTACTTTGTGCAAAGGAAAATTGGGGCTTGGACAAGAAAGTGGGTTGTTCTTCAGACTTTTAGCATTATTTGCTTGCTTGTGTCATTATTGGCTTTAATTGGTTCAATTGAAGGTCTTATAAGTGCAAAACTGAGCTAAAAATGTAGTAGTGCAATGCTCTTCATATTAAGAAAGGTGACACAAAGCAAGAATAAAATTCAAATTCACAAGAAATCTGGAAGTGATCTGCAGAAACAACCAAGCCGAGAATCATGCTTTGTAACTGATGCATTTGTTGTATTTACGTAAATAAATTCTGTAACCGATGTACATGTCAGTTTTGATAGCTATATATTTCCTTCTATAGATTTGTAAGGTCTGTATAAAAAAACATCCGAAGGATCAATACAAGTGTGTGTTGAAATTTCTATTGTGAGCTCTTGAAATATTTACTTTTCTATACTTCATATATGGAGGGAAATATAGAATAGAATACTGACCAAGGTTATGCCTGGGCAACAATGAGTGGGAGGAGGCAAAGGTTCGAGTGAGATCATGAAAGTGGGTTGTTCTTCAGACTTTTAGCGTTGTTTGCTTGCTTGTGTCATTATTGGCTTTAACTGGTTCAGTTGAAGGTCTTATAAGTGCAAAACTGAGCTAAAAATGTAGTAGTGCAATGCTCTTCACATATGGAGGGAAATATAGAATAGAATACTAAACAAGGTCATGCCTGGGCAACAATGAGTGGGAGGAGGCAAATGTTCGAGTGAGATCATGAACACATCACTCTTCCTTTTTTGCATAAAACAAATTTCAATGATTGATGCTTGTTTTTGGGTTTGAATGAATTTGCAATCTCATTTTCATTATTATCTTATTTTCAGTTCAATCTTATAATTAAAAATAAATATTGTCATATTTTTTGGACATACAACTATGATGTTGCATTTCTAATGACAGAAAATGCAGAGAATTCAGTTCCAAAGCAAAATATTGTGGCAGATACTAGAGACAAAGTGAAAACATTATCAATAATTCAGTACTCCTTGTTTCAGATACTTAGTGCCAGAGTGAAAACAGCTGTGGTCTTTGATTTCAGGATCAAAAAATGTATTACCCATAGAATTTATTAGGTATGCATGTGGCCTCGGGGATTAAACAAGTCAAATATGTTGGCTTCCCCCACACCCCTGTTTTACGATAATTTATTATATGGTCCGGGAATATAAAATAACTTCTCCTGTTTTACGGAAAAATATTGAATGGTCTCAGATCACATGGTCCCAACAGTGAAATGATGTGCCACATGTACACATTTTCTAAGATTCCTACTATCACATCCATAGTCACTATGCTCCCAATAGAAAATGATAGGTCCTTCAGATTGGAGATACTTAGAATTAAACTTTACAAAGGCAATAGTAATATTCAAAAAGAGTAAAATGACAAGAGTTTCTGCTTGAGAAAGAAAAAGACATGCACCGACAATGGTGGTTATGATGGAATGAGAACACTGAAAGAAATAGAAATTGAGAGGACCTAAAGAGTATCTAATTACTTTATTGAAAAAAAGGGCAAAGAGCCTTTACCTGGTAATTGAGTTCTTAAAATCTTTTCATCTTGTCTCTACCCACCAAAGGAAACTACTCACTCAGAGTCAAAAGATTTTAAGGAAAATTTTATGGGTAGTATTTTTCGATCATTTTCATCTCATACTAGAATATGAAGAGAAAACTGGTCTTAAACCCTCTCTTTTTTTCTTTCTTTCTTTTTTGGGTAGGCGGGTATATGGAGTTTTGCCCTGACTAGTCCCACCCCAATCCATAGCACCGGGGAAGCCAGCTTTGATCTTGAGCAAAAATCAAAATTTCGTTTTATTTTATCGAAATGGTGGAAACGTTTATGTTTCTAATGAACTGAAACAAAACATTAGTGGAATATCGAAATTCATATGTTTCTATGGAAATAAATTTATTCCCATAAAAATATACTGAAACTAGTAGAAACATACCGAAATAGTGAAAACATTTCTTTAGTATCAATAATACTTCTAAAAGTTGGTAAAAGATAATATCAATTTGTTTTTTAAATGGAAGAGAATGAAAGATTAAAACCCAAAATTATAAAAAGATATTTTTATTTTTTCTAACAAATAATAGAAAATGAAAAGTAAAAGTAATAGAAATAAAATGTAGATAAATAATTTATTTTAATACTT
Source organism: Nyssa sinensis (assembly GCA_008638375.1). Taxonomy (NCBI): domain Eukaryota; kingdom Viridiplantae; phylum Streptophyta; class Magnoliopsida; order Cornales; family Nyssaceae; genus Nyssa; species Nyssa sinensis. The sequence goes on from CM018046.1 coordinate 56,820,035, forward strand.
AATTATTAATTATAATTGATTTAAATTACGACATTTTTATTTATTATATTATATATAACTTGTGTCAAATTGTCTAATCCATAGATATTACACAATAGATATTTATTATTTTATAGTTTATAATAATTTTACATATTTTATAACAAATATATAACAAATTCACATTACATAAACAAATTAGTTCTAAATCTTTTATACTAGTTTTTAATAAGTAAAAAGTTATTTGGTATTAATGGCTAATTTATTTTAAGTTTTGTTTTTTTTATTTCACCCCAGTATCTTCTTGTGTGGATGGATATGTACCTTAAAATATTTTTAATTAATTATAATATTTATCTTCACACATTTGTATATTTTTATTTATGTTTCCAAATATTTCTATACATTTTACTTTTTTTTATCGTTTTTATTATATTTTTGAAACATTTTTGAAATATTTTTATTTTTTAAGTAGTTAAAATAATAGTATATAAAACGAAATTTTGATCCATAGAGTGGTCCCAAAGTGATTTTTCACTCAGCAAGATTCAAATTAGAAACTTGGGCGGCCAACGCACTTCTCTTTGTCCTTAGTCTGCCCCTGAGCTATCTCCTTGGGGTTTCGGGCCCTATATATTGAGTGTACAGGAAGCAGATAAATTAAGATTTGTATATTTTGGAGCTAGTGTTAGACCATTTAGAATTGCGTATGCAGCTGCAGGTAGTTGAACTTCATTACTCACCCTGAATTGGATAGACATGTCAGTGCAAAACACTCTTGTACTGGCTAATGATCACTGTGATGATGATGAGTGTTCAATAAGAACCGGTAAAACATTCTCAGGAACAAATTTATTCATTCAAGTCTTTTAATTCTACTTGCATTTCAATCTTGAATTCAGTGCTCCCTGTGGGCAAAAATTTCTCAACCAGGAACTGTATGGACTTGCCTCGCTCATGTTATTGCTGCTGTTATTGGATCTGGTGTTCTTTCTCTTGCTTGGAGCACTGCACAGCTGGGATGGATAGGAGGACCAGTTTCCTTGCTGTGTTTTGCAGTTGTCACCTACGTTTCTGCGTCCCTCCTATCGGATTGTTACAGGTCTCCTGACTCCATAACCGGAAAACGAAACCACTCTTACATGGATGCTGTTAGAGTGAATCTTGGTAGTTAAAAACCAACCTTTCTTTATTTGATCTTCTTTTAGAATCTACTAGTCTTCAAGTTGGGATTCTTTTCTTTTTTATGCCTTCTAATTTCGTTGAGTGATAGTTCAGGTAGGACACAGACATGGTTTTGTGGTTTGCTTCAGTATCTGAGCATGTATGGATGTGGTATTGCTTATGTAATTACCACTTCAACCAGTCTAAGGTACGTTTCTTGGACAATTCTATATTTGAGATTTTCTTTACTACTTTTTTTTTTATCTTTACATTTCCCCTTAATAGAGGTGCATATTATATAGTCTTCCCCTCTCTCTCTCTCTCTCTCTGCTTTTGTCAAGTACAAATTGATAATATCCTTCCATGTTCCAATATAACTAATTTGTTTATATATATGATGCAGGGCAATTCAGAGAGCAAACTGTTACCATAAAGAAGGGCATAAGGTTTCATGTGAATATGGGAATACTATTTATATGCTGCTATTTGGAGGTATTGAGATTGTAATGTCCCAGATTCCAGATTTCCATAACATGGCATGGCTCTCCACTGTTGCTGCACTCATGTCCTTCTGCTACTCTTTCATTGGAATGACACTTGGCTTTGCGAAAGTAATCGGTATGGCTTTGAATTTGGATTTTTTTTTTTCTTTTTAGTGAATTTACAGGTCTTCTATTTACAGGAAAAGCTAAGCCTTTTTGGTCATTTAGAGAATTACAAAGTAGAAATAATTTGTGTTACTCAAAACAGATAAAGAATGACAATTTGGCAATCCAATTGCTATTGCAGAAAATGGGGAGATTAAGGGGAGCATTGGAGGAGTCCCAATAGATAGTCTAGCCAAGAAATTGTGGTTAACCTTTCAGGCACTTGGAGATATTGCTTTTGCCTATCCATATTCACTTATTCTTCTAGAGATACAGGTATAGATTCTGTACTTTTGAAAAACAGCATATGTTTAAAGTTTGAATTGAGGTATTGAAGAAAAAAATTGTTTGTAAAAAAGAAAAATGTATTAAACTTAAGTTACTAAAATGCAAAAGTGAATTATGATTGTTATGGAGTGAAGGACACTTTGAAGTCACCTCCACCAGAAAACCAGACCATGAAGAAGGCCTCAATGGCTGCAGTCTTAATCACCACCTTCTTCTACCTCGGCTGTGGATGCTTTGGATATGCAGCCTTCGGCAATAATACGCCGGGGAATCTCTTGACAGGATTTGGATTCTATGAGCCTTATTGGCTAATTGATTTTGCAAATATTTGCATTGTTCTGCATCTAATTGGAGGATATCAGGTACATTAACCATTTCATGCCAAATTTTCCTAATACCAAATTAGTAACTAATCTCTTAAGAAAAATGCATAACGGAATTTGTCACCCTTTTTTTCTCAATCCTAGACGTTTATTATAATGGGTCCATCACTTTGTATCTAAAAGTGAAAAAATGGGGTGAGAAAATCCCTTATCTAGCATTACTTGTCTCTTAATGATTCTGCTGCTGCTTCACATTTTTACTGGCAGATGTACTACAACTAATACCCTCGGCGTTTGTTTATTAGGTATACAGTCAGCCAGTGTTTGCATTTGCAGAAAAATGGTTTGCTGGGAAGTTCCCAAACAGTGGATTCATGAATAATTTCTACACCTTCAAACTCCCATTGTTGCCAGCTTTTCAGTTGAATCCCTTCAGGCTATGTTTCAGAACTGCATATGTTATATCAACAACTGGACTAGCAATTGTTTTCCCTTACTTCAACCAAGTCTTGGGAGTCTTGGGGGCTGTGAACTTTTGGCCCTTGGCTATATATTTCCCTGTGGAAATGTACTTTGTGCAGAGGAAGATTGGGGCTTGGACAAGAAAGTGGGTTGTTCTTCAGACTTTTAGTGTTGTTTGCTTGCTTGTGTCATTATTGGCTTTAATTGGTTCAGTTGAAGGTCTTATAAGTGCAAAACTGAGCTAAAAATGTAATGCAATGCTCTTCATATATGGAGGGAAATATAGCATAACATAGAATAGATTTCTACTTTTTCAATAATAGTATTGTTATTATCTCGTCATTTAAAGTCCCGTTTGGAGGAGTTTTTGTCCCATACGCTATTTTGAGCAGCAAACAAGCACTTAATGATTTTTATGATTCCATACAGCAGTTCCTGCCGACTGAAAATTTAATCCAATGGGTTTGTTGGGGTAGGGTAGACTTGTGAACAAGAGTTCTCTTGTCAATGCTCACAGTCATACAAGTAAAGAGTCCACTAAAATAAAGGACAAAATGGACTTGGGACTTTGATGGAAGACTGGTTTGAACCGCATCTCTGTACAAATCAATCAATACAAAAATTGACCGACTTATTGTTGGTGGGGTTGACGAAGAATTGTAGTTAGGTTGAGCAAGTTTGATTCCCTTGTATTGAGGCGGGGAAGGTGTAAATGTCCCCTTCATTTTCGCTAGTGGAGAAATAAAAAATGCAGGGAGACTCGATGCTAATAGGCTATTGATAGAGTGTGCTTGACTTAGAAATTCCTATCTCCTCAATCATTAAAATTTTTTAACGAATAACCTTGATTTTATTTTATAATAGGTAATTAATAATTTTTAAAAAAAATTATTTATAATATTAATTATTAGTGAGACAAAATAGTTATATATATATATATATATATCTCGTTTGTGACATATTTTTGGTAATTATATATATTAATTCAACATAATTAAAGTCAAAAAAAATTATGACATTAAAAAACATAACTTCTTTACTTGAAAATGATTTTAAGAGTTTTTTTATTTCTTAAGTTGAGCATTATATATATATTTTTTTAAAAAAATCAAAATATCGTTAAAAAGTTGTATATATGATATTTATTTTTTTTCAATTTTTTTTTATATTTAAGAAATAATTATTGATTAATAAAAGTATAAAAAATTTAATAATTAATAAATTTTTAATTTCTCGTGTTTATTAATTATAAGAGAATTGAGTGAGTGAGTCAAATCATATTTATTGAATATTATTAAATCATTTTCAGAAATAGAGATCTATTAATAAATTTATGGAATATTGACTAGACAAAAATGAGTTTCCAAATGCTTCCAATTATTAGGTGATTGCTCGAGTGTTTTATTGCTTCTAGACAAGGGACTTCTTAAGAGTCCAATAACAGCAATTGATAGAGTAAACAAAACAAAACGAGATAGAATGGAAATTGAGATTCCACTAAAATTCAAGTACAAAGGTTAAAAGAAGAGTCGCATTGAATACATGTATTTGGCTGTACAAATGCAACACCCCTTCTTTCTGCGGGAAAAAAAAAATTTAGTGGGACACTGGCATAATATTATTAACACTTTAATTTATTATTTTTGGAAGACCCATGTGAATCTTTAGGGGTGTAATTTGGGCTGGTCAACTGAAGTTCGGCTCAAGATTTTTAAGATTTGGATTAAAATTTGAAAACTCGAGCTCAACTAGAACTAGAACTAGAACTAGAACTCGAACTCAAATTCAATATCTTATATATTATATTTTTTATATTTTAATTATCTACCAGTAGATTAATAGACAGTTCCTTACGAGAATTATTATTTATATTTTTAAATTTTTAAAAACTTGTTAACTTTTAATATTTTTCAAAATTAAATTAAGTTAAATAAATTATTTTAACGTTTTATATTTCTTTTAGAATGAGAAATTGAGAGAAATTATTAAAGCTTTTAATATAAAATCAAAATAAGAAAAAATATAACAACTTATTAAAAAAATTGTGAATAAAATTAAAAAATTAAAATTAATAATCGAATTCGGATTAACTGTTTTAGACTTGGGCTTGGACATGACTCAACCCGAACCCAGTGTGACCCGGCCAACTTGCACTCCTATGAGTCTCACGATGATGTTCAAATTACAATAACAATAACATCATATTACCGTGTCGGTAGACTTTTTTCCGTTCTTTTAATTTGAAGGAACTGTGTTACAACAACTACAAATATGCAGAAAAATTCATGTGATGTTATAATTTAATGATCTTTTTGTCACTGTTTTTTTTGGGCTTACGTTAAGAATTCTTAGGACCTTTGGACTGATGAGAAGCCCAATTCAATGGTCTCGCAACTAATTACTCTACTAACCCATAATCATCATGTCAATAACATAAATGAGCAAGGGTGTAACTTCGGCGTGTTGAATTTGGGATTGAGCTTATGTTTAAATTCAACTCAAATTTTAAAACAATAAATCCTAATTCGATCCAAACCCGACCTTGAACCCGAACAACCAACTCAAGTCCGATTCGAATTAAAATTCATTAATATTAGGGTTCAACTCGAGCCCAATTATTAATTCTAATTTTTAGATTTCATTCATTTATTAATAAATTATTGTCGTTTTTCCTATTTTGATTATACTACTAAAAATCTCAATAATTTCTCTTAATTTATTCTTTTAAAAGAAACAAAAAATTGTTAAAATAATTCCTTCAACATAATTTAATTTTAAAAAAATGCCAAAAGTCAATAAGTTTTTTTTAAATTATAAAAATATAAATAGTAAGTCTTGGAAGGAATTCTTATTAATCTAATTGTAGATAACTGAAGTATAAAAAATATAATATATAAAATATTGAATTCGGGTTCGAGTTCGGGTTCGAGTTTTCAAAGTTTCAATTCAAGCCCAACCCTATTTAGATCGCGCTTGAAATCTTTTGTCTAGGGTGCAACTCGGAACAGATCAGGCTCGGGTTGAATCATGTCTAAACCCAATCTAAATTCTAAAACTGTCAATCTGAACCCGACCTTAGACCAGAAAAATTCAACCCGAGCCTATCCCGAATTAAAACTCATGAGTATCAGGTTCAACCCGAACCCAACCTGAACCTGATTATTAATTTCATTTTTTATATTTTATTTACAATTTCTTTAATAAATTTATATCTTTTTTCCAATTTTAATTATATACTAAAAACTCAAATAATTTCTCTTAATTTCTCTTTCTAAAAGAAACCAAAAATTGTTAAAATAATTTATTCAATATAATTTAATTTTAAAAAAGCGTTAAAGGTCAACAAGTTTTTGAAATTATAAAAAAGTAAATAGTAATTCTTGTAAAAAAATTCTATAAATCTAATGGTGAACAACTAAAGTATAAAAAATATAATATATAAAATATTGAATTCGGGTTGGGCTCGAGTTTTCAAAGTATCAACCCAAGCTCAACCCTAATTTAAATCGGACTTAAATTATTTTGTCCAATCCCAACCCAAAATATAAAAGATGAAGTTCGAGCCCTAAAAAATTCTAAACCAGGCTCGAGTTAGGTTTGAGTTGACCTACTCAAGTTGCACCCTTACTTTTTTCTAAACCCAACTTAAAGTATAAAAAATAAAATCCAAACTCTAAATATTTAGGGTCGGGTTCGGATTAACCCTAAGTTACACCCACTAACAAGAATTGAATCTTTACCTTCCCTATAAAAATACCAAGTTTATGTCAATCAACTAGGAGTCCATTCGCTCATCACTTCTTACTTATAATCTATAGGATAGTCCATCCGCTCGTCGCTTCTTACTTATAATTTATAATCCTACTGGTAGTAGTTTGGTACTACCTACATATTTTAAAAAAAAAAAACGATAATTAATTCTAACATTGTCCAAAACTACCTAACATTAAAAAAAAAAAAATTATAGCCTTGGTCTATGGATCATATTAATCACAATTTGTTATGAGAATGAGTTATCTGATTTTAAAAAATTAAAAGAATTTTTTTATTTTAGTTAACAAATTATGATTAATTTGATTTATAAACTTAAACCATAAAACGGCTCACCAAAAGTTATCCACTGACCTTTCACATAATTTCCAGGTAATCACCAAAAATTTCCACTCGAATGTTTCTTGGAATGCTGTGGGTCTTGAAACAAATTATTTTATAATGCTGCCATATCTTACAAAAATGCTACCATGCAAAATTGCCATGTCATTAAAATATAAAAATGATTTTTAGGGGTTAATATTGACTCGGACTTCAAAAATAAAAAAATAATAATAATAAATAATTCTACACTGGCAAGACTTTAGCTCAAAAATTGTATTTCAAATAATATAATAATTTTTTTATTGGTTACCCATCATTCATTTGATGTAATGGACACCTACTCAAATGTTGTCCTATTATTTTGAGGGTATTTTCTATACTCAAATTTTGAAAAATTCTAAGAGAAAATATATTATTAGAATTTTCGGAGAGCTGTATTATCACAAACAAAAATAAATTCCTTTCATATTAATTGACATGCCAAAATTCTTAATTTATCGATTGGCCACATTAGTATTTGGACTATAAACACGCAGATTTACATATATCTCTATGTACAATATGATAAAAACGAAGCATTTAGTCGTCGTGGAACTATGGATCTAACAATATAAGGTGTTATGATGAATTTTGTTTTATGAATGACAAATCTTACACGTAATACAGACAACCAACAACGTAATCTTTATATATACGTAACTTATATATATATATATATATATATATATATATATAAAAGATGTCATCAATATGACTCCCATCATACAAGGCCTTTTAAAGAAAATTCACAAATAGAGCAGTCAATTGGGTCCGCATCTCATGCGAAAGTCTTAATTGCAGTGCAGTGGTTATTCATTATCAAAAGGGCATCATCAATTATTATCAGGAAACCTCCAATCCATGCTTAGACTTTTTTGCCCCAATCTAAGGCAAAGGTCACTATGTAATCATAGTCACGCTGATGCAATGTGCCTCTCTCTGATCACAAGTTTGTGGCAGATTATGGCATAAAAGCACATGGTGGTTAAGTTGGGTGCTAACAAATGATTTGTCCATAATAAGTGAGTGATAAATAAAAATTAAGAAATTTGTTTGTCGATATCGTCGGATCGAAATTCAACAGATGTCATTTATTTTGAAGACAATTCGAACAGGATTCACACTAACAAATAGTGAGTTTGGTCTCTCAAATTAATCAACCTGAAAAATCAAATACTGAATTATCAAAAAAATCACACCCATCTTTCTTTTTGTTAATTATTATAAGTTTTTCTCTTTTTTCCTGTCAATAAATTATTTTTACTAATAAAAATAAGACATATCAGCACCAAACAATACATGACGCCACTCGTCATCAAGAAATTTATATTTGCTGAACAGGAAAAAGCTTTAATACTCATGGTATTGCTAGAAACAAGGTTTTGATAATTCTATTATTATTTAGTTAGATTCTTTAGTAGGGATGATTTTCTAGATTTGAACTATATTCATATTTTTTTTTTCTACTGTCTCCAAGTTTTGTTGTTCTTGATAATTGAACTTAAAATAATGAATATTTCTTGATTTTAAATTATTTTTTATTAGTGAGTTTTAGTTTGTCTTTAATGACACAAAATCTTATATCTGATTTAATGAAGAATTGCAAAACATGATTTATATAACTGACTTAAAATAATTGAAGTAAAATTTTATTTTATTGAGTTGAATATGTTATATTAGTTCATGTATAATAATGGATATATAACCCACGAGTAATACATTGATACCACTAACAAACCAATAGAGACAAACTAGAATCCTTTGCATTGCTTGTGCAGCAATCCAATGATTACTTAAATGGCCAACATGCATTCCAAGGCCACCTAATGAATTACTTACACACATAAACTATCCTAAAGTAATCAACAATAACCAAATATTCCAACAACAACATTTTCGTCTTTTGGCTCTCACACTTTTTTAAACATGCGAGGGTAAAGCCCAAAGCAGGCATTATCATAATGAGTTGTGGGTGTTATAAGAACTGATTTCTAAAAAAAAAATGACCCTTAAGGAATAAGGATACTAATTTTTAAAAAATAAATTATATTGATTTTTTATAAATTTTTTTGATAATTATGTTAATTTTTTTTAAAATTTTTAAAATTATACTAATCTCTTATATTTTATTTGATAAATTATAAATATTTACTTTCAATCAGTTTTTTTTTTTTTAAACGATAAAAAAAAAAATTTTACAATTTTTTTAATTTGACCAATTTTTTAATTTTTAATTTTTATTCTTAAATAAATATTAATTAAAACCTTAAATTTATTTATATATAAAATAAAAATAATTTATTTAACTTAAATTATAAAAAAAAAAAATTAAAAAGTTTTATGTCAATAATGATACTCAAATTATAGTAACAATAGCATCATGTCACCATCTCGTACAAAACTCAATGAGTGGTAAGAGACTCAACTTGTTGAAACATTACAATTAGACTTTAGGATATAACTTTAGGATTAGGCAATGTTGCTCACGTGATGGAACCCAACTTGTTGGAAAATTACGACTCGGCCTGTAACATGATGTAATTTGCATATAATATTTAACTTTAGAAAAAATAAAAGTGAAATCTTTCATACAAAAAACAATTATTAAGTATGACGTCACTATCGTGGAGTGTTTTTCCGTTGCTCACCATTGAAATAGGAAACAGAGGAGCTAGAGAAAGTCATGATGACCAAACAAACTATTTGAAAAATCCTCTGGTAGCCTGCGTATTGCAGAAGTAAAACACCATTCAAAGTTGAAATCAACCGAGGCACCCATCTTAATTTCAACTAGTACGTGCCGCCCCATCCCAATAGATACAGTATATATATATATATATATATATATATGTAATGTGTGTTCAAACTTCAAAGGAGGGTAATCCGTGCAGGAAAGTCGAGGAAGATTGCTTTTGAAAGCCATGGGAGTAGCATCTGGAGAACATCGGACCCCTTTATTGCACTCGGGCCTTAAGAGAACTGGTTTGTTCTGCCTTCTATACTCTTTTCATTCATGCATCCATCTCTGTTTCTCTCTCCTTTTCCCCTCCTCCGAAAAGAGATAGGGAAAGCAATATTTAAAAGTTTTCAAACTTTTTATATCAAAATCTCACATAGTATTGATGAGTTTGGATGATTGAATTGGGAAGGAAACGCATGGACGGCCGTAGCGCACTATAATAACGGGAGTGATCGGATCAGGAGTGCTGTCATTGGCATGGAGCATGGCTCAGCTGGGGTGGATTGCAGGTTCATTGGTAATGCTTTTCTTTGCATTCATCACTTTTGTTTCTGCATTCCTTCTGTGCGACTGCTACAGATCTCCCGACCCCGAGAGTGGTCCCAAAAGAAATCGTTCTTACATCCAGGCTGTTCAGACGTATTTAGGTATGATTTATTTAATTTATGTGTCTCATCATCCTCGTCTGTGTATGTATAACTTCTCATTTAGTCGTTTTCCTAATAATACAAACTTGTTCCCTAAGAAACTGTAGAGTAATTCTTTCATCATGCATGACGCTCTAAAAATTGAATTTAAAATCTAGGTAAGAGGACTACTTATATACATTTTAATTACAATCCGTTTGATATATATATATATATATATATATATATATTATTTTTAATTAAAATTATATAATCACATAATATTCATGTAGTTAATATATACAATATAAAAAATAAAAAAATTTAAAGTTATAATCACATTTACATCAATTTTTACCGAATGCTAAAAAATTAATTACATTTATTCAAAATCTATTAATCAATAATTACATAATGAAGCTTTAGAAAGAGTAAGAGGAAGAATAACATACATGGTTAAATATGTGAATTTGCAAACGTGGCGTGTGGCCGTCATACGTGCCGACAATTTGAGAATCTAATGAGATCTTGCTTTTTGAGGAAGGAAGAGGGGCCCGACAATAAATAATGCATGGTAGGGTCTGGGGGATCATGCAATTATTCCTATTCCGGAAGCCACTAGATTATTACAACTTTATTAGCATGAAGACTGTGTTCCATTAACCACCCATTTGTGACATCAATCTTGTACGTATTTGCCATTTGCGTTTTTCTATTTTTTTAATTTTTGAGTTGAGTAATTAATTATTTAAAATTTATTTGTTAAAATTAATAAATTTTAAATTATATTAAAATTTAACTTGTATATTTCTTGAATTAATTTTAAATAAATTGTTAATCAAATCAATCTCAAATTAAACTTTGAGTAATTTGATTATATATATATATATATATATATTATATTAGAATATGTATTAACAAGTAAGACTTGTTTAAAATGTGTTTAAGATAAACTTGTTTATTAAATAAATTGAACTTATATGAACTATTATGAATGACTTAGTTCATTTGCACTTCTAGATGAGGAGACTATATCCTCCCACTAGATAGGATTACAATTCAATTTTAAGTCTTCGATAAAACTATTTAAAAACTTAATCAACTGACAGTTTCTTCTATTTCTTTCATTATGATGTGCAATCACACCATGGAGTTTAGATGGATCCCAGTTTAAAGGATAGGTACTTCTAAATGTGATTTATGAGTAGTTCAACTTGCACCTCTTTTAAGGATAATTATTCTTACACCCTTATAATAATTTCTCTTTTATTTTTCAGATCATCAAATTATATATACATGTATTTGCCAATAAACAGATTTTTTTTAATTAAATCTAGAAGTCAAAATGTTAATATAAGGATAGTCTAAATTTCAAGACCAACATGCATATGTGGCCCAAAAGTTATGGAATCGAAGTTAAGAATAAATAAATAAATAAATTCAGATATCTTGAGTTTTCCTCGACCCTCAAGACAAGAAAAAAAAAAAAAAACTTCAAGGGCTTCTTTTATGTAAGCATGTGTGCCAACATTGTTTTCTAATTGAAGTGACAAACTTCTAACAATTTTTCACATGAAAAATGCCCAATTTGTTGGAAGGTTTAGTCACATGATTCCATATAATATTTTTGAGCTCAATAGGAATTGAATTTCATTCATTTTTTCTGTGTTAGTGTAAAGAAATCACTAATATGACTGTTGGAATGGTTCTTAACATGGTATTACAGGAGAAAGAAGTGGATGGTTGTGTATACTTGTTGTCCAAATAAGCTTATATGGCACAGGAATTGCCTATACAATTACTTCTGCTACTAGCATGAGGTAATTTTACCCGCCACAATTAACTAATCCTTCTGATATAGTTAACTTCTTTTTTTTTTTGGGGTGACGGTGAAAAACCTCCGATCACCTCCCCCTTCAACCGGATGGCAGCCTCCAACAACAAGGACCAAGGGGTTCATGTCAGAATAAGACTCCCTTGGGCGCTGCAATATCCCCACTTATAGTACTGGGTAAAGCAGACCATTATTGACCCTAGGGCAGCCCCAAGGGGGTCTTACAGTGGCTTGGTGCGGTCAAGTACTTATCCCGTTATCCGCTACCACCTAAGCTAACCCCTTGGGATTCCCATATAGTTAACTTGCATGCAAAAAACAGTTTTGGAGCCATTTCATATGATTTCAAGTTGTGTATGTTTCTTTTGTGATCATCATATTCTTTAATGAATATGCAGAGCAATCCAGAAATCAAATTGTTACCACAAGTATGGGCATGATGCTGCTTGTGAATTTGGAGATATTTCTTATATGCTACTATTTGGAGTTGTTCAAATTGTAATGTCTCAAATACCAGATTTCCATAATATGGAGTGGCTCTCCATAGTTGCTGCGATTATGTCCTTCACCTATGCTTTCATCGGATTTGCACTGGGCTTTGCAAAAGTGATAGGTATTGTTCTTTTACTCACTATACTAGTAGTTTTCATCTAAACGCAAAAAAGAAAAATTGCAAGATATATATTCAAAAATTCTATAAAATACAAACACTTTATTTTAGTTCATGCATTCATGAGGAATACCAATACATTTGGACACATCTAGGACACTTAAAAAAAAAAAAAGTGTCCCAATTTTTATTTTTATTTTCTGAGTTTCAAACACGTTTGGGATATGTTTTCTCTTTCTTTCTTTTTTGGATTTTTTTCTCTTTTTCTCCACTTCTTCTCTACTTTTTTTGTTGTTGTTATATCTATACATATATATATATATATATATGTTCTTTATAGTAGTTAGTATATTTGTTTTAAAAAGTTCTTGAATTTTTATTTACTAGTTTTGTTATTTTGATATCTTAATAATATATTTTGATTTGTGTATTTTTATGTTAATTTTGATTAAAATATTATTAGATTTTTATTATATGGTTAAATAAAAATATTATACATATTTAGTGTGTCCTTGACATATCCATATTTTACTTTTATAAAAAGTTGTCGTGTTCGCATGTCCATATCTGTACATCTTAGCCAAAACTTTTGTGCTGCTTAAGGGTGCACATGGGTTGGGTTTTAGTGAAACTAAAATCGATCTGACTTTAAGCGGTTCTAAAAATTTAGAACCATAACCGAGCTGCAAGTCTAGTAGAACCGACCTAACCTAATCCGAAAAAATTCGGTTTGGATCGGGTTGACCCGTTTGGTTTAGCTTTATTTTTTTTGCCTTCAAACTAATCCCAATTTTTTTTTTTATCGGTAACTAATCCCAAAAAATTATGTATTTATATAATGTATATATAATCTTTGTGAATCTAAATTAAAATTGAACAATTTGTTTGTGTGTAATATATATATATATATATATACACACACACACACATATATATATATATATTCGACACTTACGATGCTTGAATATATATTATAAGTCAAACTTAGTAAAATGATAAACTATATAACCATGACAACTAGTGGACATTTTATAAGCAATTTGGTAATTGAAAAACTAAAAATTCATTCTCTTTCTCTTTCAAATTGATAAACTCTTAACTATTTAAAAATATTAATAAGTAGTTTCATGTAATTATACATGAAATATATATACAATATATTATATATATGTATAAGTACATATATCTATATCTAAATATATATATGACATATATACAATATACTATATATATGTATATGTATACAGTGCTTACATATAGTATATACAGTATATATATACATATATAATACAGTACATAATATATATATATAAACATATATAATATAGTACATAATAATAATACAGTATATATATATATACATAATATAGTATATATATATATATATAATACAGCACATAACATATATATATATAGTATATATATACACATATATACAATATACTATATATTTATATACACATTAATTTTTCTAAAAAAAAAATAGTGAGAGTTTGATTTTTAGGTTGGTTCAATTTCTCGAAAATTTTAAATCAAAATCGAACGATTAAGTCGATTTTAGAACCAAACCGACTTATTTTTTTTTTAGAATTAAACTAACTCAGCTCATTGAAATCGGGTTTAGATTGGTTCAATCAATTTTACGGTTCTCGATTTTTTTTGGGAACTCCTACGTGCTTTCAACGTGCAGCTTATTGAACCTGTAATTGCAGGTGATGGAGTGATTAAGGGTAGCATTGGAGGAGTCCCTGTTTCCACTACAGCTCAAAAAGTCTGGCTGGTTTCTCAAGCACTTGGGGACATTGCTTTTGCCTATCCTTACTCTATAATTCTCATTGAGATACAGGTAAGGAACTTTAATTTCCTTTTCAATGGATGAAGTCCTTTTTAAGACAAATATTACTGAGGCAATTATAAAGAATCCGAAGTGATGGAAATCTTGGAAAATGAAGGATACTTTGAAGTCACCCCCACCAGAAAATGAAACCATGAAGAAGGCTTCTACCATTGCAATATGTATCACAACCTTCTTCTACCTCTGCTGTGGAGGATTTGGTTATGCAGCCTTTGGAATTCAACACCTGGGAATCTCTTGACCGGATTCGGATTCTATGAGCCATACTGGCTTATTGATTTTGCTAATGCTTGCATTGTTCTTCATTTAGTTGGAGGATACCAGGTACTACTACTAATACAATATATGTCTGACTTTTAACAATTAAATCTTTTGTTCTTTTTTACTTGTTTAATTCTTATAATGACATCCATTTAACTGCCGGGGGTAATGAATATATATATATATATATATATAGAGAGAGAGAGAGAGAGAGAGGGGGGGGGGGGGGGGGGTTATTATAAAAATATCAAAAGTTTAGGGGTGCAATTTCTAAATTATCATAAAATTGTAATAGAAAAAAAAACTCCAACATTTTTTTTTTTTGGGAGGGGGGGTGGTGTTGGAAAAGTTATTTGATTGACCGAGTCCATTGATCAATTATGAACCAGGCCAAACAAAGTTCATTGATCAAGCATTGACTAAGCGAATTAAACCACGTCATGTGTACATATTGTCTACTTTTAAGGAAACAAAAAAAAAAATTGCTTTTACCTGCATGATTTAAAAAGATTGGTCAAGTCTATTGACTTGTTTGATGGACCGGTTCACCTAAAAGGATTTTGGAGACTGTGGCTTCCCATAACCCTCTGAAAGTTTGCCAGTGACTACATCAATCATGTTTTACCATTTAAATCATGTGATTAATTTTAAGATTCATATTTATAAGATATTTGACAAGATTTATGCTAACTATCAGCTACCTTACACTATAGTATAATGATACATAAATAAAACTTGCTCCAAATGGTGTTCTTTTTTGTAAATTTATCATGCAAGTGATTTGATTCTTCTTTTGCATGTTTATATTATATATTGGCAGGTATATTGTCAGCCACTGTTTGCAGTTGTGGATAAATGGTTTGCTGAGAAGTTCCCAACCTGTGGATTTGTGAATAATGAGTACCCATTGAAACTCCCCTTGTTGCCAGCTCTCAGATTAAATCTTTTCAGGCTGTGTTTCAGAACAGTTTATGTTGCATCAACAACTGGAATTGCAATGATCTTCCCTTACTTCAACCAGGTTCTAGGAGTGTTGGGAGCCTTGAACTTCTGGCCCTTGTCTATATATTTTCCTGTGGAAATGTACATTGTGCAGAAGAATATTGGAGCCTGGACCAAAAAGTGGGTTGTTTTTAGGACTTTTAGCATTTTGTGCTTGATTGTGACAATGTTCACCTTGGTTGGGTCTTTTGAAGGACTTATCACTGCAAAGTTGAGCTAAGAAATACCATTATTGTTTTCAGATTACATATACATTTCTATGCATCTAAAAGATTTTATGACAAATGATGCATAGACAAAAGGGTTTCTGTTATTTTGCTAAGTTAAAACTGTTACATATAGAATTGATTATGTGTGTCAAGTCATTTCTAGATTCTTTTTTTTTTTTTTTTTTGTAATGAAGCCTCTATTTTGTTGGGATTTAGAAGGATCCTAGCATTGTGTATCATGTTTGTGAAATGATATAATAAAAGAGAATTATTTGATTCATTCCTTTTCTTTATTATGCTTTTGCTTGGACTTTCTTAGTTTATGAGAGGATAGGCATTAACGCAATGATAAAGTTATTTTATTGTGACCTTTAGGTCACAAGTTCGAGTTGCAAAAGTAGCTTCTTTATTCGTAAGAATAAAATTCGTCTATCTAACTCTTTCTAAATATCACAATGATGAAAATCTCGTACGTTGGACTAGCCCTTCTCCCTCTTAGTTTACGGCCTATGATAACTCATATAGGATTTGAGGGCATATGAGAACTAAACTAAACCTAACAGCAGGCTGCTCCGGTGTAGTAGAGCCTTGTTCAAGCTTTGGGCTAGCTTGATATAGAGTTGTTATTTGGTGTAATGATATAAAAAGTCGAGCCTTGTCCAAGCTTTGGTCTAGCTCTTTTCTGTCGTTATTTGCTCGACATAAAAAGACTTCTCTTAAATTAGAGTGTATATTCGAGTAAACATTTAGTGTATTAAATTAATGTCAAATATTAAGTTTTCTAACACCAGACTCCAAAGTTTTTTTTTAATAACAAGAATCAATAAATGTTTTTAATTTTAGGATTACAAAATACGAGGTTCCTGAGATTGAAACAAAAAATTACAAACAATGTTTGATTAATGTCTTCATTTTATGTCTCGGGTTCCTTCTTTCTTTCTTTCTTGAGAAAATGATTAGCACAACCATCCAGAGTGCAGGTATTGGAATGAGAAGTGTTAATTGTGCAGACAGCAGAAATAGTTTTTTTAGTGTCCACGAATCACAATGAGAAACACCCACCAGCCACTCTTGCAGGAAAGCTTTGTAATGCAAATAAAACTCTACTGTTTTAAGCCCAAAAACAAGATTATCAATTAAATTGAAGATTGTTTGCAAGAAATGTTGGAATCACCCACACCACACGTGCAAACAACCTTAACTTTCGCAAGTTGAAGCACACTGCAAACTCTCAAGTGGTTTTGTGTGTGATCAAATCAGAAAGCCACCCAACTTTTTGTATCACCACAGCCAGTCAACCACAGATATATATATATATATATATATATATAGAGAGAGAGAGAGAGAGAGAGAGAGTTGACCGGGCGTCTTGTGGGTGGGCTACCGGCCCATCTCTCACACGCCCAATAGCGTTGAATTCTTTAATGAAATCATGCGCCTTTGATGGCATCACCCTTCAGATTCATATAAGCACCCCCATGCAATGAGTTCCCTCCTACATTATAACCATAATTCCTATTTATATACACCCCCTCAATATATTTCACACATCCACAAATAACAAAATACGAAAAAGAGATGTTTCATTAATCTCTTTTTGTTTTTGTTTTCTGATTAAAAAAACAAACAAACAAACAAACAGAAAACTATCGAAGCAGAAGGGAGGCTGTAGTAATTCTTATATTAACCTTCTCCCCTTTTCTTAGCTTTATTAAACGAGGCATATTGTATAATCTATCCATTAAAAGCTTGTTCTGCTCCTAGTGTGAGAATTTCTTAACAGAAAGAAAGAGATGGGCCGAGTTCCATGCTGTGAGAAGGACAACGTAAAGAGGGGACAGTGGACACCTGAAGAAGACAACAAGCTCTCCTCCTACATCGCTCAACATGGCACTCGTAACTGGCGCCTAATCCCTAAGAACGCTGGTTTGTTTCTTCTTTGTGGCAAAATTATTCAGTGCACCATCACGACTATCACTGCAGCCGTACAATGAAACCCGCATGGGTCTCACAAAATGCTGCAATGACCGTGGCTGTGACGAGCTCACCTACAATTAATAAAAAAGATTAAAATCGACTTTCTTACATCGCAGGTCTCCAGAGATGCGGGAAGAGCTGTAGGCTGCGGTGGACTAATTACCTCCGTCCTGATCTAAAACACGGCCAATTCTCCGATGCAGAAGAGCAAACCATTGTTAAGCTTCATTCCGTTGTTGGCAACAGGTACACCACTTATAGACAATGACTATTTCTCATTTTGTGCATATGAGATCCAGTTTTTGATCTGGTTCATTGGCACTGATTGATTATTTTACTAAATGGGCATCACAGATGGTCACTAATTGCTGCCCAGCTGCCTGGCCGCACTGACAATGACGTTAAGAATCACTGGAACACCAAGCTCAAAAAGAAGCTTTCGGGTATGGGGATTGATCCAGTTACCCACAAGCCCTTCTCCCACCTCATGGCTGAGATCGCTACCACACTAGCCCCCCCACAGGTTGCTCACCTGGCTGAAGCAGCCCTCGGCTGCTTTAAAGATGAAATGCTCCACCTCCTTACCAAGAAGCGCATTGACTTCCACATCCAACAATCAGGTGCAGGACCAGTTAACACAGTAGCTACTTATATTACCACTAAACATAATGAAAAAGATGATACCATTGAGAAGATCAAGCTCGGGTTATCAAGGGCCATACAAGAGCCTGACATGCTACCTTCAAACAAGCCATGGGAGACAAATGGAGCAACATCTGCAAATTTTGGTGGTACCTGCAGTGCTTTCCCTGAATCTGTCTCTGGATTTCAGTATGGCTCATCATCGTTCGGAAATGAAGAGGATGGATCTCCATGGAGCCAAAGTATGTGTACTGGAAGCACATGCACGGCAGGAGACCAGCAAGGCCGGTTGCATGAGAAACTTGAACACGAAAATAGAGGGTCTGAGGGTGGAAAAGATAATGGAAATGGATCCAGCATATTCAATCCAGATTGTGTCTTATGGGATATACCATCTGATGATCTGATGAACCCCATAGTTTAGGGGAGTTCACATTAAAGGGAAGGTGACCAAAAAACACCTACCTTATGGAAAAGAATAAACTTCGTATGACGATAATAAAAGATACAAATGTAAATAAAGCACATTTTATGGATTATGATAAATTATTGAGAAAAGCATAATTTCTTGCAATTATTTTTAATCAATCGTATGTCCATTATTTCCCTTTCTCTTACAATGGATGTAATGTATATCAAGCAAAATATGATGATGATGACGATGTATCAGCCAGAACCTGCAAGTGTTGATATTGAAAAAGAAAAATTAAGGTAGCAAAAGAAATCCTCAAAATTAACTAACATAAGATGTAAAATTTTTGGGAAAAAAAAAAATTCTTTTTATGAATCTACCTCAAGTTGCTCTTCTGTAAATGAATCTTTCTGAACATTCCATGTATCTGCATGGGTCCTCCGGAACTCTGCAACCACTTTTGTAACGGTGGATTTCACAGGTGATGGCTCCCCCGCAAATTGAGCCAGTAGTGTAACATGATCGGGCAACCAACTGATGATAAAGAAAATAAGATAGAAATATATACGATGTTAATAAACAGAACATCATCAATAAAGCATCATTAAATTGCAGTTTCAATCATTTTGCCAAATCTAGAGGAGACCATGGCACCAACATGCTGACACGTTTTTTTTTTTTTTTGCATGAAATGAAAGTGAAAACTTGGACAATCAAAAGAAAAATAGTTTAAATGTCTCCAAACGATCCAAATATATCAATATTGTTTTATAAGGTAAATCCTACTCTTTCACCATCCAAGAGTTTGCCAACAAAAAAGCAAAATGCAGGATAAGAAAGAATCTGCAATTGTGGTTCATGCAATAATACTCTTAAATTCATTTAATGTAGTTAGAAAAATATTAATGCCACGCTGCAGCACAGTTATATTCAGTGTTTGGGAATTATTTAGCACAGGGACTGAATAAAAAAAAATGTGCACAGAACTGGGAACCAATGAAATATTCGGTTTTTTTTAATTTAAAAAAAAGTGTAATTCAAGAACTAGTAAATAAGCGTCTAAACAGAAAAACTGTATTATCATTACAGTAATATTTAACCAAGAATGTAGCTTTCCAAAGAACTGACTGGGGAAGACTCAAAGAGGCAACCAATTTTTCCTATTTCTCCAACGACATTTTGTTGAATTGGTTTCTTGAATTCTAAGTGGGTGTTTAAATTCTAAATATACTTGGCTGCTTTTCCACAAGCGCATTGTTGTGCATTTTAGAAAACAAAATCATCGTTTTAAAAGCTTCACCAAACCAAGCACATTTCTCAGAGCAGCTTTTGCAAATGCAGGGGTGCAAAAACTCTATATTTAACCAAGAATATAACTTTTCAAAGAGCTGACTGGGGAAGATGGGAAGACGCGGCCAGTTTTCCCATTTCTCAAAGGGCATTTTGTTGAAATAGTTTCTTGAATTCTAAGTGGGTGTTTGAATTCTAAACAGACTTGGCTGCTTTTCCACAAGCGCACTGTTGTGCATTTTCAAAAGAAAAAAAAATCAGTTTAAAAGCTTGGCCAAACCAAGCACATTTCTCGGAGCAGCTTTTGCAAACAAAAATGTAAATGTTGGGGGTGCAAAAGCTCTCCCAAATGGGCATGCCGATGCTGGAATTGTTTGGATGACCTCACCCATGTGTCTGGATCTTGTTTTGCGTTGCAATTTGATATTTCTCTGGTATTATTACCCAAGTATAGAATGGCCAATTTGGGGTTTCGGGATAGAGAGGAAGAACTCGTTGTAAAGAGGGTTGGGTTTGTAAGATTTTCCAACCACCTCCTTGTTTTCTTTTCATCTCCATGGTGAAATTTCTCCATTTTCTTCATCCACGGGCTTCAACTTTAGGTTGAACCACATAAATCATTTTGCATACTTTATGTGAGTGTCGATTTTGCATCTTTTCTCTACTCATTTTGAACCCTAATTTTTGAAATGTTGCAACTAAGTTACTAGAAAATGCTAATACCATAGCAATCTCAATCCCCCGCTTTATATGCGCATTTCAAAATAGGGACTACTTGCACTCAAGAACATTAAATTTAGTGATCCCAGAAATTTCTTCTTCATTCTTTCCTAAAATTTTCTTGTAAGATATAAATAGTAGGAAAGGACCAGCGCAAATCGAGAGATCAACGTAAATAGATATACATAGTTAAATACTTTTACATGTTTCATTCCAATATTAAAAAGTTCTATGACTAAATGGACAACTTCAATGATATTAATTTTAATTATTCATCTTTGGGTGAAAAGAAAAAAAAATGATTTTATAATTAGACCTACCTTATCGAATTTCACCTGTGCCATTTACATAAACCTACCCTCTATTGTATCACAATTAAAGTATGTAGAGTATTGTGTCCCATCCCCGTTCCCGTTCCACATACCAAAACTAGTTAACTACCATAACGATCCATGTTCCGGGTAACAATGGCACCAAAAAACATATAGTGCATCCAACAAAAAGCATATCCAAGATACTACTGATTATCAGTTATGCAATATGACTAAAGGTTCACTGAGCCAAATATGCAGATTGCTGCTAAGACGACATTGTGAACAGTATGTGATAATCCCAACCCAATGGCAAGCTGTCATTTTAAGTAAAAAACAAAATACGATCTAGTAAAACTGTGTTAAATTTTGAAATGATATTTTAATACCAACAGGTCGGTGACTTTGATAATTATAAAGCTGCAACATTTGACCCAGCCAGAACCCAACCCAAAGACAGCTCTAAGTAGGATCCTATAATTTTGTTTAGGTTCTGATGTTATTGAATACATAACATCATCATTCTGTGAAATGTTGATCAAAGCATGAATCTTAAAACACATGATAGGTTCTCTGATATATGTTAAAACATGGAAATACCTGGGCATATCATAAGGAACTGACAACACAGAAGCTGCCAAAGCAAGTACAGCGCCATGTAAAGAAGCAATGGACTGCCCAGAACTCAAATTTCTGTATCTGTAAATTTGCAATCTTTAGATCAGGATATATAACTACAGAGGAGATATCATGTACCATAACTCATTTATGAAGCATTCAATACATCACATGCACATGCATGCAAGCATACATCAGCCATTTACGTTATTAATTAGCGCACTTGTATGAATACACAAATACATACATATATATAAGAATTTATCAATGTTATGTACAAGTTGAAATTCAAAATGGGAATTTACAATCTTACACAGATCAGTGTCTTCTATTGACAATGGAACATACAAGATTTATATGTCAGTGATTGCACATACCATGTACACAAATAATGTAAGGATAAATGAATAGAGAAATACTTCAACATTTAGGCATGGTAAAAGAAAGACAAAAATATGAGAAAGAGGAAGATGCTTGCTGTCTAAATAAATTTCATAATTCAAAAAGATAAAGAGAAAAGGAACTTCAAGAAGAGTAACAACAATGAAGGAATGCATCAGAATAAAGATGGTGATGATGATATAGGGGAGATTGATGACTTTTAGTAGCATCTCTTCCGCCTGGTATTAATACACTATGAACTGTTTATCCATTAAACCTATTTTTCTCAAATTTTGGTGCAATGAATTTCTAGAAGAAAATTAAGATGTCTTAATTCCTCATAGGAGTGTAATTCTAAAGTTGATTCTGAACAGTTTTTGGGCGTATAAGAAAACATAATATTCGAGACCAGTCAAATGATGAATTGTAGGTTAGACTTAAAAAAAAATTCTATTTGGAAGTACCTTATTTGGAAGAACGAATAAGACTGTTATTGAGAATGCTTTACACTGAGTTCAAATATTTGAAATTTTTAGTTCCAAGAGAAGCAAGAAAGATTTGGCACCAGAACGAGTCGATTTTTTTGAGAATTTCTATCTTATTTCTTGTATATCACATTGGCCTTTATTGATCTTCTGAAAAATAAATCTTCTCTCTCTTCAAGAGAAGGACGACGACTTCCGTACAACCTAAAAAGAGGGCCTTCATTCCTATTCTTATCTTTGACAATACCTCAATGAGCAGGGAAATTTTTACAATTATGAAGACACAGACAAGATCATTATAATGATATATAACAACGACAATAGGAGAAGATGACTATCAATAATGTGGTCATGATAGTAATACGAAGTCGATTTGACAATTGCAGGGATTATTTTAATTCTGTATACTTCACTTCAAGGTGACAAACAGAATTGTAATGTTGATAGTAATATGAACATATCCAATTTTTTTTCATCATGACACAATCAGTGGATTTAAGACATGATAACAATGATCTTGGGAGTGAAACTTGGACTGGACTAGTTCAGGTTAAGTCAAAGAAAACATAGCCCCAGGTATAAAATCAGCTAACTCAACTCAAGCCAAATCGCACCTAAGCCTTCAGCCAAAACTCAGCCCATCCTAGATATCAAGCTTGAGGATGGCCCCATGTGTGCTGCCCACCAAAAATATTGCTAAGCTTCAAAACAATATAGGAGAGGGACCATCATGAGCTGCCCAATCTCAATGCTAGGTCTGATATTAAAATACTAGAAAAAATCAAACAGTGGAAAACCTTAGGAGGAGAAGCTATCAGCTTCCTAGTTATTGTATGTGTAAGGAGGAGGAAGAGACAGTAGATCACCTTCTCATTCATTATGAGATGGTGATTATATGATGGCAAGAGATGCAAGGAATTTAGTTCTATCTCTTTTTGGGTATAGTTGGGTAATGTCAGCTTCTACAAAAGAGGTTTTTTCGAAGTGGAGATGTAGCCGCATGAGGGTGGATTTGCGGCAAGCATGGATGATGGAGCCATTAAGTCCAACTTGGTGTATTTGGAGGCAAAGGAACAAGTGAACCCTTGAAGGAATCGAGTTGTCGCCATGGCACTTTAAGGGTAACTTTTTGCATTGTTTTTCTGTGTTAAATGAAAAAAAACCAATGTATTTAGACACGTTTATTGATTTTTTGGGGAATCTTAGACTTTAATTTTTGTAACCCATCCCTTTTTTGTAATTATGGGTCTGCCACCCTCAGGTGCCCCTTTTTAATGAAGTTATACTTTACTGATAAAAAAAATACTAGAAAAACATATATTACATACCTATAATTACTTGTACACAAATGAAGTCAGCCCAGCGCCCAGGCCAAGCTGGCTGAGCTCAGCCCAAACTCAACTCCAGATTTAAAAACTACAGATAACAACCATATATGCACTGACTCAACGCAATCCAGACATGACAATCTACAGCCTTAATGATGGTTGCTAACTCACCATCGACTCATGATGACTACGCAACAATATGACCACCACACTGATTCTAATATTGGAAATGTCAACAACACGATACAGTGTATTTACAGCAATTAAACTCCTTCTGCAACTAATTCAACTAGTTGATCAAGCTCAGTCATCTGAATGGCTACCGTGACTCTGTCTTACATCTCTTGCGTTCTGCACAGCCCTAGATCAAAAGACAAAAACTTAGAGACGGTTTTCAGAGAAAAGGTACCCAATGAGAAATCATCCCCTTGCTTTATATCATTTTTGGTCAGAAGAAATGAAGCCTGCCTTAGTGATACAAACAAATGCAACCAGCAAACGCTTAACCTACCTTTTTTCCATTCTTTTTTTTTTTTTTGGGGGGGGGGGGGGGTGTCAAAATACAAGAAATAATTTCCAGACAAATATAACCGATAATTTTTTTTCTCTGACTAGATTTTCCATCAAAAGTGACAGAGCCTTACTGAGACTGAGAAAGCACAGAAGAGGAAGAAGGAAAAGAAAGAAAGCAGGTAGCACAAGAGAACTTATCTGGTAAATTCATAGAGTCAGTGTTCATGCATATGATATATGGATCATAAACCATTATATGCGTGCGTGACATCCATATACTAGAGATTAAAAGTGTGTGTGTGCATATATTAAAGTATGATTTCATGAAGGTTAGTCCCATCTCAGAAAAATTAATCAAGCAATCAGCATCAAAAGAAAAAAAAAAAGGAAAGACCTCTGTTTTCTCTTCTTCTGCATGATATTTGCTTCCCTGTGGGCTCTAACACGGAAGTCTTCAGCTAGGTCTTCATCCCCACTCTTCATTAGGCCTGCCAAAACTGCCGCAGCATGCTCTCTTACCTGCACTAGAAATTACCCATTCTAGTTAGAAGAAGAAATTTCCAATGGAACTGTAAACTCCTCAAAGAGTTTGAACATCATTGGTTAAAGGACCATTATTAACATCCAAGTGACTGAGCTTTTCTATGTTGTATTTTATTTCAGGGGTCTAGCCTCCTAATTGCAAATTACTAGATGAGGAAACTAGAAAATTATTCCATCTCATGACAGAATCATATTCCCAGAAGCATGATTATCAAGCAAATTCACTATTTTTACTGCCATCCTAAGATTTGATGGAGAACTTTACTACTGATGTGATGTCCTTAACTAAACCAACTATTGTCACTGCATGCTGAAAAGTTTATGCGTTGAATTGCAGCAACTTGAAAGATTTGTACTTCCAGAAGTAACAGGGAACTACACTTTAAGGGATTTACTGTAAAATACACAAGCCATAAACCATTGTTGCTTAAAAGCAGACCCTGCCATGTGTAATATATATATATATATATATGGTGGATATAAAGGATTCTTTAAGTAATACCACCAACACAAGTCAGGGCCATGAATACAAATTTAGGACCATTCTGACAGAATGTGGACTGGCCAATTAACAGATGATAGAAACAGGTTCATTCTTCCAGGTTTTTCATATACATATACATATATATATATATATATATATATTTGATAGGAAAGTGGCTCTTGGGTAGGAGTTGAACCTGGGATCTCCGGGAAATTACCCAAAAATCTTCCCAATTCATCCAACCCCAAGGGTTTTTAAGTTTTTCATGTATGTGTAATTATAAAGTAAAGAATACACAATACATACTCCTACCAAGCAAAACCAACAGAATGTTTCTATAGATACGGTTCAGTGTCTCTACTGTCAGTTAAATTATTTGTCTTTTACTCATCCAGATATAAAATAACTCTTATGCTGTGAGTCCTAGTAGTAAGTTTATGCATTACCTGAAATTGGAAAGTAGAAGATTATTACAAACTGTGTTTTAAACTAGCCGTGTATACAAAAGACAAACCATATTCATCATTCTACATTAGGATTCAGTTATATATTCCAGGCAGAAACTTGCCTCCACTTGGTTGTCTATAAGAAGCTTCTCGACGGTTTTCCAGATTTGTTGTTTCTCCACATTAGAGAGAATGAAGGTGTGCCTGTTATAGAAAGAGAAATGCAACTTCAATAATGTTAATTCACTCAAAGATATCTCCATTTTTGCATATTCCTAATTATAAGAATACCTAACTAAATGATAGAAAAAGTGGTGATACCACAAATGTAGTCAAGATAATGCATCATGATGAAAAAAATTAAAATTAACAAGAGATACATCAAACGAAACACAAAAAATTAAAATTAAGAAATCATAAATGGCCATTCATGGAGAACAAATTTTTGTATGATAAATCATGGATACACCAGAAGCAAACTTAATGGCTATTGCATGAGTTATTTTGGAGGAGTGTGGGATTCTGAATGTAATCAGAAATACAAAACATATATAATAATAATAATATAATGGGCCAGATGCCACAATAAATAGTCTACGTGTTTGAGAATGGATGCAATAGTACTCCTGGAAGAATTATCATACCTATACATAAAACTTCGCAAAAATGTCAAAGTTGCAGATCTAGTCCGCCAATTAGAATCATTGGCTGAAGAAAGAATCACAGATACAGCTTTTTGAAGATGGGGTTCCCTGAAAATCCTCCATTTTAGCAATTCAAAAGCTGCCTTGGCCAATGTTGACAAATCTTTATTTGATGTTTCCTTCAACGAACCAATTATTTACGAGTTACAAGGGTATAAGACTACAAATTGAAAAGACCATCAAATTCATTTACTTGGTCCTAGTTTATATACAGAACATCATCACAACAATCAAAAACTAGAAACAGGTATCCAAAGTAAGCACAACTCAAGCAGCAGTGGTATACATAAGATCCTACACGGAGGAAAATAGCTCAACAAAAGGACAAAATATATTACCCAACCAATTCAACGAACCAAAAGGAGACTTAAGGATATGCATAAAACCAAGTAATATCAACATTTTCGAGATATAGAACCATAAGTAAACTAAAGGATGTGTGTGCCAAAAGAGAAAAATAGCATGAAAACCAAAAACGCACCAGAGTTAACTATGTTAACATTTCCAAGATATAGATCCGAAAGTAAAGCTCATTGACTGCATATGAAGATTCTATTAAATCACTTGGAGTCTCAGATCCAAATTTAACTATGTTAATATTTCCGAGATATAGAAGAACCATAAGTAAAGCTCATTGACTGCATAAAAAGATTCTATTAAATCACACAGAGTCTCAGATAAAAGGTTCTTGAGATCAACTAATGTAACTATGTTATACATGTCAGTAGTTTTGATAAATTTAATGGGATAGCTAACTTGTTAGTGCGGACGGAAATTGTTCGAAGGAAAAAATTCTAAATCTTCAAATTCTACATTTTACAATATCAAAGCTTGTCATGAATCATGATTTAAACTCAATGTAATCCAAAATAATTTATTTAACATGAATATTCTCAATGCTGATCACATCCAGAGTATTTTCTAGATCTTTCTATACTGAAAAGAAAACCTAAATATCATTTTTATTATTATTCCTGAAAACTTAACTTGGTAGAGTTTGAACTCCCACCATAAGGGTCTGTTTGGTTAGCCCCTTAAATTGAATGATCTATTTGATTTTTACATAGCATTTTATGGTAGAAATCCATCATCTTGAACTGATTCGTTGGAAAAAATACTCATTTAAAATCATGAATTTGGTCATTTCAAGAAAATTGAAAACTGATCACATAGGAAGAAATATAGTGAGGTTTCTTATTTTTTTGAATGGCTCCATCCAAGATGACAGGTCTTTACATCAAAATAGCTTGTAAATTGTGAATGGAATCACTCAAATTCAAGGATGTGAAAGAGGCCTTCAGAATACCACTTAAGCTAAAGGCCAGTAGCCAGTGATTTGGAGGACACAGTCACACAGATCCGATGGTCAGACCACGTCTTGACATGTGATCTAAAACCTATGGTGTGCCTCTCTGTTTTGGGGTAAAAAGAGAAAATTCAACCTAAAAACCTAGGCCCTCTTTCTAGAAGAGGAAAAAGGAGAAGGATGGCCTGAGCAAGAGAAAGAGAAAGAGAGAGATGTTGCTAAAGGAGGTGGCTATCGTGCCATTCAGTTGTCAAGCCCTCACACCTCTTGTTGAATGTATAAAAGCTTTATGTTTAATTCAATTTTAAAACATTTTTAGCAACCGATCTTTAAAAATTTTATCTGTAAAAATTATGATTTTACAGTGAACCTTTTATGGTTGTTCACTGTCCAAATCATCACATCTTCCCCGTCATCATTAAATTTAAATCGCCCCAACATTTCCATAAAACCCGCCACCTCTTCCCATTCCCAATCATGTTAGTTTTTTCCAAAAACATGGATTCCTACCAGGTTCCCACCCACTTCCCCACCACCATATTGATATTCTTTGCAAATTCACCCCACCCTATCCTCGTTCAATTTAAATCGCCCCAACATTTCCATAAAACATGCCATCTCTTCCCATTCCCAATCATGGAAGTTTCTTTAAAAACATGGATTCCATACCAGGTTCCCACCCACTTTCCCGCCACCATATTGATATTCTTTGCAAATTCACCCACCCCTCAAGTTTTAACACATGTAATGAGTACATATATATCTAAATGTAATGTTGTGTCTCCGTGTCTTGATACTAAAGGATTGCCAAGTCAAACTACACGTGTCTCTGTCAACACTCGTGTTTGTGTCTATAAATCAAAAGCCATTGGTTGTATAATAGTAAACTATACACAAAGAATTGTTGACTTGATGCATAAGAAGCAATGAGATGCACTTGTGAATGTTAAAAACAATTAGGAATCTCAAGTAATCGAAGTTGTAATTTGCATACCTGCAAGGAAATTACGGGATAAAGAAGACCCACAATAATATCGAGCAAATACGAAGATCTTCCAGACTTCAAAGATGAGATGATGCAATGGAATAACTACACACACAAAAAACAAAAACAAAAACAAAAAAAAACAAAATAAGATTATTAGAAGGTTCTAAAAGCTAAGGATTTTTTTATAAATAAAGCCCTATAAACAAGTACCGTTTCCATCCATTTAACATCATCTTGAGAATTGCCATTTGCAAGCCCATTGTCAGGACTCAAATCTGTTAGGATCTCCATATTGTCGGACTGACTGATAGTCTGGATACTCATTACATATTCAGATGCACGTTCTATTAGAAACTGATCCCAACTTGTCCCTTCAAGTTCTATAGCCACGTCAATGTTTCCCTCTTCATGTGAATGCTTATGGCCAAAGGATGTATAAAGCCGAATGTTTGAGCACAATATAGAAAGGGTAACGCCAATAGCTTCCCTCACCTATTCAACACAAAACTTGCATTAAATTCTCACAGGACAAACAACACCATAAGTTATTGCAAATGAGTCAATTATAACATTTTTTTTCTGGGGGACAATCTTAAAAATGTTTATTCATTGCTCTTCGTTCTAGAAACAAAAAGAATCAAACTCCTAACCCGGCCTTTCCATTTAGATGCCATACCTACCCCTTTTGATTGTATCCTCCTTCCCAACAAGAAGTATGAATAAATTTTTCCTTCTCCAAGATTTACAAAATAATAATAACTTTTTTTTATAATGGAGACCTGCCAAGCAGGAGTCCTTTGGGTGCACGGCTGTTAAGAGCAAATTCTAGAATCTAGATATACAACCCCATCCCAAGAACCACGTATCGGGCAACACAAAACACACCTTTGGCATGGTGCAAACTGCCTTCATTCACAAAGGCATTACCAACTGAGGGGTTTTAATAATAACAAGTAACTCATCAAACGAAATAACAATGACAAGTAAAATAACACATAAACTTAAATGATGTGCCTACTCTAAAGTATACTCCCTCTGTCCCAATTTAAGAGTCCCTTATTTCATTTTTTCATGTCCCAAAATAAATGTCCCGTTTGAAAAGTCAATGCATAAAATTATAGTGAAGTTTCCAAATTACCCTTCTTACCAATTTGTTATATTGTAATAGCCAGAGTGAAAGAAGGTTAGTATTGTCAAATTATACTACATATTTAAGTGTGAAAGCATTAAATACATATCTTCTTAAAAAGTTAGTTTTCCAAAAAGAGGCTCTTAATATGGGACGGAGGGAGTAATATTAATCTAACAATTACTTAGGTTTTATAATTTATAATTTATAGGCCAGCTTTAAAATAAACAGAAGCAATAATGATGGGTGCAGTCTTATGGGGTTTTGTAAAGTAATACTGGTTGTAATTGCATAAAAACATAGGTGTAATCATCTTCACCTAGTTGTAAATGCATCACGTCAAAATTATGCATCAACAACCCAGCAAAAAAATCAGATAAAAGTGCACAGAGGCAATTAAGAATTTCCCCTATTCTATTTCACCCGATTTCACTCTTGACTTCCTTTCTAATAAATTTCACAACTGAAAAACTAGCCCCAAAGTTAAAAACCTATATACGTCAGGGCACATTACAAGTGATGCCAAGGAAGAATAGTTACAAAACTAGGAAGGCCACACAATATTTTAAGTGCAAGTATCCCTCAAAAATGCCGGGGTGAGAAATTAGAGTAATTGATCCAATAAAAATATTATACAGTATAACAGTGACAATAGCAAGGGCAACAAAATATGATCTGAAATATAATAAAGAGTACACTTACTTGGGCAGATGAATGGCTCATGTTACCCAGTAACTCCTCAAGAAGTTTCTTGTGGAGCTGTACTTCTGGCAATGACATTCTCGGTGGGGATACTTCTATGAGTACAGCTGAAAGAAAAGCAAAGCGCTTAGCAACTACTGTCGTAGTTACCATTTGAGGTAAAGGGGTTGCCAAACAATCCATGATTCTTTGCCTTAGAAGAGGAACTTTCATTCCATATTTCCCTTTCCCGGTAACAGCATAACGTATGCAAGCTGCCCACTCTGGCATGGATTCTACTGACGGTGCAAGAATGACATTTCGTAATTGAACCATCATCCAGCCGTCCCATGCTTCTGAAAGACCATTGACATCAGAATGCAAAACTCCAGCGAATGCTTCAGCAGCAACACACTGCTTAGACCTCTCCTTGGCATTTGCAAACTCCTCCAATGTATTTTTAAGCGCTAGTAAAACAGGCATGCCACATTCTTGAAATAGCCGCTTAAATATGCGTGCAAAGTTTGAGTAAAAAGTATCACTTCCTAGTAAAGAAATCCAACTAGGGGTGCGTGGCCATGAAGATGAGAAGTCGAAATAAAAACGGGTGATTGATTTGTCTGCCAGGCTCTGAAAGGAATTTCCATGATTTCCTCTGGAAGATGAGCTTTCAGTATCAGTAATGATATGAACATGGGAAAGACAATTCAATGTCTCACTGAAAAATCCTTCTTCCTGAAAAATTTGACTTAAAGATCCTTCAAGGGATGGCTTGGAATGTCCTTGTAAATCCCCAGAGTAAGCAGGCTGTTCCTCATCTGAAATTTTATAAGATGACTCTTTCAACAGTGTATTTAGAGCAGAGATTGCAAGTATTCTCGTCTGAGGAAGTTGACTTTTTAAATTCTTTAAGAAGTGACCTGAAAAGACACATCGAATTTAATTGATTGCAACTGAATCTAATTAATTGCAAGGCTGCTACTAATTATTATGAGACAAAGATGCAAGATTTTTGAAGGCACATGTTAGTCGTGGACAAATTCATTTTTTTTAGTTAAAGCCATGGCCCAACCATGGTATACACTGACCAGCAGTTTCACCCAGAATTTTGGAAGAAGAATTTGGATCATTCCTAGATGCCATAGCCAACAACAGCAGGACTCTGTTAGCCATTAAATTGTACCTGAAAAAAGAAAGAAACACCAAGCCCATATCTAAATCATTTCACATATTAAGAATCTATGAGATATTTCTGCAAGTCCAGCTAAGCATGTAACTTGATGGATCTTCACCCAAAGACCAATGCAGACCATTAAATAGGCCAAACAAAGTCATACAAGTAAGCATATCAAAAGAGTATAAATGACTCAAAACAAAAGAATACTAACCGCCAGTGCAAGTTGGTAGATTCAAAACTCATGGAACCAATCTGAGAAAGTAAATCTGCAAAATCTGGCACATCTGAATGGTTGTTCAGTATCCTGAAAATGTGTCTAGAGACTCCCGCAAAATGGATATTGTATTTGACAAAAAGCTGTTGGCATTCAGGAGCATTACACAACCAAAAAGAAAATAAATAAAAAGAATAACCATCTATATCATCTTCAGTAAGACCTTACCTCATTGATTGCTTTCTGAGCTTTCAGTGATTCGTGATGGGAGCTTCAGTCAGAAACAAAGAGATGTAAGATACAGACTCTGTATGACATCTTTCAACCATAAATAATCTCAAACTGAAACCAAGGCAGCTACTGCCAAATTATGAAAATTAGGTCACCTTGAAAGAATTCCAAGAAGAAAGGAAGAGAATGCCTTTGGGTCCTGGATTTGAAGATAATGGAAGATATATCAGCAAAAGTCACTTTATGATTTTTGTTTCACACACTTTGTCCAGGATAAATTACCATTGTGAGATGCTTGAGAACTGTTTGCGTAGCAAGGACTGCACAAGAACCTTGTACTGCATATTCTGGTGAATTGGGGTCCCGCAAGTTCTCTGTAAGGGTGAGCACACACTTCGAAATCATAGATGGCCATCGTTTCAACATTTTCAGGAGGGATTTTCCAGCAAGTCTGGTTTCCAATTCAACAATTTAGATCAATCAGATATCAAAATAAGTATTTTTTCCTTTTTTATTTTTTTTGTTGTGTGTGTGTGTGGTGGTGGGGTGCGGCATAACAGAAAAACTAGTAATCAGCACTCAATGAGGATTCAATTTTAAAAGATACTATGCCAGAAAACTGTACAAGGGAACAAGTTCACCACTTCTCATAGTTCTAATCACAAATAACCTAAAAACAGAATTACCAATCTCTATATTTATTTATTTTTCAGAACATTTCAACCCCCAACCAATTAAATAAATGCTGCAGTGACAACAATATATGTAAATATATAACTAAATAATAATAGGCATAAATTTCCTTGTGAACCAAAGACACAGATGTCCTCAGTATCAGATATATGAAAATTAAAGCACCACATACAAAAACAAAAAGGCAAAATTACAAATGAGCATATTTATCAAAGTTGAAAGTATACAACTATATCCAAGCCGCCCAGGCCTTGGTCTCACAGTACCTGTTAGGACACGGGTAATGACCAATTAAACCGCCTCATACAGCATCATTATGGATTTACTAAACAGTGTTCAAGGTAAGAGTAAGAAAGACCGCATTGTATGAATCACCAGAAAACAATAATATCCTAATGATTTGTATTTTGGAATGCATCCCAAATATGGTACACTTTCATTTCAGAACACTACATTCAGCAATCCAAAAATTTTGTCCTGTCCTTACCTGATCTTTTTTTTTCTTATGGCAAGATGAAACACCGATAGAACAGATAAAAATCTAATAGAATGGAGGAGATTTAAAGAACATGAATAAAAGACAAGCACCATCGTGACAAGATAATCTATCTTGCTTTTAGAACAATGTTATCACATTCCTACCACGTGATCTGTATAAGCCTACCACTACTGTACCACATTTTTTAGAGCATGTTCCAATTAATTGCAACCAAATAATCAAAGATCCAAGGTAACATACATAAAATCCAATAATTTTTTCGTAACTAAGTCTTCAATGCCAATATGTAAAACAACTCTTCGGTGCCAATGTTTAAAACAACACATCCAATAGGAGATTGTAGCATAACACTCCAATTCATGAAGGTGCAAAATATAAGTCCCCATTAGGGACAATCCAGTAGGCTCCCACAACTATGGAATCTGGGGAGGGCTGGATGTATGCAACCTTGCCCCAGAAGTGGAAAGGTTATTTCTGCGACTCAAATCCCGTGACTCCAGATAACAATGGAGCAACCATACCCTTGCACCAAGGCCCACCCTCCAGATTATCCTTAGATAAATATTTAAAGGATTATTAAAGTAGAACATAAATTAAATTGTCCTATACAATGTACGGTCACAGTTTAAATTATTCTTTAAAGTATACTGATCACAGATTTGCATTTTCTTTGAGTAAAGGTAACCATAGTATGGCTTATTTAGAGAGCAGGAATGTAGAAGATTGGTGGACTCACATGCGAACAGTTTCATAGCTATGCAGAGAGAGGTTAAGGAGATCGTCCATTAAAAGAGTCAGATGGTCTGATGGAGACATATTGCCACTAGTACGAAACAGATGATATGATGATTGTGATGATCTCCAGGTACTATGCATGTATGCTTTGTCAACAAGTGCCCACCTAGGCCTGGGATCAAAGAATACATTCAGAATTTAAAACCAGGAGACTTACCAAAAATAAAACCAGCAAATTTTATTAATCATTGAATAGAAGAAAAAAAAATGGATATCAAGATAAAGACTCTTTACCTTCTCTTTCCTTTAGAATGAGATGACACAATAAAATTTATTGGAGGTTCTATTATGGCAGCAGATTCCAATTTCCAAGCCTGCCTGTGATTCGACCACTCCTCATATTCAGAACTTCCTGTATGTCAGATTAAAGAATGAATGATGTAAAATAGGAAGTAGCCAAAAAAAGACACTTGAGAGTAGCTCAACATATTTCCAACAGTCACTATCGAGATGCAATGTCCATTACCATAGTTCCCTAAAGCATCCATGATACGAATGATGAGTAGCAATAAGATGCTATCATCAGATTTTTCCTCTAACAAGTATCTGCAGTGTGCGAAGTTTAATGAGGTTCAACAAAACACAGTTGCACGAAATTTTAACAAAAAAAAAGATATTTAGAGGGAAATTAAATTACTTGCAGGCTGCACGTATGATCTCAGCAGCTTTTTCCCGCAGTTCAGTGCTGCCAACAATTGAACCCGTTGCTCCTGCGATTATGAAATCCATATGACCTGGATCTTCAACCATCCCATTCCTAGAGGACGGCTTAAAATCAGGCAAGCATGACAAAACACCCTGTAATGAAGAATCCAGACGCAAAAGAGTCACTTTCAAGTGCTCTTTCTCCATTCCTGGGAACAAAGTGTAACCAATTGTCAACTATGGAAATATTACATGAGAAGATGGAGCATCTAGAATTACTTAAAAATCTGTATGAAATGTGACCGCAAAATATTCAAAAAAAAAATCGTATTAATAATCAATCTTGGTAGGAGGAAATAACTCTTCAATAAAAATTGATGTGTTGAAAAATATCAAATCTGAATAAGTTAGCACCATCATAAGATTTAGAAGATCCAAAACTCGTATATATGCCAAACGCTCAGTAAGAACCAAAAGTCCTCTAAATAAGATATCGATGCAGTGAATCTATAAGAGACTCAAGAAATAGCATATTCACAGAAGTGGGAATTTTTTAACTTCAAGACAAGGTCAAGTATTAGTTTGTCCTTGATCTTATTTAATGTTTCCTTTTTTAGTTTGTTGTTAGTTTAATTTTATTTATATTTCAGAAATTTTTTGAATCAAAGGCGTTTAGTAATTTTAAGGTTTCTTAAACATGGGTTTTAGTGAGGTTCATGGGTCACATTTTGGGTCGAATTATGATATTGGGTTTTTAATTTATGGATGTATTTAGTAGGTCTATATAGGTTTTACTCATTAAAGTATAAAGTTACTATTTTTCAGAGTCCAAGTCCTATTAGAGTTAGGAATACCAAGAAGCTTATATATAGTCTTGTAATGCTTTCAATTCAATGAAAAAATACATTTTTTTTAGAACGATTGCAGTTAGACAATTCAAGTCCAAGGTATGATGTCTATGGAAACCTAGGTGCACCTACATTCTTATTCTCTTCTGTTTTTCTATGCTTTACACTTGCAACCAGATCTAGTTAACCACTCCTTTTAATGATAAAAACCCTATTTTGCCAGGCCATCCTCATAAACCATAATACTCAATATTCCATTATTCCTACCATCTTTTGTCCAAAAAAATTAACAGCAGCCCAGAAAAACCCATCTTCTCCACTGCCACAACAATTTTGATGTCACAGCTTGCAGGAAAGTGGAACCCCCCCCCCCCCCCCCCCAAAACAAAGAAAAATTATCCAACAGTCATACATCAGACGCCCCTTGACCATAAATTACTGCATCTGTCTAATTATCAACCAAAAAAAAAAAAAAACTACTGCATCTGTCCAATATAGAAGCAGAATCTAACTTTGAGGAAATAACCATCTAAGAGAAAAGAATACAGGTGGGTATTACCTGGATCAGAATGAAGTTTAGTTTGGCATATTCTCAGAAGATCATCTAAAGCTGATTCGAAATGCAGGTTTAAGAGTTCGTTTGCAAATTGAACTTCTTCATCACTAGGGACATGCCACATAGGGACAATCAATGGTTTGTCATCGTAATAATCTTTTGTGCTGATCCATTCCTCTAATGCAGCAGCAGCTGGATGACGCAAAATACACCTGGGAATCCAAAAATTTTATACATGTATACATACATACATCATATATATTGTGTATATATATATATATATAGAAACACAAACAAAATAAACAATGTAGAACCATGTAATTCAGTGTAAAAAGTTACCTGTACTGATCAATAGGATAATAAAGAACCAGGCCTCCAAGGAGGGATCGGAGGACATGATCCCCAGCCCCATTAACCTGCCAAATAACAAACACGTTGTCAAAATTTAAGAAAAGAAAAATGAACCCCAGAAACGGTTGAATTTGAAGATACATTCACTAAGCACCCCATTTACACGTAATCATAAGTTAAACAGTGAATTATTATCTATAAAGGAAGCATCAAGTCAACCACAGGAACATAGATAACCTTCCAAGATGGGGATTCAAAGGCAGAGAGAATAGCTTCTTTGAATTGATCCCTGTAGCGAAGAAGTGCAGGACCACCATAACTGATGGCAACTGATAATACTTTCAGTTGATAATCAAGAGCTGTTTCAAGAGCTGGAGAAAGTGTGGGTTTTACCTGGAAGAAAAACAATTGACTTTCATAACAAAAATGCTGATGATACATGAAGCAAATGATACAAAACATTACAAGAGAAAACCTTAGACGAAACCGAAACATCAGAAATTCCTCTTCCTCCAAAACCTGTGGTAGGTGTGCCTTCTAAAGAGGATATGACAGACAACAGGATTGGTTCAATAAGTTGAATAACTGCCTCTTCTGGGTTCGAATGAACACAAGCACAGCAAAGCAGTCCAACCTCTGCAATTGCCCCAGGAAGTATATTTGTCTTGACAAACTTGGAAATTTTTTTCAGAGCCTGTGAATGATATGTGAAGTTCATGACAATATATTTTATGGAAAAAAATGTTTTAACAGCTGGACTTAGCATTAACTTCAGGAACCTAAACCTGGTTATAGAGGGATTTTGAAAGCTTCCCAAACAAGATTTCCAGCATGCAAAAGTAATAAGGGCCATCCTCAACCAGAAAAGTTCCTGATGTGGCTGATGAATGAAGGCCTTCATTCCTGCAGTATCATTATCAACTTATTCCCAAGTTTTAACTGAACAAATAAAAACTAAATAGAATTTTGATTCTAATATAGTAGTTAATAAATAGATGAGACCCGCACAAAAAGTGGAGGGAACAAATTTATCTGTATATTATTACTCACACAACACTACTGGGTTCCAAGTGTAGAAGCAAAGAAAATAGACGGCATAGGAACTCATCGAGCCATTCAGACAAGCGGATTGTTGGCATAAATGAAGACTCATCCATATTATCTTCCAGTGTAGCCATCTGCAGATATAAACAGGTGAGCTGAACTGTTTGCCACAAATTATGCACATTATGGTATGTTTTTCACAAAAGTTAGTGCTCACATTGGAAAATATGGAACCAATCAGTTGCATGGTTGCCAAGGTTTTCGGTGGATCATTGGCATCCATGCCAAGTAATGCATTGGATAATGAAATCACCAGAAGATCAATGTACCCATTAGTATCACCAGTATCAACTGATTTTACTGAAGAAGATGATAAGGACGTGAGAAATAGCGATCGCCCAGCAAATGCTACTGATGTCACAGCAGTCTTCAATTGGTGGGTGGCTGTCATCTGACTAGACATAAAATTGGAAAATAGAACTAAAGGTGATCAAACAAGCACAGCATAAAGAATGAACACACTTTGTCAAAAGATGCATCCTACGATCCTATCTATTAAACAAGACATCTAGGTTAGAAAGATATGTTTTGTACAGAAGAAACATGTATGATTAAGGCGTGTCTGGAATGGCCATTTTGTAACGACTTCTTGTCTCAATTGTTGTTAAATGACTTTCTTCCTCTTCATCTTCATCTTCATCTTCTTTTCTTTTTTTTTATAAGTGACCCTTGGGGTTGGATGAATTGGGAAGAGGCTTGGGTAATATCCCCAAGCTCCCAGTTCAATTATGGTCAATTTCTACTTTTTGAAGAAGGCAAACCCTACTTACTTCCGCTCTTAAGTTGGCGATGGGTTTTTTTTTCACAAAGGCAAAAGTTGTTGATCAATAGTCATCTACTTTTCAAGATGCAATTTAGGTCAATTTCTACTTTTTGAAAAAGGAAAACTCAACTTGCTTCTGCTTTTAAGTTGGAGAAGGGATCCTGTTAACAAATACAAATGTTGTCAATCAACGACCCCCATCCTCTTCAACCTCTTTGGCAAATATCTCCCATTCTATGATGATTCACCCTTTTCCCAACTTTTGTCTCGACTTGCTCTCCCTATATCCAAACTCTACATACATGTACATTTATTCATGTAAATTTTAAAGAAGAAAGACATTCCATTGTCAAGTGCCCCATAAATCAAGGTTTCATTAATTCCAACATGCAAGGTAATAAATGCAAGATTACAAACCGTTTCCAAGGCCATATGGAACCGAGATGCCAAAAATGGAAGAACCAAAGAGGGTTCCACATAAGACAAAATAGAAGTAGCTGCAGCAACTGTTTCAGAAAGATGTTCATTTTTGCTATATTGACCACGATCAATGAACTTCAGTACAACACTCACAAAAGAAGCCCTTTCTGATGCTCCTAGACAGAGATCAGCCTGTTTACTGTTATCTTCATTTCTGTATTGATAGTATTTTGCAGTTAGAAAAACATCAAATATGGTAATGCACATGCAGAACTACTTTAATATCGTTATGCAGGTATACTTCTTACCGTTGCTCATGCTGTAAGCGTTTCTGAAACATAATTACCAAATAGAACAAAAACCGCTCTAAAGAATAGGTCCAGCGACCACCGTTAGAAGGGTGGTAATATCTACAATGAGAAGCACCAAAGGAGCACCAATAAAATAAAACTTATAGATTACACAAATGCATTAGTCATCAGAGAAAAAGGACTAAAAATGTGAGAAAACAAACTGTTCCAAGAGGTTGACCAATTTCTCAAAGTGTTGCAGTGCCTGAACTACCAGGTTTTAATAGATATACCTGCATTAGCAATATAGCATGATAGATATCTTAGAAGCCATCCATAGTAATATGGACTCATGAAAACTGCTAGTTATAAGCTTAAGTATATCGATCTTACAATTGATTTTGCGATGGCCTTTGCTGGGGTGACAACTCTATTGGAAAACAAGAACCTTGTATTTCTAGGAACATCCACAGAGAAAGGGTATGATCCATTTCCATTTGCCACAGGAACCTGTACATGTAAAATAATTCATGAAACTTATTAGCTGAAGAACTTTGAATCAAAATTGATAATCTGTGAAAGATGGAAACTGAATATATCCTAAAGGACTTGAGCACTATTTTCAGTCTCCCCCACACCAAAAGAAAAGAAAGAAATATGCAAGAATGCAAGCCACCTAAGACGGACCATTAGCATCACCACAATAAATTCTCCAATTTATTACTCATTTATTTTTATCTCTCAGTTTGAAAATCTTAACCTGTCCTAGGAGCCATGAGTCATAATTTCAACAGTATAAAAAACTTGATGTTGTAAATGCTCCATATTTCTGGTGGAAGTTCATCAAAGGGAGGGACTTCTCTGGTCAACATGCGCACAAATAAAAGAGCTTGTTCGGCAACATTGTGAATGGAAACCATGGAATAGGGCACTGTCTTCGGTCCTATACCTGATTCATAACTAGAAAGTTTCTCTAGTCCTTTGCTAGTGGGAGCTAAAACATTGGAAACAAAAATTGACAAAATATGAACATTACTTGATATTATTAAAAATGCCCAAAAAATATCATATCCGCAAAACAGAAACATAGACGCACTCCTATGAATGTGGAAAATATACCGGATTAGTTGATTCAAATTGGAATTGTCAAGTCATCCAGAACTGTTTCGTCAAAACAAGAATTCATTTTGATCGAACCGTCTAGTTTCGTTTGTTTACTGTGGGACATGTCTCGTTTCAAGATTCATCGACTGGAACCCTATTTCTATTACACTTATTTCGATTTGATTTTATTTCAATATAGTTAGCAATATAGATAATTGTGTATTCAAATACCAATATCACACATACCCTGGAGACTGTTCCCACTCTGAAATACCAGCCTAAGCCTAGGTCAAGAGGGAAAGCTAGCCTCACTATACCGATCATGGCTTCTAAACCTAAACGCGTCCCATCTGTTAGGGACTTATATAGGGGATTCACAAAGCTAGCCTCACTCTCAGATCTCTTTACCAAAGCTTAAGCTTCCCTATTTTCCCAGTTTCTTGAGAAACTATAGAGTCGTTTGACTTTGAATGCTAAAACCCGTCACTTTGAAAGCAACAATTATTTAGCCAACAAGTGTAATTAGTCTTATTTAAACCCCAACTATATAAATAGTATTGTGAGAGACAAGGAGGATAAGATGTGAAATCTCAACCATTCTCATTCTTCTGTGTTTCTGGTTGTCCTCTCCTTATCATTTTCCAAAACCCCAATCCTAAAATTCAAAACTTCTATTGCAACATGTATTAGTGTCGGTAAGCTAATGAGTCTTGGCAAGAATTATTTGACCAAACCTCGAACACGATAATCTAGTGACGCCTAATAGGGTAGGTGAGATGTGAATTTTCGGATATTCTCATTCTTCTTTGTTTCTGGTTATCCTCGCCTTATCATTTTCTATAACCCTAATCCTAAAATTAAAAACTTCTCTTGCAACATGTATTAGTGTCGGTAAGCTAATCGTTCCAAGCAAGAATTATCTTACCAGACCTCGAACACAATAATCTAGTGACGCCTGATAGGGAAGGTGAGATGTGAATTCTCAGTTATTCTCATTCTTCTTTGTTTCTAGTTATCCTCTCCTTATCATTTTCTATAACCCTAATCCTAAAATTCAAAACTTCTCTTGCAACATGTATTAGTGTCGATAAGCTAATGGGTCTTGGCAAGAATTATCTTACCAGACCTCGAACACAATAATATAGTGACGCCTGCCAGGGAAGGTGAATGTGAATTCTCAGCTATTCTCATTCTTCTTTGTTTCTGATTATCCTCTCCTTATCATTTTCTATAACCCTAATCCTAAAATTCAAACCTTCTCTTGCAACATGTATTAGTGTTGGTTAGCTAATGAATCCTAGCAAGAATTATCTGACCAGACATCAAACGCAATAATCTAGTGACACCTGTAAACTTGATCCAAAGGCCTTAAAATGTATTTTCCCAGGCACTTAAGCAGTTAAAAGTGTTATAGTGCTATCACACAACCAGTCACAAGCCATTTAATTTTTGTGAATGTCACTTTTTTATGTTTATTTCATGGAAAGAGTAGAAATTAAAAGAAGCGTCTCTTCTTTCATTATTCATACTTCCATACTACTATTTCATTTGAGGAACAAGGTGAGATATCCCAAAGAGCAGGGATTTCTTTTTTATCCACATTATATTTTCCCTATTCCCTTTCCAAACAAAAGGAGTTTCACTATATACACTGCAATAAACAACTATAATACTTTTTTTTAAAATTGGATCTCACTATCCCCATGGTATCTACCTTTATATCTTTCATAACTTCGGTCCTTTTGCCTCATAATGTATCCAAGACTTTCCCTCGCCTCAAATGGAAGGAAGCTATCTTTGAGGTAATGAAGGCTTTCAGAAGAATGAAAATGAACGGAAATTAACTTGCCAAGGAAAAACTATCAAGTTAACTGAAAGTAGATGCTTGCTGTAAATTACAGATAGGATGACTCTGTGAACAGATTCAGAGCAAGACTTAGCAATCAAAAAACCTTTTGTACTATTAAAGAGATCGTTGCTGTAGATATTACTCTCTTGAAACCATAAGGGCCTTTGCAACAATTTGATGTGAAGAAATATATTTGTTCCCAAATGGGAACTACTCCACTAAGTCTATGAAAGGGTGACATCTAGGCTAAAGTTTCCCTTAACCAAAGAGAAGGTACATAAGCTGAAGAAAATTCCATAATGGCTAAATCAATCTTTAAAAGCCAGTAACTAGAAATTAACAATATAATGAAGTTTAGATCAGCACATAATCAAGCCAAAAGCACACTAATCATCAGGCATATCCAAGGGGTTGAACAAAAATGTCGTATATATAATAACAAGGTGGCAATAAGTAAAGATGTTGAAAAGAAAATGAATAGACCAATTTTTACTATTGCTTCATGGTAAGATTCAAAGAATGGTGAATTATGTTCACCTTCATGATTTGAATACCAGACTACAATCTGTTTAAACCACACTTTCAGCAGCATCTGACTGATAAAACTACTAATTCAACAACACTCGTCATACACTCACCTCAAACATATTCAAGTATCTGGTGAAAAGCATAGGTAAAAAACACTCCCAATCAATAAAGTTGTAGTTCTTTATAGCACGAGCTGTAACAGCTGCCCATTGACTGTTCCAAAACTGGCAATTTGGTATTGAGTCCCACTGGTCCATACATATGTTAATCCAATCACTGTAATTGCAACAAAAAGGAAACCAATTGCTCCATTAAATCATGTTAAAATCTTTCAAGAGTAAGAGTTCGAAAAATATCTTCATTCCTTACCGTGAAAAGAAGTCCTGGTTATCCATGTTTGTGGGAAGAAACAATCTTAAGAACCCAGAACCTTCAAACGAAGAGTTATGCCATGGATTTTCCAGCAGAGATCTACAAATTTGTTTCATTTAATGGAACAGGACATTATTATCCAAATGCATAGAACAAAAGTGACATTGACCTAATAATTTCCAGAAAATAATTTAAAGGTTAAACTGGTAGTTACCAACTCTATAATAAATCCAGCAGAGATCAAATGTATGCATATTTATATTGATTATTCAGGACGTTCAATGGAGAAAAAGTATAGACTATAATTGGCTCAAATTTTTAATCCCATGAGATGAAGATGCCCCCTTTGGATCAAGAAAAGTTTCAAGCAGGACTATAATTGGCTCAAATTTTGAATCCCAGACTCATTTACAAAATGACCTTTAGTTCTGCACTTGCACTTGATTATTAAATGTCACAAGAATATAACCATCATTCACTATAAAAGCAGTGCTTTACTTCTGGTTCCACTTGACGAAAAGATCGTATCAGCTCGACTTCATTTTATTCCAATTTGATAATACCTCCATTAGATCTTTGAAACCTAGCTCTTTCTGACTAATTTGATCTCCAACTAACAAATCTTCTCTCTCTCAAAAGTCAAACTAAAATCAGGAGGTATCTTCATATAAGCCTCTTCATCCAAGTCGAACAAGTATAAAAAAGTTATGCATCCAAAAGTAACTCAAAAAAAGGCAGAAAACTATAATTTTTTTCCTACAACAATGTTTCTGTATAAATTGAAAATAAATTCGTAATGGCTCAGACCAACAGATGATGGATAAATTTGAAAATATCATTATGGATAACAAAGTGATTAACAAGACTGAAACTAGACTGAGAAAATTACCCAAATTCGGACCATATCTCAAAGGCAGAACCGGGTGGAAAGAACCTCCTGCTGGATCGAACAAGAGAAGTAACAGTCTCAAAATGTCGTTGTCTCAATTTCCACCCTTCTGGGCCCGTATTCCTGTAACAGATGCACAATTCAAGGTCACTAGAATGTAGCTTTCAGAAATATGAACTACAAAACTAAAGATGAGGCCAGGAATATGGGATAATTAGTGAACTCAACAAGATATTTGAACAAAGATAAACCAGACTGTTCAACAGGAATACCAAAGTTTAAAAAT
This sequence comes from Nyssa sinensis, assembly GCA_008638375.1. Classification (NCBI taxonomy): domain Eukaryota; kingdom Viridiplantae; phylum Streptophyta; class Magnoliopsida; order Cornales; family Nyssaceae; genus Nyssa; species Nyssa sinensis. The sequence continues at coordinate 56,864,741 of CM018046.1, forward strand.
TCACTGGAAAAAAAAAAACAAAAACGAGTATGATGGCAAGAAATCAACATCTAGATAATCAAGCAGAAGTATTCATTACAAATAACGTCAGATAGCACTTTAATCAAACAATGTAGACACGGCCAATAAATTCAAAAGGGCCAAACATAAATCTCACCTTGTAAAGTGCGTACTTATCAAAGTATCATAGAAAGGACGCCACTGAACTTTCAAGGACAGCTTCTTTCGGTATTTATTTAGTAACTTCACTAGGATACTTCCCCATCTAACCTAATCAACAGAAATACAGTTATCATTTAGCAATCAAAGATAAAAAGGCAAACATGTAGAAGAAATTTCATTCTGAGATATAATGCACTACCTGGGCATAAAGTTTGTTGTGTGAAATGTGAAACAACTCGAAACCAATTTCCACAAGGGCAGACACATCCTCCAGAGATAATTCACTTTTTGCCTTTATGAAACTGCATAATAAATGAATCAAAAGTAAAATTTGATGTGTGCTGCCACCTGCGTATGATTAGGAAAGGATGGAAAACAATAATTGGAATCCCACTCCCTATCCACACGTGCGCACACCCCAAATAAAAGGAAAAACGGAAACAAAAATAACTACAACAAAAACAAAATTAAGTACTGAACATGACCATCCACTTGATTGACAAGTCAGTTATTAGAAATAACTTAAAGCACATGATAATAAACTAGCAAAGAAGACCAAGAAAGTCTACATGCCAAAACAGAACAAATTCTACTCTAGTTCAGATAAAAGGATTTCGTCACTTAAAAGGCACTATGTTCATATTCTCTTCTGCCAACATAGCAATAAACACAGAACATGAATTGTGCACTCGAGTAGACAATTAAATATAAATGACAACATGTCAAGCTCGATATGTATCACATAAGCACATTCTATAACCCATCCTTCCCTAGATGGGGCATATACATTGTCAAACATGAACCACAATAAAAGTTAATTATGCTTAGAACTGAATGAGCAAAATAAAATCATTATGAGAAATTTAGATTAATAAAGGCACAAGGAGATGCCATGGTGATGAGATCTCCCGAGGCCAAAAATGAGGAATGAGATGTCAATGAAAAGACACCTCTTAGCTCCATATAATAACAATGGCAATAAATGCATAAATTAAGTATTTGCATAAGATGTAATAATCATCTAAACCTCATTCTGCATGAAGTTGATTCAACAATCCAAATTGCTCAAGTTTAATAAATGCGATAATTGCCTGACTATGTACTCAGGATTATACGTGTAACAGTCGAGGGCAACTCACCTCATTGACAAAACATCTGCACTAGTTTTGTCTTTGCTTTAATCCAACAATAAGATTTTATGCAGTTCTGCAATCCATTTGTTCTTTCTTTTTCAAGTAAGAATCACATCAGAAAAAGTAATATTTGCCTACCATCTACCAGTCATCCAACTGAAAATAATTGATTGATACTGGACCTTATGACCAACTTCCATAAACTCTGAGCTTACAGAGTACTGTTGTAGATCATGCACGGTGAGCACGGAGCCTCTTCTAGTCAACATTTAAAATGAAAAATAACCGGGTGATATCTCTGTAAGTATCAATCCCAGTGCAATTCGGATGTGGTTGAACTCTCGAATTTGTTTCACCATTCAATTTCTATAACTGTTTTGTTGCTCACATAGTGGACCAACATCTAGACGACAAAATTCAAAAATGCAGAAATAGAGCTAAATAACTTCAATTCAACTTCACAAATAAGCAAGGATACAAATTCATTATATTCCGCATATGTATATGTAATTATGTATAAATATATATGTGTGGGTGAAGAAATAAAAGAATTGCACTTATAATACTAATAAAAGAAATCGATTGTTCCGTACTTCAAACCGCATTGAGATTGCAAAATTGACAGTAAACGGAAGAAAAAGGGCAACGGAGGGAATGATCCAACTCGGAGAGAGTAAACAAATGTTTAGCTTCTACATGCACAAACATGCCGATATACATATATTATATATACATCAGAAACAGGAAGACGGTGGAAGTAATTCGAACTCACGCATCGATAACAGAAACCCATTTGAGAGTGGAATAGGCAGATTCAGGATCGTCCGGTCTATACAATTCTTTCACAGCCTTCACGACGCGAGCGAACGAGTCCTTCTCTCTCTTCGTTTCCTCGGCAACCGGCGGAGGGAGCCAAGCATTATACAGATGCATCTTGTATATCTATCGTCTCTGTAAAGAAACAAAATCTCACAATGAAAAACCCCCCTGTCTCTCCGAGTATATATACACACTTTGTCTGTTGTGTCTTGGTCTTGTTTTCTTTCTTCACAAGAAAGGAGAGAGTGAAGATTGGAGAGGCAGATTTGTGGTCGGAGGTTTGACTGGTAACCGGTATCGGTGGTGGACGAACCTTGTTATACTGGATTGACTTCGGACTGTCCAGCGGGGTACTTCGATGAATTATTTTATATATATATGTGCGATTATATATATAGACACCTGTTTTGGAGAATAGACGGTCAACTGGTGGAGGACATTAAGAACTTGGTACTGGGAACTGGTTCGGGTTAGAAAGTGAAACAGGGTTGGTGAATGTGATGTACAAGACAACAAGGGCGGGCTCTTGCCGTACACGTGGCCTAAATTCAGCCATTGAAATTCTAACAGTTCTGTTGGCCGTTGAAAAATAAAAAAAAAAATTTTTGTGCGTTGGGTGAAAAATCTGAAACGTAATCTAGTAGTGCGCATCTTTTGGTAGTGAAAAATGAAAATTGAGAAAGATGTTATCTGTACACATGTGTCGGGTTGAATTAAGTTGTAATAAAATTAGAATCGATCCAATTTTAAATTATTTTAAAAAAATAAAATCAAAATCAAAAACATGAACTATTGATCAAATCCAACCCGAACCAAATATTTTCGGGTTGAGTTGAGTCGGTTCATTCTCTTTTGGTTTTAACAGAAACCCAAAAAAATTAACTCTTGATATATACAATAAAAATTAAACCATATAAGTATTTATAATATTTTGATAATAAAAAAAATTGATATAACAGTGGTTCTGAAAAAGAAAATTAATAATTTAATTTTTTTTTTTTTTGTTAACAAATATATTTGATTTGTTATTGTCTCGTTAATTTGTGACTTAAAATCATAATACCAAAAAACAAAATACATACTACTACATTAGACAATTAAAATAAAGTTTGTAAACTTAAAATCATATTTTCTATCATTTTTTTTAACCCATCAAATTGGGCGAGGAAATGCAAGAAGGAAGAGAAATTTGGAGTATATTTTTTGTGATGCAAATATAAAAGCAAATTAAAGAGGATATAGTGATTGGTCAATAAATCTTTCAAGATTTAAAAAAAAAAAACTAGAACAAAAAAAGTTGATAAAAAAAATTTATGGTTTTGGTTTTCGAGTTGGATCAGGTAACCTGAATTTTCAACTTGAACCAACCCGATTTTTCGATTTTCTAACCCTGAACTCACTTTGACCCGAATCCATTAAAGTCAGATTGGGTTGGGTTGGATTGAGTCGGTTCTCCAGTTCTCAGTTATTCTGTGGACCCCTAATCCTAGGTATAAATCGGGCCTAACCAAAAAGAAGGTATATTAAAATAAATAAATAAAAGGTTCCTTTTTTTTCTTTTTTAAATTTTTATCTTTGAGTGAAAGTTGCAATTAGTGTATGTAATTAACAAATAATAATAATAATTTAAAAATTAAGTAATCAAAGTTGAGATTCTTCCTCCAACTTTAAATGAGCAGTAATATACTTTTAAAATTTTAAGTCTCAAATTTTTATTCTAAATAAGTAGTTTTAATGTAATTGATGCTGCACTTTTCAGCTCGCAATAAATCTAGATTCCTCGACCTGTAGAACACTCAAAAAAGGGATCAAAGGACCACCGAATTGGCTCCGATGGTAGCCGCTCCGATGCTTAAGTAAGTAAAACTGAATTGAAAGACTATATTGAAAACCAAAGAATGAGTATGAAAATAAAGCGTACCTTTAATGTTTAATTTATAAACCGTGGCCTTCCTAAGTTGATTAGGATTTAGAGCCATGAATATAGGGATTTGATCATCGAAAATTGCAGTTACCTTGTGGGGTATTGTATTGTAAGATAAAGATGAACATGTATAGTAGTTTCCTTGTCGAAAACTGTTTCCTTATTCCCTGCTCGGCAACCGCTAAGACGGTGACGAGTTCTGAAGTGTTGGTCTGAAATCCTGTAATTAACTTCGTGATCCTTATCCGGATATGTATGTGCTCTGGAGGCATATGCTCGGCCACTTTCGATCTTTCGTCTTGTCCTGAATGTTCGAGTGCTTAGCCACTGGCTGAGCGCGAGCTGAGTTAACCGAGCGTGAGTTAGATTTATAGGCATACGTGTCAAATGTTGATTGGTCTGCTCTTTTGTGGTATACCAGTAATATTGTATTTTTTATAATATTTTAAATGATACAGCTATTCCTAATTCCCATTTCCCATTTCCCACTCCATGGTAATATACTTGCACTCTAAAAAGTACTCTTTCAATCATCAAAATAATATTAATTTGAAGCTCACGTGTATATTAAGAACTGAAATAGATGTTCCATGTTTTAAATTGTATAATTAATGTAATACAATAATATAATTTATATAATTAGTCTGTATGTCATATTATTTATTATAATAATTTATAATCCAAATTTAAGAAATATAGTATTACTAATTTTAAATTATTATCGACCAGAGTTATTATTACCCTAATATGTTGTGAATGTTTTCTTATTTATTGTTGTTAGATGTTTAATTTGTTAATTCCAAGAGAAATGTATTATATAAATTGGACCCATTTTTTCTTGCGTAAATAAGACTCTTGAAGTTTTTCCGTATTAGTTGTAAGATGGGCATAAGTCACAACATAATAAGCATGGGTGGGAAGTTGAAATGAGATGTAGTATAGAATCTATAGATTTAGAACATATTTAAACATCTGGGAGTCTTGAGTAATCATAAAATATGCTAACATGTTCAATTAATGTTAAAACCATCAAAATTGAATGATTTTTGTTGGGTGTTTAATGTTAAAATTATGAAAGATTGAATTTAAGTTTAATGTAGTTGTGTCCCATGAGTGTTATATTTTTAGGAATATAAATTTGAAAAGTGGAGTATTATTGTTAGTAGAGAGACAATCTGAAACACTCAAGGGTTCTTTAAGACAATAATATCATTATAATTAGGGATAATAATTTGTCTGTTCTATCTTTAATGGAACGGGTATGAAGTGTTCGTAAATAGAATTGAAATTGAGTTTTGAAAATCCGATCGGGCGTGGAGAATGATCATCCTATCCCGTTTATATATTATTTTTTTCTTAATATCTATGTACAATAGTTTTATCAATAAACACACTAAAAAAAATTGATTTTAAAATTTCTCACATTACACTCATTATTTATTCTTGTATTAGTTATTCTGGTAATAAAGTTTTAATTTCTTGTCAAATTTTATTTTTAACTTATTTTTGAAAAAAATTATCGAGATTTGAGACAAGGCCGAGATATACAAATAGAGTCGGAGTTGAGATCAAGGTCGAGTTGAACGTTTAAGTGGGGTGGGATAAAAAATATAAATAGGGTTAAGATTAAAAAAGAAACATTCCGTCTCAAATCCGTTCCATTGTTATTTTTAATTAACAAATACAATGATAACTTAAATCTAGTGGTCTAAATTTATTCAAGAGATCTTAAGAAATTCTTAGCTTTTTCTATACTGAAATCTAATATTAATATGCATTTCAAGTAAAATTCAACTTATATGTTTGGAGTAGACGTTAAGTGGGATTAACTAAAAACTGAATAGATATACTAATCGGGTCGAGTAACTGAAGTATGCCGAGACCTTGAGTCTGGCTCCCTTTAGATAGATTGACATATGGGTTATGGTAAAGTCGGCATTAAATGCGAGTATCATGTGTTTAGTTGTCGGATATGCAATAGAAAGTGGTAAATTGAGGTTTAATGTAGGGTTGCACAAAATAATTGAGAATCGGAGAACCAACTCAATCTAACCTAATTCGATTTTAATGGGTTTGGATCAAAGTGAGTTCAGGTTGGTTTGAGTTAAAGAACTGAAAAATCAGTTTAGTTTGGATTAAAAATTTAAATTACTTGACCCAACTCGCAAACCAAAACTATAATTTTTTTCATTAACTTTTTTTGTTCCAATTTTTATTTTGAAAAACATCTTAAAATATTTATTGACCAATCATCATAATCTCTTTAATTTGCTTTTATATTTGTGTTACAAAAAATATACTCCAAATTTATCTTCCTTCTTGCATTCCCTCACCTAACTTGACGGGTTAAAAAAAAGGATATAAAATATGAATTTAAATTTACAAATTTTGTTTTAATTATCTAATGTAATAATGAGTACTTTATTTTTTTGTATTATAATTTTAAGTCACAAATCAACGAGATATTAACAAATCAAATACATTTGTTAACAAAAAAAAAATTCTAAATTAAGTTATTAATTTCTTTTTTTCAGAACCATTATTATATAAAGTTTTTTTTTATTGTCAAAATGTCATAAATATTTAGATGACTTAATTTTCATTGCATATATATATATATATATCAAGAGTTAATTTTTTTTTTTTTTGTATAAAAAAAAAAATGAATCAATTGACCCAACTCAAAAATGTTCGGGTTGGATCGAATTCAATAATTCACGGTTTCAATTTTATTTTTTTAAAACTACTTAAAATCGAATCGATCCTGGACCCATGTGCACCCTCAGTTTATTGTGTGTGAAATGATATATAATTATACATAACCAAGAGTGTTCAGATGATTTTGGACCATTACAGCTGACCCCACAATAGAAAGGGCCGGGGGCCCATTGACCGTTGCTTTAGTTATGGAATGGGCTAGCCCAATCTGGTCAGTTTAAAGTAAAAGTATAGACCAGAAGTCGAAAATTGATCCGTTAAAATAAATAAGTTTAAAATTATCATCAAGTTTGTTTTATTTCTTTTTGAATTGATATTAAACGAATATTTAATAAAGTCAATCACAAACTGAATTTAAGTAGTCATTTTTATTTTCAAATTCATGCCTTTTGGGTGAGAGTGGTCACTTTATACTACTTGTATAGGACTTTAGTTTTAGGTAATTTATTATTTTTTATATCGTATTATACTTATCAAATTAAATTTGAATTGAATTTAATAAATTAATAAGTTTTAAAAATATTTAAATTTAACTTCTTATTGTATAAGTCAATATTCTTTTTTTCTTTTTATCAAACAGAAGTATTCAAATAATCAGAACATAACTAATCTTTTTTCTCTTTATAAAATAACTGTTTTATAAGGTGAGAAATGTGAATAGTGAAAGTCTAATTTGCTTGAGGCAAGTCAGCCACGCCCTTTAAAATTATGCAAGTCGATATTTAACGAGTATTTAAGTAAATCGATCGATTGTAGCTCATTCGTTTCATGATCCTAGATGAAAGTGGGTTAAATTTTTTTTTTTTTTGCTATATGGAAAAAAGTAGTTGAAAATAGCCGAAATGAAATGTGACCGTTGCGAATCTCAGGCGTTTCGCAAACCGTTTTAAATATCTCAGTCACTCTCTTCCGGCTTCAAGTCATTGAATCGTATTTGCGCAACTGCAAATTTCCAAGTTTTCATCTCTCTGTTATTAGCCACTGCTTCCATATATTCTTCTGTTCACAGAAATCACCAATCGCGCGCACCCTAATATCTTGCTGTTCTCCTTTAGTATTTACAAAAAAATTAAACGAATGGCAGAATCAAAAGAAACCCACGTCGTCGAAATTCCCGTCGACGAAGAGCATCAACAGAAGCTACTCTCTGCCATCCAGCACCACCCACTAACGGAAATCTCTGAAAGTCCCGGCCATCTCTTGCTTCTCAAGCTCTGGCAGAGAGAAGAAGACCTCATCGGCCGCCGAATCGCCATAAAAGAAACTAGAATGGACACCATCAGGAGAGAAATATTTCAATCCTGTTGTTTCTTTTTCATCTTTCGTGGTTTTTTCTTAACCATTTTATTTACATCTTCTGTCAATTCGGAAGATCAATTGTGCCATAAATGGTGGATACCATCACTTCTATCAGTGTCCACTTCGCTTGTTATAATTTTTTCAGTTCAGATGAAAGTGTGCAGGTATTGGAAGGTGTCTAGACAGTTGCAGAGAGAAAGAACCGATAACCGTGCGCTCGCGAGGTGCATTCAAGAGCTGAGGATGAAAGGGGCGAGTTTCGATCTGTCAGTGGAGCCGCAGAATTCGAAAAGGATGAAAAGCTCGAGCGTTGAGATCAAGTGGAAGCCCCTCACTTGGTGTTCTCAAAATCTAATTACTATCTGTCTTGTTTGCTTTACAGGTTTAATCTTCCGGGCTTGCAAACTCATCATTTGCTTTTAGTGATTTTTATTTGAAATGCAGAGACATTTTTGGAAGATTTATTGGAGCAGCCAGCGGGGGCCAATCTATAGTCTGATTGTCGCTCAGTTTTGTAATCAGGATACTCAATTTATATCTGTTGGGCTCCTCGAACTGTGTGGATTATATCTTATAAATGATAAGACTCAGCTCTTCCTGCAAAATGCTAGAAGCCAATTCCATTCCTGGCGTTCCAATAATGATTTCCAGTGGATTGCAGATTCTTGTTAATGAGGCATCAGTTTTGAACACAGTCCTCCCCAAGAACACTGCTCGTGTTTTAAGTTCTAAGTGTGTGTGTGTATGAAAAGTGTCTGATTTTGTTTTTTAACATTATTTTTCCCTGTTTCTGGTGCCTTCATTAACCATAGGCTGTTCATTTCTGTTAAACTATATTCCAGACACTGTAATTCTGAAGTAAAATGCAATTTTGAGCTTCATCAAGGAATCCTTCCAATTATCCTGTTGAATTCTCAAAGAAGCAATCTGGTTATGACCAAGTGGAATGTTGAAAAATGGTCCCGGACACCACGGTGGAAAAAGAAAGAAAGGAGAGAGAAAAAATTTATTCCCTATCATAGCTTCAATTTCTTTCATGGAGAAGACAGTGACAGCGCAACACCGGTAATCTGGGCTGGGTCTGAGGATTCATATACTTTCCACATATCATTTGACATCTTTTATGAATAAACATTGGGGCGATCTTAATCAATTTAACTTTCAGCTCCAGATAACAATACACACAAAAGCATATACTGTAGAATATATAAATCAAGACAATTCGGTCCATGTGTTAGGCTGGTGAAATACATTTAGGGGAAATTTTTGTCTGAGAGGAATAAGTAACATGGAGAGCCAGAAAAAAGACTCAAAATAAAACTCTCCAAATGATGTCTGCAATACTCTGTCAAATCCTATGCACCACTCTCAAAGCCAAATATTCGAAAAACACCTGCAACACAACATCACAAAATAATTTATACAAACTTGAAATTTATGATGATCAAAATCACAATCTTTCTACTTTAAAATTGAAATGAATGATGATCAAAACCACACAATCTTTCTAATTTTCTTGTCTAGGATTCCTTTTTTTTTTTTTGTCATCCTTCCTTGCCGCAATAGTGAAAATATATCACCAAAAATTGAGCAAGAAGCTGCCATACCTTCATCAGCCTGATATTTGTTTTTGTCATCTCCAGCATATGCAAGTATATTGTGTTTGGGATTCCAATGCACACTGTTCATGGCCGCTCGACATGGAATTTGGTGGACTGATCGTCCAGTTTGAACATTTGACTGTTTCAAAAGGCAGCATTTAGCATTATTTAGCCAACTGGTCTTTAAACTTGGCCACCAATATACTTTCTTATTTACATATCTTAGTCATGCGAAGCATAGATCACTAAACGGGTAGTTGTATCTTAATCTTTGAAAGGAATATACAACTATTGCTGCAAAGCAAATCCCATTACGTCATGATGATGGAGCACCATAGTAGGAGGGACAAGCTCATGGCCCCCCCATACAGACTTGAGTTTTTCAAAGGAGTAAAGATATTCTAGAGAGGAAGAAAAAACAACAAATGAACTTTCATGGATACATACTATATCAATGAATAAGTCTTCACTGGCAGAAGCAATATATTCTCCTGTGTAGTTAAAGCTTATTGTCCTGACAGGCCACCTGAGAACATGTAACAAAAGGTCATTCCCTGCCAAGGTGCGGAGATGATCAAAACCTTGATACAATATTTAGAAAAATTCCACAGCAAATATGGGTAACTTAAATGAAGATCACAAACATATCAAAGGATGAAAGATCCCAAGGGAGACTCACTCAAGCTTTGTAAATGTTCGAACACACAGCATCTCTGAGATATCCCAAAGGCTGACTAAGGAATCAGCACTACCAACAGCAAAATATCTGCCATAGAATGAACAGACGGCTGTAGAGGTTAAAATAATTTATTACCTGATATCTCTTGATGAGTTTGGATATTAAGCACTTCTGGTTCGCCAAAAAAAAAGTGTTTTCTTAATAGAAGAAATCAAAGCAACTGATTCTATGCGGATAGGTTTTAATTAATATGAAGATCATCGCATGCACATTTCCATAGAAACAATAGTTGTCAGGAGTAGGTATGTATATCCATGGGCAAGATCTAACTATCATATATTGGCAAAGGGGACTAGGTGACCTGACTCAGTTAAGAAGAATTTATCCATGAAGTTTGGTACACAAACACATCATTCATCCATTGTAGAAATAATTTATCTAACCATAAAACAGAGCAATTATAAATTTAACAAGAAATAGAAAGGTCAAGACAAAACCATACAAAATTATACAGGAGAATCTATTTTTTACCATCATAGTTATTTATAGATTACCCCTTGAGCATACATGTTTGGGAAAATTAATCACAAGAAGGATAGGTCAAGGATCCAAGAATTAATTAGCATTTCTACCAAAAACGTCATACATCTTAGCAATTTTAAACACCCCCCCCCCCCCCCCCCAAAAAAAAAAAAAAAAAAAAATCCCAAAAGCAACAAATTGGTGGATGGAAAAGAAGGCACGCAAGATGAACAAGCCTAGCTCAATAATATGGGTTTTGTTTGGTATAGAAAAGTAGCTTGAGCAGAGAGGAGGCATCCTTACACTTTAATAATTTATCATCCTGACAGTTTTTACAGCATCATTGTGATAGGAAACTAGTACAGACTTCTGAATAAGTTTTGAAGGTGTTTTTTTTTTTAAGCACACCTTCCTATCGGATCAATTGCAATGCAATAGCAACCAGCTGTATGAGCCATAAGGGTGCCAACCAGTCGAAGAGATGGATATGATAGAACTTCAACAGTTCCTGAGGAAGTATAAATAACAAAAATTATCAAAATTCCCAACACAGAGAAAAGGCTTAACGTTAAAATTAGTACAAGAAGAGACCCATTTTACAAACAGAAAAACAATTGCCTACTCAGTAATTGGTCTCACCATTCCCAGTTGTCAAGAAGAACATATCTCCTGTCATGTCCCAAGCAATCTCATTTACCTGATAAGAAAAAATACGAGCAGCATTTAATATATAAAATATATTAATAGAAGTATGATTCAAAGATATTCCTCTTATCAAAACCAGGCATCTGAGTCATTTGGCAAATAATTAGTTTCCTGCACATAATTTCATTTGCATTCACAACTACAAATCACTCAAAAGGTTAATTAATGGGGTGAGCCCAGCAATGGCGTAACATTGGAAGGTTATGTGATAATGCATTTTACAACTTGTGCAGTTTCACATTGGAAAAATTGCTCAAAATAGTTCAGATATGTACAATGTAGGTGCTAGAGTTCAGTTAAGGAGATGAAGATATTACATGTAGGATATTGGAGGCCCCAAGATCTGAGCTAAGGGTGAAAACCATGACAGCCTCTGTGAGAGAGAGAGAGAGAGAGAGAGTAACAGCGGTGACCAGGAGAAAAACAAGGCCGCAGTTGCACTACATCCTCTCCCATCTCCCCGAGTTTCTAGAAATGAAAAAAAGTAGAGGTTTCCTATTCATAAGAATCCAGGAGTATGGAGAACATCTAGTGATAGCACACGTGCCATAGCGATGTGGCTACATGAAGGTAATGCCAAGTTATATGAGAATATCCATGAGTGAGGTGAAGCACACCGAGCACGACACATGGTGAGAAGTGTCCCGAAAAACACGTCTCACTACCTCTTTAAAACAAGCCAAGTGTGGACCACAGCAGGGAATACACCTCAGCAAACCATCCATTTCAGCTGCCAAGCCACCCAAGTGAACACTGCAACGCAACAGTGGGACTACACCAAGGTCGCTCATCAAGCTCGAAGAGTTTCATAGGTCTTGTTCTCTACATAGACAGGAATAAAATGGTCAAGATGCATGTGCTCAAAGGCGGATATAATGGGGGATAAGGTGGCTCTGAGCAAGGTAATGGAGAAGGCCTTGAGAAAACATAAATCAATAGTTTGCAAAATGGTGGTTGCAAGGTCATGGATGAGGTTCAAGCCAGAGATCGAACCAAGTGTGGGAGAACCTAGTTCCTATCCCACTTGGTCAAGCTCTAAGGTTGAGGCACAAAATGCATTGACCACTCGACATGTTGCATATCGAGATGATGCAAGGTTTTTTTTCGTTTTTTCTTTGGTGGGGGTGGGGGCTGGGGCTGACCAGGTGTTACGTTTATATTGGGCCACGTGTCAATGGGAGAGGTGTCCGCATAGAGAGCATTGGTTGGAAGATGCAAAGTCATCTCAAGGCGCTGTGTGGCCACACATTAAGGTGGCAAGTGATGAGGTGAAGTGTATACCTGGCGGTGGAAAAGTGTACACATGACAAGTTTGAGGTCCATTACCCACATGCAACAGGGACATATGACTATATTGGCAAAGAGGAGTGATTCAGTTCAAGTTCAACAAGTCAAAATGACAGGAAAAGGTCAAAAGGGCAGTGCAAAAAGACACGGCATTCAGCTGACTTGATCCTCCACCGTGAACAACAAAGCTGTCATGTTTGCATCCTATGTAAAAGTCAAACTTTGAAACCTGAGCTTCTATCGATGGGCTTCAAGTTGTTTCACTGAAGCCTCGGCTTGAAGAGAGGCTCCAAGTGTATGCCTCATAGTTATCAAAAGCATGATCCGGATCATAGGATCGCACAATCCTACAATCCAATATGGATAAATCGATCTAGAATGTATGAAAATTGTTGAAGTAGTAGGGATTGTAGCAAGATCGTGGTAGGATCGTTTCACTTGTTGGACCCAAAAATACCCAAACTATCTGGTTATTAATGATTCAACACTAAATTTTGACAAGTATTGCTACATTTAGCTAGTTATTACTTAGAGAATTTTTTAGTTTATTTCTTTAAAATGTTAATTTGTGTCATTTTAGAATTATGAAACTTACATTTTATAAGCAAAGGCGAATAGAAAATTGTAAATACATACACTTCAATATGTTGTTAGAATATTTACATTATTTATTTATTTCAGACTTATTTACAATTGATTTTGAACAACTCTTTACTTTTACATATATACTTGGCCATTTTTTAAAGAATTTTGTAGAATCTTATGATCCTTGATATGATCCTACAATTCAATCCTATGAACCCCTAAAATGATCCAATATAGGATCTCAATTTTAACAACCTTGGTATGCCTGTGAAACTTTCCAAACATTTTTTTTAAAGTTTATTTTGAGAAGTGACACTTTCCGGGCGGTAGATAGAAGAGCACTAGAACTAGTTTGAACAAGAGATTACCTCGTAACTGAACTTGCGCTTATGAATGGGCTTAAATTTCCGAACATCCAATATTGTTAGTTCATCGTCCTACAAAATATGAGAACAACAGAGTGAGATAAATGGCCACGTACTCTTCTAACTTGCCGAAAGATGGCAGACAGAGAAAATATGTACTCAAAAATTTGCAACATCAGAACTATTCCCTGGAAACTGAAACCTACGGAGACTTAGATTGAATGTAGAGATGAAATACTACACAAAACACCGTAAGTCATAGAGATTCAGCATTATGGAAAGCATTAGCAAGTGACAAAAGACTGTAACATATACCCTATTCCCAACAGCTATGTGTGTCCCATCAGGCTTGTAGGTGATGTTGATATTCTCCCCACTAAGTTCTGCTTGCTGTGAACATTTCCCATCTGCAGAACCAGAAGCAGACAGAAATGAGCATCTCCTAGAGCACCAAATGAGTGGATTCAATAAACCCCTAGTTATACAGCAATGTCTGATAAGGGGAAATAAAATCAGAGAGAAGAGGAATATATAATCCAGTTTTCTTGAACTTCAGTTTGAAAGGTCAAAGGTCTATGAATATTTTTTCTTATGTCCCTTTTAGTTCTACTTAATCCTTCACGTACATAATTTCATTATCTGTACTTTTCACTTCCATCTATCATAGTGATGTATACATCAGTGATCCCAAATCAAAGAAGCTTCATATTTTTAAACACACTCTTTTAAAAATCACTTCTCAATTCACTTATAAAAACCCAAGAATAAATGCAGGACATCTTTTTATAACCATTATAGAGACAGTAATGCCTTAATTCCAGTGGCAAATCATTTTCTCAAGCCAAGCACATTTATGCAATATAGTATTCACTTACTGCGAGCATCCCATAAGCGAACTGTCTTGTCACCAGATGCAGTTGCAATTAAATCGCCATGTTTAGGGTCCCAACATAACTGATCCACACTATCAGTATGCCCCTTCAATTCAATATCTTTTACCTTACCCTACAACAAAACTTCCCGAATGACATATGGAATACAAAGAGAACAGTAAATTGTTGAAAATAAAATTACAGAATACAAAGGCAACAGTAAATTGTTGTAAATAAAGTATTCCTCATAACAATAACCAAGCATTGCAGCAACTTTCTCAAAATGAAGGAAAAGTTGAACAGAAAATGAAAAAAAAAGAGATTATAATAGAAAATATAAGGATTTTTAATATACATTAATACAACAATAACCAAGCATTGCAGCAACTTTCTCAAAATTAGGGAAAAGTTGAACAGCAAAAGGAAAAAAAGTTATAATAGAATATTTTTTTTTTTTTTGATAAGTAAAGTTATTTCTACATTACATTAATATGACATAATTATAAGGTAAACAAGAAGTTTCCAAGTATTTCACTTAAACATCCAAATGGGTAGAGAGATATTTGAAAAGGTTACAAGCTCCTTGAAGACTTGAACTGGTTATGAATGCTTAATTCAGTTTTTAAAATCTTAGTAGACCAAAAAAATTGATGTTAAAAAATAATATCAGATGCAAGAGGCTACCTAGGTAAGAAATATAATTTTACAGTGTGGTTTCTTCCCTTGCACACCCTAACATGGTCACCAGAAAACGTTCATACCCTATTTGATACGCGCATTCCAAAGCATAGAACACTTACATTCCAGAACACTAAATTTAACGAACCAAAAAAATTTATTCTTATTTTTTTTTCTCAATTTCTCTTTTAAGATAAAATTAATAAGAAAAGACCTAACACAAATAAAAAGATTAACATGGATTAGTGTACTAAGTTCAATGCTTTTACACATTTTATTCTGATATAATAAATTGTTTATAATATATGGACAACTTTTATACTTGTGTAAAATTAATTCTTATTGTTTATCTTTGCGTGAAAATAACACTTACAGTTAGACCTAACCCATTGTATTCTACTTGCATCATTTTCATATGCCTACCCTCTATTATACTGTATGTAGCATATTGTGTCCCCGCTCCCTGTACAATAGTGATCTGTATTCCAAGTAACATTGCACCCTAGCATTCAATAATGTCACGTGGTGTCAGCATGGATTTTGTACGACTGTCACCATGTAAGTGAAGGAATGCCTGCGTCAAAATAATGTAATAGGGTGTACCCACCTTGTGAGTATAAGTATATCCTATACCATTGTTTTTTATCAGTATAAGTATATCCTATACCATGTCTTCTAATAACCATAATTCTTTATTTTTCCTAATCCAGACAAGTTACAGGTTTCCATCCGCGGTAGTAATATTAGAGGAGCTTGTAGGATCCAACGAAAAAAAATGTATATCTATTCATGAAAATAAAAAATAAAAATAAGTAGCTGTGCAGAAAGAAATTTCGATAAACTACAATATGAATATGCATCAAAAGAAAAAATGTTCCAAGAAGCTTACATGTCCGTGTGGTTCGATGTGCCAAATCCGAGCGGTTTGATCGACGGAACCGGAGGCAAGCTTCGTGCCAAAGCAATTCCAAACCACCGAATGAACCTTTAATGTAATTTATAAAAAAATAAATAAACAATTCTACTGGCGATTTAACTGTTAACCAGAAATTAACCGGGAAGAGGAAAGAAGCACATACATAAAGCTAGGGTTAATACTAGTTCATACTGGATTACAAATTAAAAACAAAAATAAAAGCAAAAATAAAATAATGAAGTGAGTGCTTGAGAGAGAGGGAACCTTCTTCTTGTGGCCTTGATATTCTCTGCTGTGGAGATTTTTGAAGGGTATGGTTTCCTCCATCTCTGCTCCGCGATTCGACTAAAGACCCTCTGCGTTCGCCCACTATACGACTTTACTACCCCTTTGTCATTCGCGGGAATAGTTGCAGAATTGCTTGCATTAGACAAGGTGTGTTTGGTAACTTAGTTTAAAGTGCTGGAAGGCTTGTTCTTGGAATGTTGCGTGAAGAATTTTTGACTCGACTCGGTTATATTTAAAATTTATTGACCCGACTCAAGTCCTTTTTAACTTATTTTTCGGACCCAGGTAGTTTTAAAAAGCGTGTAAATCTTATACGCTTCTGGAGTTTTATTTGCGTCAAAAGCGTAGAAACTGATACGCCTTTAAAAGGCGTATAACTTTAATACGCCTTTTAAAGACGTGAGAGATTGATACGCCTTTTAAAAACGTATTAAAGTTATACACCTTTTCGTGGATATAGAATCGGTACAGCTCAAACCTGAGACTGCAGTTGGGCATGAGAACTCGTCCCCCTGGTTTCGCATCACAACAGCCTGGAATAGTGTTAGTTGCATGTTCTAGGCACATGCCGCATTCCATCTCTGATAATACAGGAATGCACTCTTCGTCCATTGTTTAGCTTTTCTCTGCCATTGTTGGATAGCTGTGAGATCAACTTCCACGAAAGCTCTCTGTCTTCCTTTCTTCGTTCCTTTAACTCTCTGACCTTGATCAGGTATGTATGTATCCCTTTTTTTTTTCTCCGTATGGAACTCTATTTTCTCTTGTTTGATGGTTTAGATAGATTGTTCTTTACCCTTCATTGATGAGTCTTTGATTTTGTAATTTTTTTCAGGGTTTTATAGTTGTTGTTGTTGATTTTCGTCAGGCTCTGTTCGAGAATCGAGAATGACTCATATCCTTTTGATATGTTTCTTTTCTCTGTTTTTAGATCATCCTTTTTCTCCCCTGATTTGATGGATCCCATTAGCTTTTCTTCTGGAATTTCCTTTTTTCATCTGATCGGTCGCCGGGATACTTGAGGTCGCTAATATAAATAGAAATTTTTTGAATCACTCTCAATTGATTGGAATTTTTCTTTTCATATTAGCGAACTCGATTGATTGGAATCTTTACACCAGATTAGGAAGAGTTCAGATCTACTTGAGCTACTATTCTTGATGTGAAGCCAAAGCGGCTGGTGTTGGTGGTTAAAACCAAGAGATCAGGAAAAGCGGCAGGAAAAACGGAAGAGAAAGGCTATGTATATTTTTGTCTAAATCCACCTAAAGGCGTATAACTTTAATACGCTTTTTAAAGGTGTATTAAGTTCTTACGCTTTTCAAATGAAAAAAAAATCTTAGAAACGTATAAGATTTATACGCTTTTAAAACTACCTGGGTCCGGGAAATAAGTTAAAAAGGACTTGGGTCGGGTCAATAAATTTTAAATATACCCGGGATCGGGTCAAAATTTCGTTGCGTGAATCTAGGATGCGAATGCGACTGTCACTCGAATCATAAAATTCACTTGATACAAAATGTTATTTTCCTGTCTAAAGTTAGATTTTGGTACTTTTAGTGAGAGAATTTGGTTTGGTATGAGTAAATTAATTTATAATATTTTCTAATTAATTTATTTAAAAGAATAATATTTCTAATAATATTTTTTATATAATATATTAAATATAGTAATTTTAAAATACACAATGAATTGTGATGAAATGACTTGATTAAGAAAATGTCAAAATGTGAAGATTGACACTATAACAATAGAAAGTATATAAATAAAATGATTTGATTAAAAAAAATCAAAAAGTGAAGATTGACATTGTAACAATTAAAAGTATATAAATTAAAATAAAATTTAATGCAATCTATTAAGTTAAAAAGTACAATTTACCGTAATTTAGTTAATATATGATTCATTTAACTAAATGAGTTACTTGATTTGGATTAAATGTATAAACAAATTATTTTTTTAATGTCATATTCATATAAATAAAGTAAATTTTGAATTAAATTTAAATTCAAGATTTGACTAAGTGACAATAAACTTATTATTGTAAAGAATTTATATTTACATAATTTTATTTTAAACAATATCATTAGTCTTGTGTAGTTTTGAATATATTTTTTAAATTCGTCAAAACAGTTATTTGATAAAGCATCTTCTTTTATTTTTTTTAACACACAATAAATATAATTTCAGGAAATATTTAATTTTATAGATATATTTATTTTTAGAATTTAAAATGAAAAAAAAATCAAAAGAATAATAAATGTCTTCAATTCTATTCTCACTAGCCTTCTGTTTTTTTTTTTTTAAATAAAATTTAAACTCTTATATATTTTTACAATTTTAATTCACCGACTCATCATTACTGTAAGAGCGCCAAGCGGTGGTATTACACAATTTGACCCTGGACCTCCATAAATACTAGTACTACTATTTCTAGCTTGCATTTGCTTCTTATTCCACCGACCCTAATTTGGAGAGAGAGACTCTGGCGGTGGGTCGGTGGGCAGTCTGGCCGGGATCTGACGCGGATATAGCCGGAGAGATGTCTTCCGGCAGGTACATGGCTTATTCACCCTCTCCCTCCACTGCTCCTCACTCTCCTCACATCGGCGGTCTTCGCTCCGCGACCACTGCTCTCGTCGAGCAAGAGAAGTATGCTACGCTTCTACTACTCTCTTTAATTTCCTTTTTTTTTTCTTCTTCTATAGACAGACACATATATATAGATCTCGCACAATTCACCCTCTTTGAATCGATTGGTCTGATGATTAGGTTCTATAATCATTTCCTTTATTATTATTTTGTTTGATGCTTGATTTTTTATTCTCTATTTTTAGACGATGGTTTTGGTTGGTTTCTTATGTGTACTTGTATAGTATTGATTAATCGGATCTCTTGAAGCTTGCTCGCTCTTGCTTTTAAATGCATAATTTACTGTATTTTTTTTGCCAAAATGTTTCTAATCTTGAGATCTCTTGTGCCTTCTTTATCTTGGCATAGATCTGAATGATTATGTCTTAGGGCCGAGTGTGACAGATTTTTGTTGAGAACATTTGCTCGTTGATTATTTTATTTTTTCTATAGTTGATAGTAAGCACCGCTTCTCATGTACTGATCCAATGCCGCTATGGTTTGAACTTGGATATCATATAATTTTATTATGTTCTACTACTCATTTGCGCTTTCTTCTTCATAAGAACTGTTATTCCAATAGATGTTTGGGTTGTGATGTGGCTTTTCGTGTTGAGATATTCGATCAGCTGTTAATGCTATCAAAGGCGGTTTGAAGCAACCAAATTTATCTGGCAGTATTATTGCTCTTTATTCATTTACTTGGGCATGATTCTGTTTTCTTTGGAACATAAATGGTAATACATGGAAGTTGATGTGAATTTCAAAATTTAGATGAAATTTATGAAGTGAGGGTGCTTTAAATTTGCACTACTATATGTAATGACTGCTTCCATTCTTGTGATGGGGTAATTCAGGATGATAGAATTGTATCATCCAATCCTATGTAAAGCATGGTGGAATCTTTCAATTTTCATGTGACATCCAAGCACGTCCTTACTATATATTGCATTTGTTATCGCATAACAGCATGAATTCTATGTGAAAGACAAAAGGAATTCTTTAGTTCAGACAAGTTTCTTGTTGAGCAAGTGTGGGTAGTTTGAACAGGGGTTTTCAAATTTTATTCTTCTGTGATGTTTATTTATTTATGGATGCTACTGCTGCTGCCGCTGCCATTGATGTTAGTGCTCATATGAAATTGTTCCATCTGCAGCCTACCTAATAAGGCTTATTTGATTTATTCTTTTTATTGTATCACAGGCTCATCATAATATTTACTACATTTTTTCTTGGTTCAAAAGGCACAATCAAGATATTTTTATGCTTAGGTGCTTGTATGCAGTATTATTATAATGAACTGCACAACTAAGTCTAATTAGTTCAATTGTTGTCTACAGGTATCTCTCTGAGTTACTGGCAGAGCGTCATAAACTTAGTCCATTTATGCCTGTGCTTCCTCATAGCTATCGGTTGTTGAATCAGGGTGAGTTTGTAAACCCTAAATTTGTTACATGTTTTATTTGAAAAAAATGTTGATAGACAGGTCCTTAGATCCAATAGAAATTTTCAATTGTTTGCTATATTTAGTCACGGACACATTAAAGGGAGGCAAAAGGGAGGTGACTTCCACTGCCACCTTAAGAGTAACTATAAAATTATTGGGATTATAATTGTCCTTGAAGGGATCAAAACATCAAGAAATTATAGTATTTGAGGTAATTAATAAGTAAAAGGAGACGAAGAAGCCCTCCCCCCTACCTCTGGACCAAAAATAAAAAAAGGAAAAAATTTCGTTCTTGGTCTGATTCTAGCATTATGGAAGCACTCACCTTTGAGAAGGGGGCTGGAAAGGATTAAGTTACAGGACTTCTTATGACCAGCATTTAGTCAGCTTCTTGTCAAATTTAAAAAATTTAAGTTTTAGGTGCAGCAGCTGCAAGAACATGAATTTTCCTCATTTACGTTCCAATTTGCAAAAGTCTTGTGACTTACAAAATAATAATAATAATAAAAAGTGGTGATAAATAATAATAATGCAAATTTTTTTTTGTATGTTGGATTGATTATTTTAAACAAGACCTAGTTTGTTGATCTATGAAGCATGGATACTCTATTTTGGTTAACGTGTCTATATCGGATATGTGTCGGACACGGACACTCTCGGACACTTCTCGGATACGTGTCCGGACATTTAAATCATAGATGTTGATGATTAATAAAAAAGTTCTTTATTTTTTATTTAATGACTTTGTTATTTTAATATTTTAATAATATTTTTAAAAATTTGTATATTTTTATGTCAATTTTAATTGAAATAACATTAGTATTTTATTATATAGTCACATAAAAATATAAAAATATAAAAAAATTATATATATTCAACGATTCCCTGATGTGTTTGTGTCCTACTTTTTTGAGAAATAACATATCTGTGTGTCAGTGTCGTGTTGTATCCGTGCTTGTTAGTTGTTGATTATCAGCCTGGCTCAGATGTGATTACCCCTAACACCCCCCAACCCTGGGGCCAAAACACGATGTTCCAACCATAAAATCTATGTTATCCCAATTAAGTTTGGTGTTTTGTTTAAGTTAGAAACTTATTTGATATTTCATTAGGTTGCATTAAGGTTTACTTGGATTCTTGTTGGGAAAGAATCAAAGTGATCCCCTCTATTTGATATAATCTTAATCTTTCTCTTCCCTATTTTTATGGGTTTAGAATGGAGTCTTGTGAATAGCTTGATAATATGGGTGCAAAATGAATGACAACATATTGAATGAAAAAGTTAAAATGTTATTCATTTCTTTGCTTTTCACTATTTCTTCTACTTTCTGATATAAGACAGTTGAGGAAACTTTGGATTAAGCTGCTTATAATTGGTATTGTGGTGAGTTTTCGTTATAAAAAAACTTGTGGTGTTAGGGTCTTAAGAGGAGGTTAAGTAAAGGAGGTAGGCTTTGGGGGACTAAAATGTTCTGGAACTTATTTTAGGCTGCCAGAGTCCATAAGATTTGTTTAGCCACTCAATTGACATTACATCACTTTTTCTTTTTCAACATTTTATCGTGTGAGCAATTCTGAGGCTTGTTCAGATTAGTGACCACTAAAAATATCTCATCTCCTTCATGATAGTTATCAAGGCAAGGGACACTTCCCCAAGGGCCTCCAAGGGTCCAACCCACCCAGTAAGGGAAATGATCGATTCAGTGAGAGTTGCTGATGGGAGCCCTTGAAACATATAGCACGATAGTCACACAGTATATTGCAGCACACAGAAGGAAGATAAGATTAATTAATAGATTGGTTTGATCACTCAAGCTACTGCACTCAGCAGTGAATGGTTGGGACATCAATATGGTAGCAAGAGTGACACATTCAGATTGTTGGATTGTTAATTTAGAAGTTTGTCCCTTTTTCCTTCGAATTTCAATGTATCATTTGGTAAGGACTAAAAACAATTTTTTTTGGATCGGTAGGACTAAAACAAACTTTTGGGAGGACTAATTGCAAGGAATTAGCCTTTGAATGTTCTCTCCTCCTCAACCTTTCTTTTCTAGTCTCAAAAAAATTACCGTTGCTAATGTCTATTGTTTCACTTGAGTTTTCGTGGTTTATTTCGGAAGAGCTCCCATGACATATTTTATTCATTGGTTCTATAGTCCAATTGGTAAGGAGTTCATCTATAGCTAGTGATGTGGAGTGATACTTAAGAATCTAAAGGGTTTTAGATAAGCAAGCAACACATCAAATGTAACTTCAACAGAAATGGGAGTAGAAAGACTTATAAAAAAAAGGAGTAGAAAGGGGGAATAGTGAAAGCTGATAGCTAGGGGATAGTTATAACATACATTTTTATCTGTCTACATAGATTTTTTTAAAGGAATATTGGGGGTTGTCGTCTATCCAATTACATTAGTGTTGATGAAGTGGAGTATTTCCAAAGCGTTTGGTGATTATCGAGCCAAAGTGAAATGTGTGAGGGCTACAAAATCAATTTTGTTGGAAGCATATTTTGGTAAAATGTAAATGTTTTGGTAAAATGTGTGGTTAGATTGAGGGTGTTAAGATGGATGAGGCTATAAAAGAAAAGAATTAGAAATGAAGGCATACATGAGAAGCTAATGATTGTACTAGTTAGAAGCAAGCAATGCACTGTAAGAAGATGTGTTTGATTGAAGTTGAAGGTACTAAGGGGGGGAGGGGGGGGAGGATATAAAAAATAAACATAGATTTAGCTTGTGAGAAAAAATGCATGATAAATTATGATTTATTAAGGGGTAGGACTACTGAAGCTAACTCATGTAGGGACTACAATTAGTTGGGATTTATTTTTTGTTTTTTTTTTTTTATAAATTTAAATTGACTTTACCATTCTAATTTAATTTTAGGCAACTCTTAATTGCATTTAATATCCTCACTTTTGTTAATACAATAGTTTGGCTTACTTTTTTTTTTTTTCCCCTAAAATGCAACAATGTTCATTTATTTCCCTTTGAGATCCATCTTGAAAGGCCACCATTTGCAGAAGTGATTTGGTCTCGAGTTGCTCTCCGAAAAAAATGTCTTGGACTCTTGGGACATAGGGCAGGAGAAAATTTACACTTATGGTATGGTTTAAAGAAGTAAGTAGTCGAAGCCTTCATCTCCTCTATTAACATCATGTCAAGAGGGCCAACACAACAATGGATCCTTTGTGTTATATGATCCATCTCTCGTGAATCACTTAATTGATGGTTGATGCAAGGAGGAAAAGGCGATAAAAGGGGTTAGTATGCAAGATGGACTTTGAGAAAGCTTATGACCATATAAACTGGAACTTTTTGATGTTCTTGTTGGACAGGATGAGGTTTGGTGCAAGTTGGAGGAATTGGATCCGAGCTTGTATTGCCTTGGTTTCATATTCAATTTTGGTGAATGGTTCTCTTACAGGTTTCTTTCGATCTTTTAGGGGTTTGAGGCAAAGAGACCCTCCATCCTTATTTATGTTTGTGATTGTTATGGAGTCTTTGGGTAGGATGCTTGAGAATGCGAGATTTGGCGGTATGCTTGGAGGCTTTGTGATCAAGGGAGGTGATGGGAGGAGAGTGGAGATTTCTTATTTCTTATTTGTTGATTATACTATTGTGCTTTGTGAGGTTGAGGAAACACAACTCTACACTTTGCGTTGTATCATGTTTTGTTTTGAGACGGTTTTGGAGCTGAAAATAAATTTTAAGAAGACAAATTATTCGGGTTAGTGATGTTAGGGGGGGTGGATGAGATACCCCCCCCAAAACCCAAAAAAAAAATGACATTTCATTATTTTCTATGCTAGTTGTAGTTAGGAGGAAGCTAGAGAAGATCTAACGGGCCTTTTGTGGGGTGAAAGGGGGAAGGTAAGAAGATTCACTTAGTTGGGACAAAGTGAAAGCTCCAATCACCGAAGGTGGTATGGGAATCAAAGATGTGAATTTGTTCAACCGAGCATTTCTAGGCAAGTAAATTTGGAGATTTGTTATAGAAGACAATACTTTGTGGAAGGATGTTGTCTATGAAATATGGATGCGAAGAAGGGGGGTGGTACACGCGGGAAGTTCAGGAGGCTTATGATTGTGTGCTGTGGAAGGCTATTAGGAGGAAAGATAAATTGGCTTTACATGCGAAGTTCGACGTAGGTGATGGCTTGAGAGTGAAATTTTGGGAGGACTTGTGACACAGGAAAGGTGTCTTGAAGAAAAATTTCTCAAAATTTCCAACATAGCTTTGAATTAGAAGTGCTTGGTGGCGGATTGTATAGAGATAATGGGGGGGTGGAAGGATTTGAAGCCCGAAATTTATGAGACACTTTTATGATTTGGAGCTAATGGAGGTGGATGATCTTATGACTTTCTGAGTAAGGTGGTATTGATGGAGGGAGGGTGGGATGGGCTTAAATGGAAGGGTAATAGTGATGGAAATTTTACAATTCGTCCCTTTTGTAGGAGTTTGGGGGAGGGGAAGGATAATTCGTTCCATTGGAGATTGGTGTGGAAATATAGGATGCCATTGAAAGCCGTCTTTTTTGTTCTAGAAGCCATATTGATGGCGGATAATCTTAAGAGAATAGGCTTTCATCTTCCTAGTTGATGCCCCTTATGTAAAGAGGAGGAAGAGTTGGTAGACCATCTTCTTCATTGCAAAATTGCTTTGGATGCGTGGAATCTTATTTTCTCCATTTTTGGGTGTTCTTGGGTGATGTCGGTTAGGGTGAAGCATCTTTTTTTGGCATGGAGGTGTAAAAAAAAAATAGGAAGGGGTTGAAAATAGTTTGGAGAATGGCTTCCATTTATCTAGTTTGGTGCCTTTGGAGGGAGCGTAATAGAAGAGTTTTTGATAGGAAGGAATCTCCTCCTTGGAGGTTGAAAGACCATTTTTTGAAGACTTTTTTCTTTTGGATTTGGATTAAAGAAGAATACCTTATGTATTTAGAGAAGTTTATAGATTTTTTAGGAATCTTAGGCTTTAGTTTTTGTAGTTGGTCCCTTTCTTTGGTTATTATCGGTTTGCCCTTCTCAGGCCCCTTATGTTAATACAATTTACTTTTACCGATAAAAAGGTTGGGGATGGATGATGGTAGCCAGTAGAAGAGTGAAAACTCTGAAATTCTAGCAGTCAGTTTGTTTGAATAAGGGCAAAGGGCCATAGGATCTTCGAACATGGTAGTTTAACACCAAATGAGTAGTGTGTCTTTTCTTTTGCTTCTGTGACATGATTTCTACTATATTTCAAGGCATTCTAATGCATCTTAAAAACTGGAAGGTGGTTGCTGCAAAAAAAATGCATCTTGGAATTAGAGTTTGTATATGAACTTCTTTCTCTCCCCAAATTACTTTGTTGCTCTCTAGGATGCATGTGTTGAAGTGAGATTGGAGGCATCTTGTTTACATCTTGAAGCCTTTTTGGTGGGACGATTCTGATAAGAGTTGCAATTTGAGGCTTTCCCTATATGGTTTTAGGAAGTCAAAAGGATGAACCTATTTACTTTTATCCCAAAAAAGAAAAGAAGCAAAGAACCTATTTAACCTTGCCATAATTGGATTTTCCTCCAATGTAATCAACTGGGCTCCAGGTGGTGGTTTGGCTCGTTTTTGGAAATTGCTTTTTTATTCAGAAATTTTTTGACATTTCTGGATCTTTCGTCTGTAGTTCCTCTGTGGTTCTTCTAAGTTCCGAAGGTTCAGATGCTAACTTTCTAGCCAAAAGAGGTACACTGAAGAGGATTATTTCAAGAATGAATTGTTATAGGGCTTTATATAATTCTTCTTGTTGCTTGTTGTTTTTCCTTGTCTTCTCCTTTTGTGGAGGAACCTTTTTCTCCACCATTATTTTAAAAATTGATTAGTTATTTTTTAGAAATTTCTTGTGGATGTTTATGGACCATTAAGTTACAAAGGATAGAATTTAACTACATGTTCTTTTATCTTTCTTCCCAGGCTACATTCTTCTGAAAGGTTAAGTTTGTTATATAGGGGAAGATTGATTTTAACTAACCCAGTAAACAATCGGTGTTGTCTTCCATTTTGTGGTGACTGCTAACTAATTTCTTAACTAATGCTAACTGGCACATCTTATTCTTGAACATTGACATTTTTGGAGCAGAAATATTGCGTGTAACCATACTATTGGGGAATGCGTCAGTTTTAGATCAAAGTGGGCTTGAACATGCTAGCCCCCTCGCTTCAGGAGGAATATTTTCAAATGGAGGAGCCAATGTGAACAGATGGGCATCACCGTTTCAATCAGAAGTACGGATACTAACCATTAACATAACCTTCTGTTCCATCTAATTTTACTGTTTTTCAGAATCATTTCTGACACAATCCTTCTACTTTTCATGCTAACTTGATAACTCTGTATGAGACTATGAGTCGCATTCTAAATTCCACTTCTGTCATGACAGGTAGTTTGAGGCTAACATCATCAAGGAATGATATGTTGATCTAATCTAGTGTCTTTATACAGAAATTCACTTAATAATTAGTTTGTTGTTCATTGCCTCTGCTTTTTTCTTATTGTCAGGACAAACTGACTCACTTGACATGAGATATTTATATATAGAATACCTTCTGGTGTAGAACTGCATTCCAGGAGAGAATGAAAGACCCTAATTGCGAGGTATTGAGTGAAGATTTCCCTATGCATAGGAAGGCGGAGCTGACAGGAAGTGACCTGTTATTCCTTTGTATTAATGTTGACTCTTCAATTAACTAAATAGTGTGATTTAGTTTGTTACTGGAGGGGACTGGAAAAAAAACTTTATTGGTTTTGGAATCTATGAAAACAACTTAATTTATTATGTTACTGAAATGGCTGTTCAGATGCTTTCATCTGATGCCAAAAAAGGGCATTTGTGACACCTGCCAGTAGTTGTAAAATATATTGAACAGTTGTTGTCAGTGTTCTGCTTTCAGATCTCTAGGAGCTAGTAGCTTCAACGTTTTCTACAATTATGCTCAGAAGTCGGTATATGTATTTGGTGTTCTATTGCTATATCTGTTGAGGTGCACTTGTTTTCTTCTGTGGATTTTCTTGTATCTGTTCTAAGTTCACATTCTTTTCTGTCTGAAATTCGTGGAAACTTGGGAGACAGCTGCCTTACAGAAAAGGATTATAATTGTCTTAAGTCTTCTCTGTTTTCTTAACAATCTTTGGAATTTTACTGTGCAGATGTCTGGTTTATCACAACCCTCATCTGCTCAAACCTGGCTTGGTTCTCAAGGTAGCTCATCTGGTCTCATAGTGAAGAGAACTATCAGGATGGATATACCTGTTGACCAATATCCCAATGTATGAATTATTTTCTTGCTCCAATGTATTTTTTCATGTTGTATTTTTACTGCATCTGATGTTGAACCAACGGTTGCCAACTTGCTGTTGCAGTTTAATTTTGTTGGGCGCCTCCTTGGTCCTAGAGGGAACTCTCTCAAGAGAGTGGAAGCAAGTACCGAGTGCCGTGTTCTGATCAGAGGACGGGGCAGCATCAAGGATCCTGCTAAGGTAATAATGGTATTATCTTTTCAATGTTGCTGATTGTGTGTGATGACACTATAGTGCTGACACATTTATGCGCAAAAGACAAGTCAGAATAATTAAATGCTTTCTGGATATAATGGGGAGATGACTGCAATCTCCTTTTTGTTCTTTTTCCATAGTAAAGCACCTGGGAAACAGGAAGGTTTGGATGCTATCATCCATGGTCCCTTTCGTTTATTTTAAACCACAACCACCCACCCCCCCCCAAAAAAAAAAGAGGAAGAAAAAACACTCT
Organism: Nyssa sinensis; assembly: GCA_008638375.1. NCBI lineage: Eukaryota > Viridiplantae > Streptophyta > Magnoliopsida > Cornales > Nyssaceae > Nyssa > Nyssa sinensis. The sequence continues at coordinate 56,893,155 of CM018046.1, forward strand.
TTTCCCCTTTACTAATAAATAACGATGAGTAACACTTGGAATTTTCAACTTCTTTGGACCACAAAAAGTCTACATGAAATCAAATTAACCGACAACTGTCATTTAAATTTAACTTCTTATTAGATGCTGCTATTACATTATGAATTCTCAACACTTCGAGAGATTGTGGATTTTAAATAGTTCATCAACTTCATATTGGTGGGAGAACAGAATCACCATTATTAGTTAGGTATTTCATTTTATTAGGACCTCAAAATTGTGGACAACAAAAAGTATACGTGCACTATGAGAAATTGTCCTTCTAATCTGACTCCTTATTAGATGTTTTAACTATATTATAAATGCTCAATTCCTTCTCAAATCCATACATGAAATTGTTAGGCAACTTTATATTGGTGTTTGTTGTGTTTTACTTTATAAATGTTTGATCACATTACAATAGGTGCTAACTTTATGAATCTCTCTCTCAAAGTTAAAAGGCCATAGTTGAGTGTGTGTAGAAGTGCTTAAAATGAGCCTTGGTCCTGGGTTTGAGTTCGAGTTTCCCAGACTGAGTGCGTATCTCCTTGAGGGTCACCCCAGGGTCTAACACATGCTTTACCTGGTTCTATGGGTGGGGGAACTACATAGCTCACAGGTTTACTCTTGGCCACGTGACCGAAGGTTGCGGTTGGTAGGATAGATTCCTGGTTTATCCAAAAAAGAAACGGTGTTCAAAATGATACAAGTAGGGGTATTCTAAAAAGAAATTTTGGACATGGCAGCCAAATTTTGGTTGGTGAAATTACTCTTGACCAATTACTTTGAAGATCTGCAATGGTGCTTGCAACTCCTTTCTTGACTAATATAAGCTTCAGTTAATATACAAGGCTAATTCTCAGCAGTAACAACCAAATTGTTTAGTATTTTGAAAAACATTCTGTTTTACATTTTGCTAGTTTCCTCAAAGTAGCTTCCTTGGTTTTACCTGAACCACTTCTTTCAATTCCTCTCTTTTCCCTTGTTATGAAGATATGAATGTAATTAGTTTATTAATTAATACTTGAAGGAAGAGATGATGAAGGGAAAACTGGGGTATGAGCATCTGAATGAACCTCTCCACATACTACTCGAGGCTGAATTGCCAGTTGAGATAGTTGATGCCCGTCTAATGCAAGCACGCGAGATTCTTGAAGATCTACTCAAGCCTGTGGTAACTTTTTCTTCTCCCCTCCCTAATGACCCAAACAGATGCTTACTTGGTTTACAATCATTGTCTTTATTTCTTCATAATATCTAAATCTTTATTATTTTATTCCTCTTCTTTTATGCAGGATGAATATCAGGATTTCTATAAGAAACAACAGCTTCGAGAGCTCGCAATGCTCAATGGTACACTTCGTGATGAAGGTTCTCAAATGTCTGGTTCCGTCTCCCCCTTCCACAATAGCCTCGGTATGAAAAGAGCCAAGACTAGGGGGTAATGATACCCCTTATTAGTGGGCTTTTGGACTTTAGAGTGTTAGTCTCCGCCATAAACAGCAATTACCACTCTACAGGTGTTGCTGTCCTAGCCAATGCCTCCAACTGCCATCGGGGCACTGGCTCTGTTATGTGCCAGTTCGTAACTTGTTTCTTTATGATGTGGAAGTGTGTTTATATTCTATTTTGGGGAGGTGTAATGTGTGTAATTTAGTGAAAGGATTATCTGTGTTGGGTGGTTTGCTTCTCTGTGCCTGCCTTAGGCAGCTCTTTTAGAACACTCTCTCCAAGACCGTCCTTATTATTCAATTTATTGTAGGCTTGTGATGAAAGTTTTGATAGGGTGGAGATTTATGTGAGACTTAAGGTTTGGTTTGTACACAAAAAGTGAGGCGAACAGTGATCTACCCGGAGTAATGCTCTGGGTTGGAGTGTTTTGTATTACTGAAAATGTAGATGGTACTCAGATTTGTTAACCGCATTCTTTTTCAGCGGTAATTTTCTTCCTGATTTCCTTTTCGCTTTAATATCTTCGGGGTTATTTTTCTTGTCGCTGGAATGGTATTGCCGGTTTGATGTCAGGAATTTATAACTTAGATGTTTTTAAAGAAAGTTGGACACGAAGGCAATTGTTGGAGTTGGGATTGTCTCCATTTCTGATGGAAGGAATCAAGTCTATAAGGCTAGGCTATGTAGGAAAGGGAAGTTGAAACAGAGACAGTGAAGGTGGCCTGTGTAAACAGATAGTCGAACAAGATAGTAAAGCAGAACTAGTCAGACAGAAAAGAAGAGGAAGAAGGTAACTATTCATATGAACAAGAGGTTTTTTTTTTTTTTAATAACATTAATTACTTGTTACTTCTTTGAAACCGAGTCAAGTTAATAAATCAATGAACTTGACTAGTTTGGGTTGATTAAGTTTGTTTGTTTTACCACCCTATTGACTTTATCATCATCTCTCGAGTGGATAGCTGGACTTCGGTCCACCCACCAACAAAAAGATAAAGGGGGATGGGAGCAAATCTCAAATTCAAAATCTTCCCATTATACTATTGTAGTAAGCACAATCACGGAATTATCGACTTCACAAGACAAATTGTATCAATGTTTACTATTGAAGAGGTCTGCATGCCGAGTTGAATAAAATTAAGCCAATCAACTTTAGCTATGATTTGTTTGAGACTTGAAACTTGAAATGTAAACAAGTCAAGTTTATAACACTTTATGAAACAATTTTAATATTCAACCTTGTTACTAATTTATTCTGATTTTATACAACTCCTCAAGGTCTCGCAATGATAACATTCTACTAATATGTCAATTTTTAATCTGGTCCATTTTAAATGACACTCATCAAAACATTACAAAACTAGCATGGAACCTAGAAGTCTCTCCCATACATCCTAGGATGAGAATACTTAAAACAGTTTTTTTTGCAAATGTCGGATTTTCACGGATCCAACATTGCATGCAATGTTGTAGCTGAAAAAACGTGGCCTTCCGCCTATTAAAGTTCTAATTCTCTGTGACTGTACACATGTATTTTACTGAATAAACAGTAGAATAGCATGGACGGAACACAACCTCTGGTACAGCAGACATCAAGTATGACATAGGTTTTTTTTTTCATATTAGTGAAGTGCAACAAATTCTAAACTATTTACGTTACAAACTTAATGAAGAATCCATGATTGTTCATGCAGGTTTATATCAACTTGGCTATTATTGGGAAAGCAGGACCTCATGGGTCTTTTAACTGCTAGAAACTTAGATGCTGTTCATCCCAAGGGTAGGTGGAGATGGCTAAAGATGCTTGAAAAGTTCGATTAGACGTTCTCTTCCCCTTCTTCATCCTCAATGTCATCAATTCCAACCCAACGAGTGAAAGCGAAAAGAAATTCCTTGAAGTTCACCATCCCATTTCTATCCCAGTCCATCTCTTCTGCAACAATAAAACACGAGACTGAGCAACTTAAAACATTATCATTGAAGACACCAAAGTTATTCCAGATGAGAACTGAACACCCTAGTGGCTGTTTCAGGCTTGGAAAATCATATCAGTTTGTAAAAAAGCTGGCTTCCAACTGTATCCCGATCCATAAGAGTACATCAACATGCATGTAAAAGATTGAACACATTAAATTTTCACTACGACTTCTCGTGTTTACTGCAGACATAAATCCAAGATGATGAATATGACAAATGCATCTAATGATCACTCTGTATTGAAAGAAATCGTGTTAAGTAATTAAAAATGACTTTGAAACAAATTTCTCAACTTGGAACACAGGTTGGGCTACGTTAGCCAAATGCAAGCTAGTTGTCACACAATAGTTAATATATGATTCTATCAAATTTGATCTTTCCCAAGGATTGTCAAATAATGTCAAAACATAAGTCTAGCACACTGGGCCACTGCAAATTCTTTGTCTCAAGAGAGGAGATTTTTTTTTAACGTACGTATGGATGTGGATGTCTTTATCATGCCATATTCATCATTATACATGTGTGTGCAGAGGAAAAGAGAGAGAGAGAGAGAGAGAGAGAGAGAGAGAGAGAGAGAGAGAGAGAGAGAGAGCTAACCAAATCTTTTCATGGCTATTCGCCCAGATGACCGCTCCCCTGAAGTGGTTTCATTTATTGCTTGAACCATCTCGTTCTTGCTTACGTAGCCATCTTTGTTCTTGTCTAAGAACACAAATGTGTCGACCAATGTTTCGAATGTGGCCTCCAAGTTTGGCATCCCCATCCGTGATTTCTAAAAATGTCATGGAATATGACAATAAGAGTGATGAAACATAAACTTTCTCACTAATGCTATACAGGAATGCTGGGATGGCAAGATGAAGCTCCTCTGCCAAAAACGTAGTTTGTTTGCACAGAGGTTGAAACTACCAGTCAGCACATCTCTAGAGCTAATATCAAAGTTCTCATTCCACAAAAATACTTCCGACATTCCTTTTGAGTTATGATTGATGACATAATCAGCCCATCATAATAACAAATTCTAGCAGAATGATGAGACAAGACCCACTAAACACTTAAAAGGAAATAATTTTTCTTCATTTAAATGTCACATAGAGAGAAGAATGCATCCTATTATTTCCCTATCATGACATAGATATGAGAGTTAAAACAGTTTAAAACAAGAAACTTGCAGGAAATAATTGACGGTGACATTATATTCAAGTGACAAATTCGTCCATACTTTTCTAAATGATAAGTTGTCTACATTAAGAAAAGTATGTGAAATTGAAACTTCTGGTTTTAGAACAAAAAGGTAACAACTTCAAAATAATTAATAAACCTGTCACATTAAAATGATATATCAGATGCGACAATGGCTAGAAGAAAAGGATACAGATACAGTAATCACCAGTATGGCAGCAACTCAATCATGATATGCAGTACGGATCAAGAAAAAGCAATGAACTCTAGCTTAGAGGACAAAGATATATAAATGAAGGATGGTAGTTAGGATACAGCATGATCGGCAGTGGGATCATCCTTCAGAAGATAGACAAGGCAGAGAAGCACAATGAACTCATTGAACTTCATTCCCATATCCTCATTGATATCACATGCCTCAAAGAGATCATTGATTTCCTCCTCCGAAAAAATTTATCTCCAGTTTATGGAAGCATCGCTTCAGTTCTTCTGGATCTATTGCACCATTTGCATCCTCGTCTATAAAAGAAACCAATGAACTTGTTTTTTAGCAGGTGGAACCCAAAAATAGAATTACCTAACTTATTTGCAATTTAAAGAAACCATATCTACATTCCGGTTGGTTGGAAATGAAAAGGCAATTCACATCTAGACAGAATAATATATTTCTGTAAATCTAATAAGAGTGACTCAAATTTTACAAAGGGATTGTGAATAAAATATGGTTTGGTTTTAGCTGTGTAAATCTGTCTCTTACTTGTGTATACAACAAATTCTGGGAAGACAAAGTGTCCTAATGCTTAAATTTTTTTATTTGATTTCCTTATAAAATTGCGGCATCTATTTTGAAGGCAATAACTTGATAAATCTCTGCTGCTGACTGAACCAAATCCATTCAGCAAACATATTACATATAAACTGACTTTTGAGTACCTACCAAATTTCTCAAAGATAGCTTTGCATTGTCTTAAGCTCTCGTCAATTTTGGGGAATTTCAATATTATGCTGTTAAATGATTTCATGGCAGTTCCTTCGGATTCTCTCCGCCGCATAGCTTCAACCATTTTAGCCTCAAGCTTTGTTTCTGGTATACAATACTTGGGTGAATCACCCTTTCCCATTACACCTCCCATTGTCAATTAGTAAGACAAAGCGAGATGCGGGATATAAGCTGAACTGTGCCTGGCCAAAAATGCACATAAAGGTGTTACAATTATTGAAGTACTTGCAGCACAATAAGAAAGAGCATATTTTGAAGCCCGACAAATAAATACGTTGAATTTATAGAGACAAAACTCAATAAGTTGGATTTATAGAGTAATATGACAAAGCTCAATGATTAAAGTTACTGAAAATCCGATGCATATTATAACAATCTTAAATACAAGGACAAATTAAATTACTTTCTGGTCGAGTTATAAATTCTTACACTAAATTTGATGAAGCGGTACTCCAAAAATATATTTGGAAATGAAGTGAATACATAAGTGCCTTCAGTTTCTTCAAAATCCACTTTCTATGTACTTCCCTAGCTTCAGGTCTACGGTATGCTAGATCTGTAAGCATTCTGGAGCCTATTGCCTACTAGGTCCATGAAGTACATTGTGTTTCAACAGAAAAATAACAGGCAAACTTTGGTCACCATGTATAATCGGTTAGATAACAATCAGAATCTCTCACTTTATCAGTAAAGGTGCCAAGCTTGTTATTCGGGCAAATGTAACGTGAACTTTTCTTTGGTATGATTTAAGGCTAGACTGCAGTTTCTTCTCATAGATAGAGCTGAGAAGCTGAACAAGAAAGCTTATCGAGCATTCACTCTCTCTCTATCTCTCATAACTCTCTTTCCTGACTATTCAAAACATTGGCCTCTTGCCAACCCCAAAGTTAGGCAGAAAGTTAAGAGTTCAAACACTAACTATTGACCCTAGAGTGTGAGCACTTCAATGTTTTAAACCCCCACAGAAATGGAAATCCACATGGTTTCTTTCATGATAAACAAGCACATTAGTTATTAATTAATTCTAATTATCGTGAAAAGAGAATTGCAAGCAAACGGGATAAGAGAGCAACAATGGTTAAGACAACAGCTAAATCTCAAGCAAAGTTCTATAAAAATAACAACTACCAGTAGGATGAAGGCACAAATGGCTGGATATGCTCAGAATCCATTGCTTGATGCATATGATAAGCCATGCTGGCATTGCAACTAAATTTGGTGGACTTGGAAGCCAGAATCCAGTTGCTAACCGCGTCACAGTGAAAAATCTTTCCCAAAAATAAAAAGCAAAAAAAGTTATTTACTAAGATAACAAGTAAGAGTAACTTCTCCAAGTTTTTAATAACTGCTCGGAGTGAATACAGCTCCTAACAATACAGCATGACATTTTCATTTGACTCTGCTATTTGTATCATTTATAGAACAGCTTAGTGGATTATCAAGCACTTGGTACCTTCCAAACATGCCAGTTTGAAGATTATGATAGATTTTTACCAACCATTATGACTGCAATGCCAACCCTTGTTTAGTTATTGGAATAAAAATGTTAATGTTTAAGACAGTTGACAACATCAGATTTTAACCACCATTCAGGTGGCTCAGTGGTAAGGAATATCCTGGGACAAACCATAAACTCCGCTACTTTGTTATGAATTCCAAGCACAGCTTAAAATTTTTAATATTGAACTGAAACCTTCATTAAAGACAAGATAGATTTTGCCTAATACAATGGCATTCCAAGTGCAGTGCAAGGGATTTAATCTAACAAAAATCTGCCCTTAGCTGTTTATAGCGGTATTATATACCTGCAAATATGGGGATTGTGAATCTGCACCTACTGCCTAAATGACAGTTGTTACCAGAGATGAACTCCGGTAAAGTGAAATTGAGGTAGAATGGCAGAGCACAATAATGAGAATGGAGGACCGACAGTTAGTTTACGTCAGGAAAATTCTGAATCTTTTTTTTTTCTCGAAATCATGGTGTCCTTTTATAGGCTACACAAGGTACCAAAATTGCTTCTAAAAAGCAGGAAAGTCTGTTTTGGGAAGAGCGGGAAATTTTAATCCAGGTTCTTCCAGAATTGCACATGACACAATAGGTATCCTTCATTCATTAGCCTAGGTACAACCCAGAGGAAGGTTTAACCCCCAAGTTGTACCGAGCTTCTGCCATAATCCTCTAAGCCACAGGTATCCTTCATTCATTAGCCTAGGTACGACCTAGAGGAAGGTTTAACCCCCAAGTTGTACCGAGCCTCTGCCATAATCCTCTAAGCCACATGCTACCCTCGTTCACGAATAAGATTATGACCTGGTGTATCGTAGTTGGCACCAAACCAAAACTGTGGGGCCAAGACCCAGTTCATGTAATATTGAACCTAAACCGCAAGATCTAGGCACAACGCGCTTGTACATTGTCCCCTATGTTATAACCCGACGCATACTGTATTGAGCTATGACCGCAAATGGGACCAAAGCCTAGTATTTTATCAGATCAGACCATAGTTGCACATTGGACTGCACCCAGTACCTATATGTGGAACCATAAACGCCAGCTGGATTAGAACCTAATACGTGAGAGTACTGAACCATAGCCGTGGATGGGCCATAACCCAACACATACAATACTAAACCATGACTGTGAGTTGGACTACGACCCAATACACGTAGTATCAAACAATAGACATGGATTGGGCCAAAACCTAGTACAGTGAACGATGACCGCGAGCTTAAGACATACCTCAAATTTTGAGGTACACCATAGCCAAGCATTCCTGTTGGACCACTACCCTGGTCACAAGTCTGTTTGATGTTTTATTATTTCATGTCAGAAGGAAAGGTAACCTCCTTAGTTATTACACCTCGACAAAGACTGGCCTTGGTGATGAAGACCTCATTAGATGTCACACCTCAGTTAGGTAGTGACCTCGATGGCAATAACCTTGTCCAACAATATGCCTCAGTGATCAATGGCCTCGGCTGCGATGGCCTTGTTATAAGTAATTTCCTTAGTAGTGAGAACTTTGTCGGGTCTCTCTTTCCTCAAAATAATTGTCTTTGTGCCTCGATTGTGATTTTTGGTGCAATGTTCAATTCTCCTTGAGTGTGTCTTTAATGGGCCTATGGTCTCAGTTTTGAGGACTTTTATCAGGCCCAGATCTGTCTGTTTGATTTCTTACATTTGTTGAATTGATCATTGATAGTTACAATGCCATATAGTTAACCATTTGCACCATGTGTCTAATGAGATAACCTCCCATTCATCTTGGAGTTATATGATCTTATTACAATGAAAATTCCAATCTCGGTGACTACTTCTCGATGTAGACCCGCCTGTTTGTTCTCAAGTGTCAAAATCAACGAGTTTATATCAAACCATGAACCATTCTAACCCGTGATTTAGAAATTGGAAAAAAAAGAAAAGAAAAGCAACAGGCACATTAGAATTGCACAACCTCATCAACCTTATGCAACTAACAGTTACTACCCATGCCTTATAGGATGGAAGTGTTGGGTGGCCAAGAAACATGTTCATGCAATGAGCGTCTCTAGAATAAGAATGTTGAAATGGATGTGTTTTAACAACGAAGAAAGGATAAAATTAGGAATAAATATACTTGGTAGACTGTAGAAGTAGCACCTATTAGAAATAAAATGAAAAAAATAAAAAACGGCTAAAGATGGTTTACCTACAACTAAGAAGTGAAGAAGAGTGACATTATTCATGTAAAGGATAAAGCTAGGGAAACGGTAGGATCAAAATTAATGTGGGTCGAGATAGTAGAAAAACATATGGTAGTGTGTGGTTTAAATAAATATATAAACTTAGAAAGAGTAAAATGACAGAAAGAGTAGCACATTTTAGAAACAAAATGAGAGAAAATTGTCTAACATAATTTGCTATGTGCAGTGAAGACTATAACTTAATTTATGATCCTAAAAGGAACATAATGGAAAAAATACAATACATGTATTTGACTTCAAATAATTGGAACAAAGGCTTATTTGAGTTGAGTATGCAATAGACAGAGAGTCTTAAATTCAAAATTGCAGAATATTAGATCCCATAATGACAAAACACAACTGGTCGATGCAATTGGATGGTTGATCTACATATATGAAATTGTGTGAGGGTACAGTTAAGTTTATATAAATGAAATTGCTATGAATCATAATGATTTGCATGCAATTATCAGATCAAACATTTGATATAAATCAGAGCGAGATTTCATTCAAACGTAGTCAAAATTTTCCCTTCCTTCCAGTACCTCAGTTGCTTTAAGAGGAGATGGACTATAAAGAAATAAAAGATTCCAATATTCTCTTTTCTTTTATTTTCCTCTGCTATCTCAGCAACCCAAAGGAAAGGAAAGTGCTCTTTAATACCTAGTTTGAATTACAATCCGGTGCTAGTTCCGTATTCAATAATTAATATAGAAATCAATAGTTGCATCAACTTAATATGGTAACTTTATATATATATATATATATATAGAGAGAGAGAGAGAGAGAGAGAGAGAGAGAGAGAGGAGGGAGGGAGGGAGAGATACATGTGCTATGGCTATACAGAAATCAACAATTCAATTCCAAAATCTATAGGAAATGAAAGAAAAACTGAAAAAGAAAGAGTTCTCAACTTAATATGGTAACTTTTTTTATATATATACACACATACTATGGCTATACAGAAATCAACAATTTAATACTAAAATCTATAGGAAATGAAAGACAAAGAGAGAAAGCTCTGACCGGAACTTTGATTAAAATCGAAGAGACACAGCAGCAACTTTTCCAGCTGAAACTCAACAAGATCAGAAGCCCCAAAAGAATAGGTAATTTAAAAGGGACAAACAAACTTCTTCAGACTTTATTGGCAAATTTACTGACAAAAAAAAAGAGAGAAAAAAAATGGAATTAAAAAAGAAGTCCCAGAAGATAGAAAGAGATTGAGTTTGAGTTTGAATATGCTTAGAGGATCTTCATTCTTCTTTAAAATAAGAGACAAATGCGGGACGTGGTGGGGTTGTCAAACCTTCTTGTTAGAGATGGTTCGATTTTGATTGGGATGTCCACGCCAAGATTTGTGCTGCGCCCACCACGTCTTCTTCCGTTTCGATCTAGGCGCTTTCTTCACCTCAAATTACAACTCCAACCGTCGCCCTTCCGGGTTTCCTATTTATTTTATAAAATAACAAAAGAAAGAAAAACATTATCCCATTTATTATTTTTATAAAAAAAAAAACTCACAAATCCCCATTTACATATACCAGGATTGGTCGTCGTCTGCTTCAGCAGCTTGCTTGATGTATTTGTTTTATTTTAAAATTAATTTATTATTTCATTAGTTCTTATTATTTTTTATTTTTTATGAATTATTTATTATATTTGTCATTAATTATGAAATCGATTATTATTTTATTTTTATAAGGTGATTTTATTATTTTATTATATTTTGATTTCATATATAAAAATATGTATTTCTTATTTATTTATAGTTATAATATACTGTTTAAAAATAAATTTTATAAATCCAACTTTGCACGTGCTTAACACTAATATGTATGTGTGTGAATATGATAATTTGTTTTTTTGTGCGTATGTGAGTTTATATATATAAATATATATATATATATATATTATTTAAAAGAGCCTCCCCTAAGTTTGTTAACAATTGAAGACAATATTTGTCTTTTTTTTTTTTATAAAAATAAAAGTTTAACTAATAATGAGGATGCCTCGAAAAGTATGTTAGGCGTCCTTTTAAGAATGAGTGAATAATGTGACACACGGTCACTATCCATTTCCATGTATAATTAATTATAGTATCCCCACTTGTTTTCATGTCTAGTCTGATTCCGTTAATAATGGTAATACTTTTACAAACTTGTCTTCATTTTTTTATTATATTTTATCAAAATTTTAGAGTTATAAAGCTAAAATTTTCATTTTACTAATAGAATTTGTAAACAATTCGTCATGAAAAAATTTGTAACAAATTGTTATATCATTAAAGAATATCAATGTAATTAATCAAATTATTCTCTTTATAATTATCAGAAATAACATAAAATATTAGTGTTATTTATCCTATTTATAATTAAAAAAAATCAGCAATCTTACACTAAAATGATTAAATCCCATGAACACCCAAAATTATAAAGCTTGATCCTAAAATTTAAATATTAAATTTCAACATTGTCAAGCAATATGACCGAATATCACAAACCCTAGCTCTATTTTTTTTTTTTTAACCCTTAAATTCATATGTTTTATACACGAATATTTTATATGCAATGTGTGTATGTGTGTCTATATATATATATATTTTGTTAGAAATATATTAAGGTTACCTATATATTATTGTGATACTAAGATTAGGGTTAGCTTGTCGCATATATATTATTGTGTAATGCTAGTGAGATTAGGGACTCTATAGTTTATTTTTTTATTTATACTTTTCATGTACAACCTCATGACCCTCTTATATAAGGAGCTCTCTTGTTTAATTTTTGTAATGAATTCAGTCTAATACAATGTAGTCCTTTGAATTTTCTCTTTTTCTTATTTTTTTTATGTTATTCTACCGAATCTAACATATATATATATATATATATATTAATGAAAGGGCTTATAGCATCACAGAAGGGCAATGGTTGTAATCCCACTCTGGTTGCCCCAATTCAAAATAAAAAATTAAAAAAAATGTTGGTATAGTGCCACTTTGACGGCTGTGATGCATGATGAAGACCAATCATTGGGGGAAATTAGTAAAATTCTTAATAGTGGAGGAGGATTCCAATTAGATGGCTCCTTATAGGAGATATTGGCATTTTAAAATTTTTAACGTTCATTTTTCAAATGATTATTGTATTGACTTGCAGAAGCTGTGTCCTTCAACCAGTTCCATCGTGAGGCGAATTCACAACCTTTCAGTCGTGGGCTTGCTCAAGGACGAAAGGGACTACTGGACCAGTACCATTTTTCGATTTTGAGTAATTAGAGTTTTGACGATGAAGAATTTAAGACAGGAAACTACACTGTAGAAATAGATATTTTCGGACGTGAACCGATCATTCTCTTAAAATTAATATTTGTAAAATCCTTGAATACAAATCGTGAATCTCTCCTAAGTGTATATATGTACAAGTCTTACTTGTATTTTATTACTGTAGATTAATATAATACAAATTATAATTTATAATAAACAAGAAAGATTTAACTACAACAGTTTGGAGCAAGAGAGGTGATAAAAAGATGAAAATTTGTAAACACAGCCATAATAAAAAGATAAACGAAAAATTGTGTGATTTGTCCTATATATATATATATGTATATGTAGCATTGCATATGAAAAATGCCTTTTTACTTTATTTCTTTTTTAAATGTTAACAATGAAGAGAGAACTTTTCTGACATCCTGGTGTGAGGAAGGAAAGAAGGAAGGAAGGAATATAGCAAATTCTGAGTAAGAAGCATACAGCTTACCTTTCTTCTCCTCTTTTCCCAGCCAAACCATGAAAAATTCATCATTTCTTCCTTCTTCTTTATTCTTTTCTCCTTTCGAATTATCACTAGTCTTGTTGCATAATTTTTTTTTTCACTGTTGATTCCCTCTTTAGCCTTCAATAGCAACACACCTCTACAATTCTCGTATTAACCACTTTCATAGTATGCAGCTAACTATACAATGAATACAACTATGCTATGTATCTTCACTGATGTTCTCCGTTGACACCTAGATATATAGATTTCTTTTTAATAAAGTATTGATCGGCTTTGCACTCAAGAAACTGACTATGTGAAAATCAAAATTTTAAGTATCGATTTTTCAATGAATCTTTGACTTTAAGAGATTAGAAATTTCTTACGGGAAACACAGTAAATCCTATTTATAAAAAAGTCCAAAATCATAATCCAAGTCGAAAAGAATTCTTTAAAACTATCCAGAACTCATATTAGAATTGACACACGTTCAAATGAATAAGAGAAGTGTGTTAGGATGAGTTGCTTACTGAAATATTTTATGACATAATTTTATCGTTTTCATTTAGATGAAACTATCCTCTCATTCAAACGGGTGATTTGCTATTTTTATAGTTCAAGAAGTATTATAAATATTAAAATGAGTTACGAATTTATATTAACAACTTCTATACGTTTTTTTTTATTAAACTTTTATCGCTCTTTACAAAGACCTCTCTTTAACATCATCAAACACAATATCACATAATTTTATTGGATATCTCTTAAACCATACCATTTTACTTTTCAACCTATGAGCTTTATCTGCCAACTAGTCCATTGCTAAATTTTACTCTTTGTATACATGCTTAAATATAACCTCCAATCTTTTTTTCTTAATAATATTAATACAATCCATTAAGATATTGTAAATTCTCCAAGAACATCTTTGTTTCCCTTATAACACATTAATAATATACTTAGTAAACTTTCTCTAAGAGCCAAAGCCTTTAACTACAGTACTGAAAGATTATAATCAAACCATCTAAATAAAGCCTAACAAATTTCCCCTTTATCATTTCCAACAATTGCACCAATTCATCATGATAGGCACCCACTCTTTCTAGAGCCATCAAAATTCAATTTTTTCTTTCCAATAGGCGGAATCTACCTAATGAATCTCACCCTTTTTTCTTACCATGTTGTTATCAGAAATGGGGTTAACAACTTCAATGCGTTAAATCTTCAAAATTAAATTTCATTCAATCATATTTTGAAATTTTAAATTAAATTATAAACTACTGCAATTCCAAAACCATGTGTAATATATGGATATGCATGAAAAATTGTTAGAAACTCTTTTATGAAAATATCAAGTTTATCTTTAATAGAATAACTAGTTTGACAAAAAAGGACTGTACATATTTTCTGTCAAAAAGAAACAAAACAGAAATAGGTTTATGTAAAATACAAACAACCAATTACAAATAATAAATAACTATTTTTATTTTAAATTTTGTAAACAGAATTATAAATTACAGAATTGAGATTTAAGAGAAATCGTAAAAGATTACTGTTTGTAATTAGTTTTTCAAAAAGACCAAAACAGAAACTGAACTAGAAAAACTTACTATTTTCTGGAAATAACATACTAGGTTTAGCGTTTGATGATATGTCTTTAAAACAGATTATGCCATCGTACTTAGTGCTTACGAGTTGAATGAACACCTGCCTCTTAGGTTAAGTGGTCTCACATAAAGAATAAGCACTGCAGGCTCTATGTACAATGAAGCAGACTTATGTTTCGAATTCTCTCAAACTGAATGTATGGACGCATAGAAAATGTTAATGAATTCAAATGTAGGTGTGTAGGTGGTGTTTATATAGAGCATTCGTGTCTGTTTGGTACAGACACGAAGGCTAACAGTTGCAACAGTTTCAATGAATAGCCGCTAGCAAAGAAGACTGATTCAATCAAAATTCAAATAAAAGGTAATCGTAAGACGACAACATTGGATTTAATTAACCTAGTAACTAAACGACAACGTTTTGGACTGTTTTTAACAGTAACAGAAATTACAGTGTTTTGGAAAAATTATTTAAATGAATTTTCTCCAAAAAGATATATATATATACACACACACACACACAGTGGGCCAAGACCCAAACCCAAATCTGACCCGCTTCGGTGCGGGACTCGGTGGCGGCGCGTGTGTGGTGAGCTAAGTATGTGGTAAGTCCTTTCTTTCCACAAAACTTAAGTGTCCTTAAAGGCCCAAACCTTTGTTTAAGGTAATTGTATGTATACTTTTTAAAAGTCCTGTACCCATCTTACGTGGGACACAAATTTTTCACAAGTTTCAAGCTTTTATTACCATTTTTTAAGTAGTGATGTTTGAAAATAAATTTTCATTCACTTCTTAATGGTTTTGAGCAACCAAATACATAATCTTAATCTACTCATGAAAAATAAGACATTTTCATATGAACCCATCAAAATTAATGTGTGGGACTCACTTTAGTTTTAATTCAAAAATAACTAATTATTATGCTCAAAAACTCACTTTTCCTAACACAAATTTACCTTAGATTGTAGACTTGTTATACTTGTGAGGTGTGTCTTGATTCTTTACTTTTAACTAGCATAATTCACATGACTCAACTTCACTCTATAAATAAGATCTTATAATTTTAATTTAAATAATTACACGTGCAATACATGAATGGCGATCGTTAACAATTTGGGATAAGTATTTGTACTTGATCTTAATTAAACTAAAATTATATAGTTGTTAGCTAAATTGTTTCAATTAATAATGAAAAATCTTATTTAAAAATGGGATCAAATTATATGATACTAATTTGTAATTAATCCAAAAACTATATATTGATAAAACTTCCTAATTTATGGTGGCCATATTCAAGAATAATCACGAAACTTTCATAGAAGGTAATCTGAAAATTAGATTGCCAACCAAAGTGTGTCAAAAGCAGATTCTCCAAATTTGGTATTTGTAGGAGTATTCAATATGTTGATGTTTTTGTGTAAGCATTAAAAATATAGGAATTTTTTTGAACGTTGCTTATAAACCACGCGTTGCCTGACAAGATAAGCCTTTAAATTTGGTCCCATTTTTAAATTCGCACTCGCGCGTTCAGTGTACACCGCATTCCAATCCACATATTTAAGTCTCCTGATATTTATTTTATTTTTGTTTAGAAGCAATAAAAAAATGTTAAATAATAAAAATATTAAAAAAAAATTAATCATTTTCAATTTGAGTTTTTTTTTTTGCGTTGATTATTAGTAGCTAAAATTTAAAAGGTGAGATTAACTGTCAAACGAATGATGACTTAATCTGACACACATAAACTGATTCAAAATACCCCATTATTCATTCATAAAAAAAAAACAATAAAAATGGATCATTTAAAAATTTTATTTTTGAAGTAGTTTTATTTTTAGTTCTTTGGCAAACTTTTTAACATCATTCTTAAAAAATAAAATAGACACGAATTAAATATATATATATAAATATACATACATATACACACACAAATAGTATATGTTTGTAAGTATATATACAAATATAATTAGCTTGATCGACTTGTTTATTTTATTTTCAAACTAATTTACTAATTCATCTTTCATCTATTAAGTTAATTTTATTTATTATTTTTATTTATGACTTACTTATTTCATTAACCATTAATTATGAAGATTATTATTGTATATTTTTACGTTGATGATTAATTTTTCATGTCGTATTACACATAATTTTTTGTAATTTTTTTATAGTATTTATAAAATTATACGTGCATTTTATTTATTTACAATTATAATATAAATTTGAAAATTAATTTTGTGGATTAAATTTAACACATGCCTAATATATGTATATGTATATATATATATATAGACACACATACACACGTACATTTTGTTACCTACATGTATAAAATACAATATTTGGTTGGTCAACAGGCAAAGTTTGAGTATGGAAATCGATACCCGTGAGCAAAAAATTAAGGGGAGATAATGATAATTAGGAAAAAAGATTTAAGATTATAAAGACATTTAATAGCATGCGCAATCAAATTTGTAGCCACGTGCAGTGGCCTGGACTCACCGTTCACCGCCAACGAGGACTCGTGAAGACACGCGGGGGTGGGCAAACTCTATATAAAGTGGCAGGAGTATGTTCTAGACTGCGACACTCGTACTCAAAGAGCTCTTCGAAACGGAAGAAGAAACCCTAGCGACTCGATTGTCAATCTCGGTAAATCTCTTCTCGAATTGATGCGTGTTTTATGTATATGCATGTATAGATGTATATAGTTGTGTACCTTTAGCCATATCCTCTGTGTTTTTATGGTTCAGATTTTTGATCGATCGATATCGTTCCCTGTTGTTGGTACAGTTTTGAACGTTTCTTGCTGTTTAAAGATGTGTTCATAATCTTTTATTGTTCATCTGTTTTCATCAATATACCGTCGTTGTGTCTGCGATTTAAATGGATATTATAGATGCGTAAGTGGTTGTGAACGATAATTCTTTTGTTTGGGGTTTCATTTTCATGTTTTCTTCTATAATTTGTTCAATCGATTCGATGCCTTTTATTTTGGAATTCTTAACTGTAAGTCCCCCAAAACCACACCCCATCATCGGCAAGCAAACAGATTATAGTGTTTCCCTAGACAGCAGAGGAAAAAGTTTGGGCTGGAATTTTTTCCCCTGGTGTACCTTCTTCTTATTATTAATGTAGGGAAAAGTAAGAAATTGAATTTTTGAATCTTAAAACCTACGATTTGTTTATTTTCTTTCTTAAAAAGGTTTTCTTTCCTCAAGTTGTCTTAGCAACCTAACACGTTTTTTTTCACGATAATGAGAATGTAATAAGAATGGAATGCTTTTTGAAATGAAATGATAGTGTTAGTCATTCTTCTTGCTTGGATGACTAGGGAAGGAAAATAATGGAAATGATAACTAATCCTTTTGTGTGGGAAAGATAAGAGGAGTGAAAAGAAATGAATGAAATGTTGTAGTACGTGAGTAGAATTCATTTATTTTTAAAATTAGGGGCAAAACGGATAATTATTAACTCTCTTATCCTTTCTCAGGAAAAATAGGATGTTGAACACCTCCACTTATTTTTAAACCAAATGCCAAATAATGTCTCACCCCTTCTCCTTTCCATCCAATGGACGGTTAGATACAAGTACCTGCTTCTATTACTCTGAGTTCTCAAAATGGAGAAAATTAATGAATTGGAATATTTCCTTTAGTACATGATATATATATATATATATTATAATTATTTTTTCCTGTTTTTTGGAAACTAGATTATATAACTATTCCTCAAAATTGAGATTTTTTCTTAATTAACTTTGGGACTTTTTTCCCCAGTGATTATCCTATACACAGTTTTAGATGGCCTCAAAGAGGATTCAGAAGGAGTTAAAAGACCTGCAGAAGGACCCTCCAGCTTCATGCAGTGCTGGTTTGTTCATTTATCTTCTTTTTTATTTTTGCAACCTTTGTCTTCCCTACTTGGCTACTTGTGAATGTTGTATTGTGATCTCATACAAGTAGATAGTATTTTGCTATCAATTTGGCTTTTTAGGCATTCCACATTTGCATCACCCACATATGGTTCCTGAAAATTCACCCCTGCCATCCTTTTCTCAGAAGGTGTGTTTTTTTTTGTTTATTAATACAGTATGTTATATTTGAAACCAAGTTTGGATCAGATGTTTCTTGTGCTTTCAGGGTGATTACTTGAATGCTAGGGCTAATTATTTTAATCCTTTTTCCTCCCTCAGTTGGTGGTGTGAAATAAGTTGTTGCCAATTTGTCTCTGCTCCGCAGCAATCCAAAATGATAGTGAGATAAAACTTCTTATGAGAACGGTTTGAGTTTTGTTATATTGGCACCTTCTTTCTTTAACAAGCCCTTATTTGAGAACTGTTATATTTCTCCATTCAATTCAAAATACATCTTGAGTGGTTGTTATTATGGAATTCAATCATTTGTGTGCGTGTACATATGCACTCGGATTGGGTTCACACGGGTATAGTTTTGAGTTCTTCTTGTAGACTGAATGTTGGTGTACACCCCCCCACAACCCAAAAGAAAAAAAAAGAAACCTCAGAAAATGGGAAAAAAGAAAGAAAATTTATGCATATTTGTATACAAAATCTTATCTCTTTTGTTTGTATTTTGTTTTAAGTTAGGACTTTTGGAGGGTTTTATTGGTAACTTTTAATGGGTCAACCCGAAATTCTATAAATTTATATATATATATATATATATATATATATTTTTGGGTCTTGCCAAAACAATATTATTGTACTTATGATTTATAACATTGAAGTTCTATATTTTTACAGGCCCTGTCGGGGAGGACATGTTCCACTGGCAAGCGACGATTATGGGTCCAGCGGACAGCCCTTTTACTGGGGGTGTGTTTCTTGTATCTATTCACTTCCCGCCAGATTACCCATTCAAGCCACCAAAGGTAGCAAATCATTTTTATGCTGTGACATATTTTAATGATCTAATTCTATTTCCTTCCTATATCTGTCCGTCTTTGTATGTATTTACTTGTGCACACTCTATAGTCAATATATTTGTTATGACACTAAAACCTCATGTGACACATTTCTTGTACTTTCTCGATCCGTGTGCTTGCACATTTCAAATCTACTGTCTTCTCAATTAACACACCACCACCCATGGACATTTTTGACTGTGCATCTGTCGTCCTCCTTTCCAATGAATTTGTTGTATTATAGATAAAGGGCGAACTTGTTTTCGTGAGTTGAACCCCTGACCTCCAAGTCACAATGGAGCAATTTTATCATTGTGCCAAAACTCGCAACCCTCATCCTGCTTTCCAATGAATTTGTTGTATTATAGATAAAGGGCGAACTTGTTTCCGTGACTTGAACTCCCTGATCCTCCAAGTCACAATGAAGCAACTTTATCATAGTGTCAAAAATCGCCCTTTTTTAACCCCTCCCCCTCCCCCCAAAGAAAAGGGGGGGGGGGGGGAAGAAGGGCAAAAAACTTGTTTTTCTCTTCTTTTTTTGATAAATCTTATTTTGATTTCTTTCTTAATTTTTTTTATCTGATGTAAGAATGTTTGTTAGCCATGGTATATTTTGACAGGACCTAAATTTTGAGACGTAGCATAATGTACATAAGACAATAACCTCATGTGGCAGAACCAGGTCATTTGAGACCTGGAAATTAATTTTCATGACTTTTGATCTTCAAACAATGGTTGCATTTTTTTTTTCTTTTTCCACAATTCCATGTATAGATGAAATTATATTCAGATCTGCGGTCAAATGTTGTTTTAGTTATGAAGGAAAGTGGCGAACTTTTTTGTCAAGAGGAATTAAGTTGTGTTTCCTAGTCAAGAAGAAGAAGAAGAAGAACTAAGAAAAAAAAGGTTTTGATTATGATTCCAACCTCCATGGCCTCAAGGGAGTTCAATAAAATAGAGTTTGTTTTTGACATCTGCCCCTCCCCAAAAAAAATATAGAGAGAGCAGGACATCCAAATTAGTAGATAGGGAGGGATGGGCTAGTTATACTATTTTCGGTAGAATTTCTGATGACATCATTATGCATTCTTAGCATTTTTTCTCAGGAGTTGCTCTGGCTGAAAGATGGTTTATGTACTCACCTAAAAAGCAGTATGGTATTTATCAATTATGCATTTGGCAGGTTTCTTTCCGAACCAGAGTTTTCCACCCTAACATTAACAGCAATGGTAGCATCTGCCTTGACATTCTTAAAGAGCAGTGGAGCCCCTGCCCTTACAATATCCAAGGTAATTTCTTGTTTATATGCCTGCGTGTTTTAGGTTATACATGGAATAGGGGATTTGTATATTGGTTGTTATCATCATCTGTATCTGTATGCTGACAACCCGTCTGTTTGTTTTCTATTATAAAATTGTCACTTATAGGTGCATAGTGTTGAAGAATTGTGTCTAGTTTGTCATTAGTATTTTAGTGAAAATAATGGCATGGGTGGTTTACAGGTGCTGCTATCAATTTGCTCGCTGCTGACAGATCCAAATCCAGATGATCCTCTAGTGCCTGAGATTGCTCATATGTACAAGACTGACAGAGCCAAGTACGAGACAACTGCCCGGTCCTGGACCCAGAAATACGCCATGGGATAAGAGCTCTTTGTCTGCCTAAGGAACATGTCATGCGCTATCAATGCTATTAGTAAATAAATACAAACAAACTGATCACCCTGAACTTTGGTCAGTTTTGTTCCGTGTCTTTGGTTTTGGGGAGTTAATATATGGTTTTCTATTATTAAACTAGGACGTCTCTTTTATAGCTGGGTCGTATAGTCTATATATATGGTGCTTTGCTTTATATATTGTTTTCATAACCAATTATCAATTTATAGATTCGTTGTCAATGTGTCTGGCTCAAAAATTTGATCGCATTTATGAATTTATGATGAGAAGGCTTCCCCTTGCGAAGTTATACTGCCTTTTTAACCCACTGGATTGCATTAAGAACGTCAGGATACATTATTGAGAATTCTTCTGAGGCGTGAACCCCCCAACCTTAAGCACTGGCAAGTGGGGAAGAGAACATGGTTGATGGCTTGGATTGTTGTTGGAAATGGCCGTCTCAAATGATAAGTGAAGCTTGTGATGTAGTGACATATCATCTTGGATGCTGATACACTGGTCTGTGGTTTTGTCCTCCAGAGAGGCTGTCTAATGGCACTGGCTGGATAACTGTAAAGACAGATAAGGCGGGTTCCTTTTTTCTTTTGGGTTGGGGCCGTGTTGGTGTTTTGACTGTCCGCAAGTTGTCCTTGATTTGTTACATAAGCATTGGTCATTGAGGCTCCGGGAAATAGAAGGTTGGTATTAATCACTTTGGTGAAACTACCCGTGAAAGGTTTGGTTAGTGATAGGTTACGGTTCCCTTAGGTAAGTTTGTTTGGGTTCATAGGTGGTGCTTTGTTCGTTTGTGCCCTTTTCATCTTTTGGTTGGTTGGTTGGTTGATTGGTTCTTTTGAGTACATTTGTACACCTCTAGACTCGCAGACAATTTGGTGTAAAACAAGGATGGGCAGCAAAATTCTGGTGAGAAGTCTCTGTCTCGGTGGATCATGAAGGAGGCTTTTTGTTCCTTTTTAGAAGCCATGGCTACAGTGGCAAGGTTGAAGAAGAAACCCCAGTTAAGGCAGTGTTAGAACTCCTACCAAAATTAGTTGGTAAATTATCATCAACAATGCTAGGATGGTTATATTTTGGACTGACTTGACAAGTATGTAGAGGAATTTTAATTGAACAAGGTTGGTTGAGTAAATGTTGGAGGATGGGTTTTGAATGCACTGTCTTATTGGGAAAAAAATGTTCCAGGGGAACTGACGTGTGACATATCTCAAACTAGAGCATTATACGGAATTCTTCTATATTATCTATACACTCTTTTTTCTGTTTGGCAAGCGAAACATAGGGGCTCGCATTAGGATCTTCAAGAGGAGGTACCTTCCTCTAAGTCATCACGTTTTCGGTTAAGCATTCTATCTGTACATTTTGGACAGACTCCCCCAATCAGAAAGCCTGCACTAGGATAACATGCGGATGGTTTCCTCTCCACCACAGCCCCCATTCTTGGTTTTCTTCCACATAGATTTCCCTTTAGCTTGTATTTTTCTTGCTCCACAAGTTTTTGTACCATTTGAATTATTCGGCATAGATAAAACCAAACAAGCTTAGCACAAGGACACACAGAATTCCTTGATACGTCCCTTTTAGCTAGAACCAAACCAACAATGTGTGTACTCTATTTTGGTTATTCTATTTGTTTTATTCGAAGTCCTTTTAACAAACTTGCAACCTTTGGGATAGTGAATTTGGTAGACCAAAAAAAAAATAAAATTGCAAGCCCTAGTTTGAAGGAGACTTGTGAAAATATGAAACTTTTTAAGATGGAATTACTATTATTTTTTCTAAAAAAAAAAATTCTTAGAAATAGTGACAATTTTTTAAAATCAGAATTTTGGGGACCACATCCCGACCCCATGCGAGTTGTCGTTAATTGGATTTTCCTTATTTTTGAATTAGGCATAACCTTAGGGGCTAGTAAATGATGAGAAATGTCAATTGAGATTAATCTGATTCGTAATTCAAGTTTTTCTTTTTAAAAAAAAAAAAAATTATGAGTTTTGCTTTTACCTTTTTTACCATACAAATGTATAATTTATTTCTTCTTTTCAAGTTTGACCTGAACTTTATTTTTATAATAGTTAGATAATTATTAAAATTTTCAAGATCTAAAATTTAGAAACTCCGATAATTGTGTGAGTTATTGACTAAGTCAATAATCTCAACTAATTATAATTTAATGTGTTAATATAAATTATTTTATTATTTTTTTACAAATTCAACATATTAAACATATGACAACTTGTAATTAGCTAAGATTATTGGTCTCAGACTATATAATAAATTTTCCTTCAATCACTCATAACTGACACTTTTTGCAACAATTGTAGCCGTAGCTAGAGAGGCCTTAGGCCATGCCCATACCCACCACTGTCACATTATTGTACTAATTTTTTTTGAATTGTATAACACTATTCTTGCTGACAAATTATTGTATGATTTGAAATCAATAATTCTGTTCAATTATGATTTATTATGTATACTGCATCTTAAATTTTTAGTAGAATTTTTTTTTTTTTTTACATACATTACATTTCATAATGTTTAAGACCATTAATAATTTTTCGTTCCCTCTCTCTGTTGTCTCTATCACCTGAAAGCGGCTTCTCGACCGAGGCGTGCCTTTTTTTTTTTTGTACGCTGACCTCTCTCTCTGTCAAAATTCCTTTCCACCTTTATCTTTTCTTGATTTTCTCATCAAATATATAGACTTTTTTTTATCAAATTCAAGTAACTTTTGTTAGAGTAAATTATATTTAACTTATTTAAAATTTATAATAATTTTATTAATTTTTTTTTTAAAATTTGTATAATTATACTAATTTTTTATTTTATAAAATAATATACAGATATTTTTCTACAGTTAATTTTTTTTTTCAAAATGACAAAATTATTTATTTTATAATTTTTTTCAATTTTTTAAATATTGACTAATTTTTTTTTTCATTTTTCAAATAAATATTGATAAAAACCTTAAATTTATTTTTATATAAAATAAGAGTAAGTTATTTACCTTATATTTGTTTTTAAATAAAAAAATTAAAAAATCTATAAAAGAAAGTTAGAATAAATTAGTCAAAATTTAAAAAATGTAAATAAAATAAAATAAAATAGACAGTTTCGTCATTTTAAAAAAAAAAATTAATAGGAGAAAAATATCTGTATATTATTTTGTAAAGTAAGGGGAGATCAGTATAATTTCAAAAATTTCAGGAGAAGTCAGTGTAATTATTATAAACTTCAAGAGAAGTTAGTATAATTTACCCATTTTATTATTATTTAACTTGACACAATTTGTTTGCAACTTATTTTTCAAACTCATGTTATTTTTAAAATTACATTTTGAAGATATAATTTTAATAATAATTTTTCAACAAAATCGCATCTTCAAAATATGAGTTTAAGATTTGGGAGTCATTTCCAATCCTTGTTCAAACTTGGGAGATTAAACTCACACCTTGAAAGATAACAGGAGTTTCGAAAATAAGTTAAAAGTAGCTTGGGTCATGTTAAATCACCCCAAAATAATGTGGGTGTTAGAAAAAATGGGTTTTGAGCAGAATGTTTGACTTTCTTTTAGCTAAAATTCAAATGTGTTTCATAGATTAATTTTGGTGGGTCCACATGCAAATTTGTTCTCCTTCATGAGTAAATTAAAATCATATATTAGGGTTACTCAAAACCATTAAGGAGTAAATAAGAAATTATCTTCAAATATTACCACTTGAAAATGATAACAAAAGCTTAAAACTTGTTAAAAGGTTGTGTCCAAAATAGGATGGATACAAAATTTTTAAAAAGTATATATACAATTACCTTGAAGGAGGTTTGGGATCTTAGGAGCACCCAAATTTTGTGAATAGAAGATAACTTAACAGGTGTTTGGTTCACTACACGCGCGCATTACCACCCCGAATTGGGTCGGGCTTGGGCTTAACCCGCTATATATATATATATATATATATCTTTTGGAGTAATTTTATTTAATTTTTTGAATAAAAAAACGTTATCGTTTTGTCATCAGGTTAATTGATTCCAAAACACCACTGTTTTACAATTTTGTAAATGAAAAATGACTTAACATATGCTTGGTTCATCACATGAGCGCATTGCCACCCCGAACCGGGTTGGGCTTGGGCTTGGGCTTGACCTGCTATGTACATTTTTTTTCGGAGTAATTTTATTTAAATTCTCAAATCTAAAAATGTTGTCGTTTTGTTACCAAGTTCATTAATTCCAAAACACTATCGTTTTACAAGTGCGTTTGAGTTTAAAATTTGACTGAACATATGCAACCCAAGCTTCAAGTATGTACCAAATAGGTGATAACTGGTTAAAAAGTGCATATTTATGTTGTTAACCCTAGATATTCTTGTACTTTTATTATTTTAATTTTTTCAATCTATATGCATTTGCTAGTTAATTCTTATTTTATCCTTTTGCAGAAAAAGCTCGACAAAGTTGATGATTTAATGGTGGATTTGGAGCAAAAGGAAAATATTGGGCTTTGAAGTGCGAAAAGAAGTGGAAAACAAGTGATTTTGGGTTAGAAGAGATGTTTGGTCTATATGTTGGTGGACCAAGGCCTATTTTAGCATTATAGGCTTTATTTTGGAGCACTTTAGACTCCCTTTTTGGACCCCTAATGTCTAATTACGGGATTTGATTTTTTTTTCTTCTGAATTCTTATTTTGTGGGGGGCATTTTTGGAAAGAGGGGGACATTATTGTAAACTAGGGTTTTGGAAAAGAGAGGAGGCCGTTCTTGGAGATCTGGAGAGGAGGAGAAGAGGGAGAAAAACGACTCTAAAGAAGAAGATGAAGAACTCCATGGCTATGGTGGTCTCCTCTTCCACTATCATGGGCTAAGTTCTCTCATTCCTAGGGTTTAGATGAAACCCTAGTCAAGTAATATTGCTTCTTTGTATTTTATTTTTGGGTTAATTATTTTTGGATGTTGATTGTATAACGTTGGGATTTTATTAAAGCAATGATCGTATTATTCAGTTTCACATAATCAATTTCTGTGATTTTGTTTATGTGGTTATACAATAGTAATATGTGAACATACATCAAAACCGTAGGACGAATCATAACTCAGGAAAAACAAATTGTGACTATGACCTTAGAATTAGCGTAGACAATTTGTATTGACCAAAGATGATTCGTGCTTAGGGTTTTGGTGCGTGATTTTCTTGATGATTGTATTGAGGCTTGTAGCCAAAATACATCTTTTACATCCAAATTTAATGGCCCAAGAATTAATACAATTGAAGCTAGTTACAAGATTAGTGGTGGATTCAACACCCTAGGAATCCTTTTTTAATTTGATTCTTCATTAATTCAGTTAAATATTTGCTTTAATTATAGTGCTTATTTAATTTTAGGAAAGAATCAACAAACAACCACTCTTTGTGAATGTGAATTAAAATTAATCTCAACTTTAGTTTTTAAACAATTAACAGTCTCTGTGGGTTCGACCCTTACTTCTCTACTATACTAGTAGTTTAGTTTGGTAATTTTATTGATTTCCACGACAGATCAATAGGCACAAAAGAGTCTATATAAACATCACTGCACTTAAACATTCACTCATCAAATTTTTCATACATTATGTGCGTCAGTATTTCATAGAGTTTGAGAAAGTTCAAGTCACAACATTGGTTTGCTAGACGCGCAATCGAAATACTTTATATTTGTGTGTATTCAATCATTGTATCTTAGGAGACGTACAACCAAGAATTTGTAAGCACCACTACGAGGGTCATAATTCGTCTTAAGGACATTGTATAAACTACAAGC
Source organism: Nyssa sinensis (assembly GCA_008638375.1). Taxonomy (NCBI): domain Eukaryota; kingdom Viridiplantae; phylum Streptophyta; class Magnoliopsida; order Cornales; family Nyssaceae; genus Nyssa; species Nyssa sinensis. Next base: position 56,920,265 of record CM018046.1, read on the forward strand.
CTTAATCACTATTTTTGTTTCCTGTTTTTGTTTTTGCAATTCTATACGTGTTCTAATTTCTGTTCGTTTTACTATATTCTTATACTATAAAAATAATAGTTTAGTTTTTTTCAGTTTCAGTTTTGGAAGAATCTTATATACAGCTTTGGTTTCAAAAATGTTTTCTGTTTTTCTAAACAGTTTTTTGATTTTCAAAGAACAGATTCTGATTTGATAAAATAGTTTTTATTTTTTTATTAAAACTAATTTTGGCATAAATTATTTATATTTTGATAACAATGAGTAATGTAAAAAATTCCACATATATATATATATATATGTCACATGTGTACATTATTTTTTTATTTGATACAAACAATTCGAGAATGGAGTAAATCTCCTAAATATTATGCTTTTGACGTTGGCAATTTGAATTAGACTTGTGTGTATAATAGAGATAAATTTTTTTATCTCACATAAATCAACTTATCTTATGATGTGTACATTATTGAAGGTGTAAGAATAATCAATTTTACAACAATAAATTATATAAACAATTTTATAATGAACAGCTCCATTGTTACAGAAATAATAACATTTATTGAGCACTTGGTGCCATGATAGGAGTTTGAAATATGAGTGATAGCTACACATTGAGTTGTTTGGCTCTTAGTGACAAATTCTACTCCAAAGTTGGGCTATGTTTGTTATGTGAATATTCTTGTAGTTAGACCGAAAGTATGTGTGTGTGTGTGTGTGTGTGTATATATATATATATATACATACTCATATGTATTGAAAATTTGAATGTGGTAGGAAACTAAAAGGATCATATAGTCACTCAACTTTAAAATTGGTAAAAACATATGTATTGTATCTGTTACTTCATACATTAGTGTCAATTGAGTCAAATAAGATATAAAGTAGATCGGTTAATTCACTTACTAAATGGATTAGCAGTCAAATACGTTATTAACTGTGATTAGCATGTAAGAACAAAAAAATCATTCTTATACTAATTATTGAACTCACAAGAAACAATAAAATAAATAAAACAGAAAATTTGAGAATAATATCACAAACACATTGAATAACAATCAATCCCAAAACTAAATGTTGAACATCAAGAAGGCAACTTGTATTATTGAATCAAAAACTAAATACTCATTGAATCACTCTTCTTATTCGGACCATTTACCGACGACGATTTACCTTTTATGACTACACTATTCTTTGACCATAACTTTTATTAATTTTGTGGCTTCATAATTTAATGCAACAGAGATCTACAAATATATATAATACTGACTCTAAATTTTATAATATATATCAAATATTACAATGATTTAAAATTAAAAGTCATACTAAAACTCTACTAAACCTGATTTAATTAGTCAACATTTTAGGCTTTTTAGCAGCTGACTGTCCTATAATCACTCATGACCGTTAAACAAATAGGCATCTTTGATTGAAATACTATGCAGAACCCTTCTAGCAATCGTCTCTTACCGATTCATTGGAATATACTGTGCTTAATATTAGTTGCCGTCAAAATTTATGTTATTTAGCTGTTGACGTGGAGTTTCTAGGCAGGTTGACGAGTTACATTACACTTGGAAGCCATAGAGTGTTTGTTTCTGGTTGATGAATATTCTATGAGTTTATACGAATTTTATATTGACAATGATGGGTTAAAAATACAGCTGTGTGTGTTGGCATTTTGGGTGGATCTTGTTGACATACAAATCTGTGACCTTTTCGACTTGTTGATTCATGGATTAAGTCCACTCACGTAACATTTTCACACGGTTAACTATAACTTAATACATTTTAAAAAATTTAATTACATTTAATTAATTTTGAGACTATTTAAATAGAATTCAAATCATATTTATTGACTATAATTTTTTTTATTAAACTGCGATTTAAATTAAGCTAATAAATTTAATTTTTTTGATTAAGCTAGTCAAGTTTATTATTAAGTTAATAAATGTAATTATTAAATATTTTTTAACTGTTCACCTAAGTACTTAAAATAAAAGTATTTTTAAATAATTATTCAATTTTTTTGACTACTTAATTTAAACAGCACTTTTACATTGCTTAACTAAACGATTAGTTTAATACTCATTTTCACATGCCGATGCCTCCTTCGTGTCCTTGGAATCCTTTGGGAAACCATATTGGAATTATTGCCCTAAGATGATTTGGACCGACTTTACAGATTTGCAATGATATATAATGGGTATATAGTGGCTGGTTTGCTTTTGCACAATGGGTATGCACTATCAGTGGTTAGGGTTAGCTTTTTCACCTATTTGTATGTGACCTCTTTGCTTGATGACTCGTGCCACTATCACCATATGTGTTTGCTTGCTGATTCAGAGCAATCCTTCTACTTCCTTTTCTCCTCCCCTCAAAATGTGTTTCCTTTTTTTGATATATATATATATATATATGTGTGTGTGTGTGTGTTAACTCATATTTAAAAACTCAATCAATTTATTTTTGAACTTAGCTCAATAAACTAATAAATATTTTATAAAAAAAAAATTTAAATTGTTCAGTTTTGACTCGTAAAGATTTTTTCAATATCGTCTCAAAATATAAACAAATTAAATTTGATATAATTTAAAATTAATTAATTTTTTGTGAACTAAGTTTACAAGATCATATTTTATAATTTAATTTAATAAGTAACTTTAATTATATTTAAATAGTTGGATGAGATAAGACAATTTGAAGATGCCATTTGACTAGAAAGATTCCGTTGGAACATTTAATATAAAATTGGAATAGTACAAAGAGAATTATATAATAAAGTCAAAGATATATTTAAAATTTATTTTAAAGTGTTTTGAGTTTATTTCTAATTTGAAACAATCTATAAAAGTCCATGAATTTTTCAAATTGGATAAGCATAGGAAGAAGAAAATCTATCCAAATATACCAACAAAATTGATAATTTGAATTAAATATAAATTAATTCATCTTATAGATATTTTAATTTATTTAATATAATAAATAAATAAATAATATTTTTTTGAGTTTTAGTTATGTTATCCGTTTTACACAAAGTAATTAGTTTATTAATTATTAATGTCAATTTGAATAACAACTTATATCCATTTAAGTAATAATATTATTTATAAATAAATATCATAATGCCTAATGACCTTGGCTTGTATATGTTTACATTTGAGTTTCCATAAGTTAATGAGTCTTGGTATTAATGAAAATTATATAAACATGATTTATTACTTTTTTTTACATTAATTAACTTGGATATATGAGATTTATAATTTTTTTATTCATATATTTGTTACCGAAACAGATAGTAATTTAATGATATTTTACACTCACGAACATGAATTTAAAATCTTGTGAAGAAAATAAAAGAAAAAGAATTTTTAAAAATCTAATACATTGACCTAAATAATTAACAACACTTTGAAAAATAATTCATATGCTTTTCTATTTTGGAATTAATTAAATTATATTAAAGAATGCATGAAGTCTAATTATTGTATAAAATATGTTGTTTATATAAATAATAAATAATGAGGAATGAGGTTGAGGATCCCAGACCCAAATCCTTGTCAATTGAGCAGTTGGGGGTGGGGTTCCGAAGTTCCCACCAAAAAAAAAACTACCGACAACTAACCTCTGAAACCTAGATGCATTAATAAGCTTGGAATCCAGCGATCAGAGATTTTACACGTGGACACAACCCATCTCCCCCACGTAACCCAAAAAATCTAAGCCGACCTCGCTAGAAAGTTAGGAACCAGCCTACTCTTTTTCTTTTCTTTCCTTTTCTTTTTTTTTTTTCTATAAATTAATTAGAATATTTTGAACCATCAAATTATTAATTAATAAAAAATTATTAAAACTAATCACAAATTTTGAAACTAACTTGATTTGCGCTTGCGCAAGATAAATGCATTAATTGCGTACAATGTTCATACACTAATTACGTAATTTTGAATGGATCAACGTCTTGTTGAGGTCCGATGGCAGTTGCCGTTACCGTTATCATTACTACCATCCTTACTGTCGAAATGTTTTTTCATATTTTTTTCATAATTAATGTTTTTTTATTATAAAATAAAAATAATAAATGGAATAGAGGACACGTAACGCAAAACTCAGGGCACAGGTGTGACAAATAAGCAAAGGAAAGGGGGCTCTGGAAGCTGGAACCTTCCGAAATTTGTTGAGTAAGAGGGGAGAAAATAAGGGGGAAGAGAGAGAGAGAAAATAAAGGAAGAAAAATTAAAATATAACCAGAATACCAGATCTTCCTCTTCTCCTCCATTACAGATTCAAGGAGAATTTTCTGGAGCAAATATTGGAGATTTTCTCAGGCTAATTGAATCTACAGTGTCAATTTATATCCTTCCCGTTTGGCCAGCAATTGAATAGCTCTGCAGATTGTGATCCAGCTCTTATTCTAGGGTTTCCTGAAAGGTTCGTTTTGGTTTGCGATTATATTGCTTAAAATTTGGTTATTGTGCTTATGTATATATATTCAGACACATGTATTATATATGCATTTACTTTCTGAAAAAAAAAAGTGTTTTTTTTTATATATATAATGTGAGATCTGACATATTTTTAACTGGCATTGTCGAAATTTGTTGCCGTTTCATTTGTTGAAGCACTAATGTTGTATTAAAGTGAGCAGTGATGGTTCAGATATTCAGGTTTTATCAGCTTTTTTAGTTTCCATAATAGTTTCAGAGCTCTTTGTGTTACGATTAGCAGATTTCACCCGAGTTTTGAGTTTAATTCTTTTTGAAAAAAACATCCCTGATGATGATTTTCAGCTGGATTGCACAGTTTGAGTCATTGCAAACTTATAACTTTTTGTTTGATAGATATCATGACACAGCTATTTAATACAACATGCAAAAAAAAAAAAAGCCTGAAAGATGGTGAAAAATAAGAGGTTGTAATCCGCATTATTATCAATAAAGAGGAAAGCGTGTACTTGTCTAATTTTCTTTGCATTCAGCAGCTTCAGATCTGTTTGTATTTGCAGATTGTGCAAATATTGATTTTTGATGTTTAGAGGTTCCATTTGGTTGAGTGATAGTTATGAGGGGAAGTGAGAGTAAAAAAAAATTAAAAAATTCTTGGCAAAGTTGAGTTTTCGTTGAAACTTGTGGTATGTTTTTTTGGGTGAAGATACAAGGGAAAAAAAAAGTAGTCTTTTACTGCTCGTCTGCTTTCATTGGCAAAAGTATAACACAGCGAAACTGTCGCATCACAGTGGAATTGCCACCCAGCTTTTCATCCTTACCAAACAAAGCCAATAGGACTTATATTACCAGCATGAAGCCACATCTATTTTTCTAATTCTTCCTTCTTTTTTTCCAAGCACATTGTAGTTGTAACTATAAATTGCATTATGCTATATGAGTTACGTTTGGGTACTTTTTTTTTTCATCAGTACTTATTAGTCACTTCTGATTTGATGGTGTAGAGAAACATGGACTTTTGATGAGTTTTTTGGGAATATCTTCTCTTGCACTGAAGCTTAGGTCCAAGTCTCTTCTTTTTGTGCCTGACTAAAATGTCAGGTATGTTAACGTATTGTGTAATTTACTTACTAATTTCAGAGTATGGTTGAGATAATTCAATCTGTTCAATGGTATTGTGTCATTTTTTTGTTTTGAAGGTCTATATAACCTGTTCTCCATCATTATTTGTCATATTTTAGGACTAGAAGGACTTGGGGCTTATGATGAATTAAGAGAAAGGAGATCAGATTTCGAGAACTCTGAAGATGAAAGACGGCGATCTAAAATTGGGACTCTAAAAAAGAAGGCAATAAATGCTTCAAATAAGTTCACTCATTCTCTCAAGAAAAGAGGGAAAAGGAAAATTGATTACAGGGTTCCTTCAGTTTCCATAGAGGATGTACGGGATGCAAAAGAGGACAGTGTTGTCCATGAATTGCGTAAAAAACTACTTGATAGAGATTTGTTGCCACCTAGACATGATGACTATCATACTTTGTTGAGGTCAGCCAATTCTTTCAAAATATATGATCAGGACTTATCAAATACACACACACAGACGCGATCATAACATCTTTTGAGCTACATGAACACATTACTGGTTTGATTGACTGTATTCACTTCTTTCTTTTTTGGGTAGGTACTCACATTTTTAAAATGTGAAGTGTATTACTATAATTGCTAATTTAAATACCTCAATTGGGCTCCTAGGCATACTTTTTTAAATTAAAGTAACCTATTGTGTTTTACATATGATTTGGTATGAGCTCATTATGTCATTTATATCATTTCAATAAGTACACTTGTGTCATTTATATCATTTCAGTAAGTACACTTCCTTTTCTTCACACCTGTACACAATAAGAGCATTTTATGAATTTAATAAATGCACCCTTAACCTGCCGATGTTTGTGATATTACCATATTTTACGACCATCTTGTGTGTTGAAATGATATGTAAGACAATGGAATGATTCAATTTTTGGAGTAAATTCCCACAAATTAATTAAAGATCCAAGTGAAAAAAAAAAAAACTGAAGAGTTACTTGATATGGTTGCTTGTGTACTGGCCTAGTAGGCTAGGTGGTATCTAGTTGGTCTCTCAACCTTGACGTCAAGGGCTTAAGTCCCCTTGTTTCCTAGCGAAAAGTAATATAGCTGTTTATGTGTGAGCTTTTACATTTAATATGTTGAATTGGTGTTGTATTTGGATTTTTGGCTAGTTTGCCTATGTATACTTTGTGGTATCCTCTGTCACTGATTTAATCCCAACTTGTTCTCGTCTCCTTATGTAGATTCTTGAAAGCTAGAGATTTTAACATTGAAAAAACAATTCAAATGTGGGAAGAAATGCTCATTTGGAGGAAAGAGTACGGAACAGACACCATATTGGAGGTAATAACGTTGATATGCCCCCTAAAACTGTGACTTCAAATGCAAGTCTTTCTACCTGGAAACCTAGATGTTTTTTAGCATGTGCCGTGCTCATAGATTAGAAAGCCAATCAAGATATCTTCATATTTCCATGGGTTTATTTTTTCATTTATAATGTAGAAGCTTTGGCATAGTTGTACGAGTCTTACTTCATCATTTTCTGCTAGTAAGTTCAACAATAAGAGACTTGTACTAATGGCAATTTGTACCAGGCTGCCAGCACTTCTGTGGCATGAGTCTATTAACTCTCTTATGAGTAAAGGGCACGTTTTGTTAAATCTATATCCATTTTTAACATTGTTATGCTTTCTGATCCTAAAATATATTAAACTGATGAATACTTAGGATTTTGAATTTGAAGAGCTGGAAGAAGTCTTGCAATATTATCCTCAAGGATACCATGGAGTTGATAGGGAAGGCAGGCCCATTTATATTGAGAGACTTGGGAAAGCTCACCCAAGTAAGCTTTTGCAAATCACCACAATCGATTGCTACTTAAAATACCATGTCCAAGAGTTTGAGAGGGCCCTACTTGAGAAATTCCCTGCGTGCTCAATTGCAGCCAAGAGACAGGTCTATTCAACAACAACAATTTTGGACGTTCAAGGCCTGGTAAGTTACCTCATCACTGTATAGCCTTTGCCAAATTGAATGTAGATTGTTGCTACAAATTTTTTTAACATAAATTTTCTTTGCTTTGTAGGGAAATTAGGAACTTAATATTGATTTATAATCATTTATAGGCTTATTTGTTCACGTGAACCTTTTATAGTTAGACTAATTTCTGGCATTTAGTGATCATGGTTTGTTAACCAGTATCATGTGAAGTGTCCACTAAATTATTATGTCGACTGAATTGGGCCTTAAGGTATTGTATTGTTTGCTAGTAGATTATTTACAGATTTTCTTCCTCAACCAGTGTCCGGTTATTGCATTTGAATCTCTCCAGAATTTGAAGTGGTAATAGATTGTATTCTGATGTATAGGGTATTAAGAATTTCACGAGGACAGCTGCTAATCTACTTGCTGCTATTACAAAAATTGACAACAGTTACTACCCCGAGGTATCTAACGCTTTCATTGAATTGTTTCCCCTGTTTATTAGAGTATAATTGTTCCATACATTGATATGCAGACACTACATCAAATGTTCATTGTTAATGCTGGTCCTGGCTTTAAGAAAATGCTTTGGCCTGCTGCGCAAAAGTTCCTTGATGCAAAAACTATTGCAAAAATACAGGTAAAGGGCATGCATTTAGGCTTCTGTGTCTGTTCGTCCATTTGCTGCAGCAAAACTTTGATGTTCTAAATTTGCAGGTGCTGGAACCTAAATCCTTGTGCAAACTACTTGAAGTCATAGATTCAAGGTTTGTTTGTTTTCTCCTGATTTTGCCTTGTTTGACTTTCATTGATAAAGGCTTCTAATTCCTTAAATTTATCTTCATTTAGGCAATTGCCTGACTTCGTGGGTGGTTCATGCACGTGTTCTGCTGAGGGGGGGTGCCTTAGGTCTAATATGGGTCCATGGAATGATCCTGAAATAATGAAGGTAGGCATACTTAAGGTTGAAGTGGCCTTTGTTTGATTCTATACCTTAAGCATAGTGTATATTAGGCTTGAAATTTAATTTGGGTTTGGGTTGGTAGTTTGAGATTAACCGTGGTAATTCTGAGCTAGAGTTGTTTTCCATTTGTAGCTTGTACGCAATGCAGAAGAAACATTTGTGAGGCAAATCACCAGAGTAATCTAGTGGCAAACAGAAAATTGATTCTTATATTCAGATAGGCCCACTTAAGGCAAGTTTCAAGCTCTTGATATGCAGTATATTGATGTGTCATAGGCTCATAATTATATCCCCTCCCTATATAATATGATTTATTTTACGTTGCCAGGGGAGAACTAGTGATATATCAACAGCAGAATCAGGTTCAGACCTTGATGATTCTTGTTCTGCAACCAGACACAGTAGCTTTAGGTTTCCACGATTGGCACCAGTTCATGAAGAAGTGAGTTCTGTAACCCACAATCAAATTTTCAAATGTTTGGTGAGGAGTATGCATTCCCTTGATCTGCTGAAATCTAATATGCTAGATTAATGGGCACGAGGTGAACCACAAGGAAATGTGACTTCTGATGCATTTGTCACCCATTATTCTGGGGGTGTGTAGGTGTGTGCGTGACTTTAAAAATGTGATTTGTGCAGGCTAGTGCATCAGATCCAACTGCCTATTACAGTTGTGATGATCATTTTACTCAGGTTGACAATGCTATTGACACTGACCAAGGACCGGGGAATTCTTCCAGTGAGGCAACACCAACTTCAGAAGGTAATGTTAACAATATCATGTTGTGATAACTATTTTGTCTTTTTTAAAAAATAAAATAAAAAGGATATGCCAAATGCCGCTCATATGGTTATAGGCAAACATAAGTTGAAGGCAGCATTTAGTCTCACTCGAGTTTTAGAATATGATTCTTTGTTTAAATTTAAAATCAATGATTTTCGTAGTTAGAAGCATATTTGGTCAAATGTTTTTAGAAAAGAAAAACCATATATAATTAAGTAGAAGAACAGAAGGTTTTCTGAGAGTGTGGGGTTAGAGAAACAGGAGGTTTTCGAGGGTGTGGAAGTTTCAATACATAGGATAAAGAATATAATGTTACACTTTATTTTTGGATGTCCGGATACATCTCCGATTGGTTGAATGGTTTCTTAGACTTCAAAGATGAATTGAATTGTAAAGGCTAGCTTTTGTATTGCTCTAGCCTCTTTTGTACATGGATTGTACGCCCTTGGGTGCCCATTCATATATATATATATATATCTATATATACACGCACACATCTTTACTTATATATAAAAAAAAAAATACTAAATAGGGTCTAAACTGCAGTACTGAAGGTTTTACTGGTGGTAATAGTGGCTGACTTGATTACAGTTTGGCAGTCATATGAAGCAAAAGAGGAAAAAAAAAAAAAAATTCCATGGAAAAGCAATTAACTTTCCTTCTGGACTAGTCTTTTAATGTTCATCACCGTACGCTGCCTTTTACATCTTGTATTTTTTTTTATCTGATGAGCAAATTACTTTTCAAATAACAACTATTGCAACAGAAAATTAAATTAAATTGTTTGTTGTATAAATTCAAACCAAATCGTCACAACTTTTAATTTATTGTCCATATGCTAGTAGTTATATTATATCTGATATTTATCTCCTATTTCAGGCACTCCAGTGATTCACTGGTTTGATGCTGTCCAGGAAAAGATTGAGAAGGGAAGTATCCGATGTTTTGCAAGAAAAGTGATATGTTTCACGGTCAAACTTCTTGCATTTATTCATAGCCTACCCTTCGAAAGTTGGAGAAGGCAGAACAACATTCATCCATCCAATGTGATTGAAGACAAACCAGACAGCCATTCACCTGATGCTGAAGCTGTCAGTGAGGAAGATCGTGTCCTTCCATGTGTGCAGCGTCTTCAGAGAGTTGAGAAATTATTGGAAGAACTTTGTAACAAGCCTGCTGAAATTCCTTTGGAGAAGGAACAAATGCTTCAGGAATCATTGGATAGGATAAAATCAATTGAGTCTGACCTTGAGAAAACAAAGAGAGTAAGCATTATCCTACGTAGCTGGGATGTCTCAAAATTTAAAGCTTAATTACATTGATAAATTATCATGCTTCTTACAGGTAGTGCATGCTACAGTAATGAAACAACTAGAGATTACAGAGGAGTTGCAAAAACTGCAGGAGTCCAAATGTCACGTAAGTCACTTCAGTTTATTTTTGTATTACCTGTGATACGTTTTGATTAATTACTAACACTGCTTATTGTGGTAATGTTGATTTGAACTCGAGAACCATGCAGATATTTTGGGCCAAAGAGGCTTTTCCTGTAAATGTCTCTTCTTTTGTAGATTTTTTGGATTCTCTAAAACAGTTGTAAGCTTTTGGGGCTTTTGCCCTTGATGCCCTTCTTGGGCACCATTATATATACAAATTTTACTTATCAAAAAAAAAAAATATATTTTTTTAACAACATATTCCATTTGTTTCACTTTTCTGAATTTAAACCATTCCATGGACAATTTGATGGGTTGGTTTGCTAGTACCTTAAGCTGAGCTCTTCAGCTCTGTTTCAAGTTTTGCAGTAATGATGGAAGAAAGGGAAAATAAAAAATGGTCATTCCTTCCAAACACTGACAGGAAAGAGGAGTTTTAACCATGCTCCTGTTCCCAAATGCTTTTTCTTTTCTCATCATTGCATTCATAGTCCAGTCTTTCTTGGACAAAATATGACACTGGTGAGATTTCTTGTTGCAGCAACGAAGGTTATTCTGTTGAATTCTTGAAGATCAAATTCGAAAAAGCTACACATGCAGACTAGCATGGAGGTTGATGCATAGAAGAACAACAAAACAAGCCAAAAAAAAAAAGAAAAGAAAAGGAGTGAGCCTCTCTGAGGGTGTGATTAGTAATGGTACATGTCCATGGAAGAACAGGACAGATGATTATTTTCCTTTTTTCAATCCTTTTTAACTCAGATATGCGACAGTGTACAGAAGAGGGGAAAATGAAGAAGAAAAAAAAAAAAAAGAAGCTTAATGCGAAGTTTTACAGTGGATTCTTTTGTTTCCTTTTCCGTTGAAGTAACTGCAGCATTCTTTCCACTCAACAGACTCTCATAAGCAGTAAATTGGATTTGTAATTTGCTCTGGAAAATGGTAAATGAAATTCTGAAAAAGAACCCGGGGTTATGCTTCCTGAGATTCAACGAGTCTGTCTTTCTTGACCCGTGACTTAGGACCCGTTATTCATTAGTCTTAGGTGTATTGCATTCGGGTTAATGAGTATTAAATATGTTAGCATGTTGATGTGTCTGATACTCATGCGTCTAGGTGTAAACCGTGCAATGAATCGAACTAATGAATATTTTTTCACGACTTACAAATAATCACGTTGCTTTTCCAGGCCCATCCATAGCTGAAAAATAGTTTAGAATGATTAATTTCCTGCTATTTTTTTGTGATCATCAAGCCCTTCTTGTAATCTTCTTGGATGTTACTTCATGAGTTGATCCTTTCAAACACCATGGTCACGAGATAAAGTTTTGTTTTGTTCTGTTTTTTATTGGTTGGTTAAGTCGAGACTCAGCTACAGCCGTGTAGTTGGACCTTAAAATGCCACCTACCACTGCCAAACCAAAAGGTGGGGTTTCATCATTTCATCTGCCACCAACCTTTTGATTCCTGAATACCAGATTGTAATACTGATGTTTAATTTTAACCCAAAAAACAATTAATAATGTTTAAAACATTGATTGAAAAAAAAGAAAAAATTAAACTGCGATACTTTTTGTCTTAAATTTTGATACCAAATTTTATATCTCAAATAATGTGTTATTAAATTATTAATGGTGCTTTAATTATATTATAAATATTCTATCAATTATATAATAACATATTATTTGAGATATAATTTTTCATATAAAAATTTAAAACATGTAATATTATTTTAATATTATTATTCAGGATTCAAATTTCTGTAGAAACAAGGAAGGTGAGTTAGTAAAAATATTAATGCACAAGGCTTTAAAATAAATGTAAATAAAAGAATATCACTGTTCCTCTTATTTTATTTTATTTTATTTTATTTGGCAATTAATGCTATTCTTTTCTTTCATTCAATGACCTTCTTAATCCTTTATATGGTAAGAATTAGTTTCTTTTTCCCATTTAAGTAAAAATGTGAAAACTTGGCTAAAGTTTAAAGGCAGAAAATAGTTGAGTTTATGTGAAAAAAAAAAAAAAAAAAAAATTTAAGTGAGACGATAGCACTGTATTAATGCTACTGCAATATCAGTATTGTAATGAGACTCACATAAATTTATAAAAATAATATATTATAATGACGGTAGTACGGTGCTACTTTCTTACTAAACTTTTTTCCGTTTCTGCCAAAGGGCCATTAATGGAGTGATTCATTTAATTAAACCTAACCTAATTTAATGAAGCAAAGCATGTAGGAGAAATCAGATGTTGTGGAGAGAGTTGACGCGGTTTGGAGAAAAAAACCCATTTTCGCTTATGGTGCTGTACTCCTTGTTCTTGTATCTCTCTATGTGGTGGAATACATATATAGATATAGGTATATATAATACACACACACACATATACATATATTAGCTTAATTACATTTTGTTCCCTTATAGTGGTCCATTTTTTATGCTTTAAAATATAATATTAATATTCTATAATTGTGAGTGAAATATAATTGTTATTTTTTCAGAAAAATTCTGTGTTTTTTTTCATAAAATATTCTATATTATGCTACTTTTATAATTAATTTTTTTTAAAAAAATGAGAAATAATTTATTCACATTAATTTTAAAAGTAAAATTATTCATTTGTCTTTACATAAAAAAGAAAAAAAAAGTTATTATATTTATTTTCAATTAAGTAAATCTGTATCATTATATTTCTAAAGAACAAAAAACTAAGTGAAACTCTTTTAAAAAAGAATGTAAATAGGAGTTTTTTTTTAAATATATAATGATACTCTATTTATCTCGGTTTAACAATAACTTATTCTTTCTATCATGTTCTAGAATATGAAGAATCATTATATAATGTACTGTGTAGTTTTTAAATTACCTGTTATAAATTTGATATGTTTTAATAATTTAGGTGTAAAAGAAGGTTAGTGTTATAAAATTATCCTACCTACTCCACTATGAAAGTATTATTTGTTAGCTTTCTTTAAAAAACCACCATATCTATTTTAGAGATAGATTGCATTTGAAATACTTTACAAATTAGTAAGTTAGATACGATTCTATTATACAGATCTTATAATATAATGAAAAATATTTATAAAAATAACAATGTGAGAGAGAAAAAAAAAAGATATTGCTTGGCTAGTCAAGCATAAACTAGTTCGTTCATAATTCTTAACTAAGGAAATGTTTCAAAAAAATTAGAACCGGTTCTATAGAATACAGATGAACTGATTTTAAATTTTTTATTGTTTGATAAATACTTTTTAATAATATATAAAATACTTAAAATTTGAATAAAGTTAGAAAAAAATAATTTTTTTAATAATTATATAAATTAATAGGAGTGATTCTGACAGTTTGAAAAAGTCTTAAAACGGCTCTAATTTATGTGTTTATCTATTTGTGGAATTGCCCACATAAAATTTGAGATATTTTCTTCTTACACCATCTAAACAAGAAAATATCTCAAAAAATCTATCTCGTTTATATGTATTTGTGGTTGATTTATTACTTCAATTTGTTTTATTTGGAAAAATAATAATTTTTTATTTAAAAATGGCCAAAACTTATAGGGAAAATATAATTACTATTTTTTGAACGTGTAAAATGTGCTATGACTTGTATTTGTTGGGTGGACTCTGGTTGGATAATTGCTCGTTTTCTCCTTACAGTATTAGCCCTACAGTATTGTTGTTGATTCTCACAGAAACAGGAAACAAAGAAAGATTAAAATGAAGTGGAATCGCTCTTACTCCTCCTCTTCTGCAATTCTCTTTCTATTTTTGTTCCTCTTCACCGGCCTCTCTGCTGCTTCTGCTTCCGCTTTCATTTCAGGTGTGTGAATTTAAATACAATGTATATCATTCTCACTCGTTTTCTCTCTCCTCTTTCTCTTTCTCTTTCTCGATATGTATATTTATGTGTTTATGATGCAGATAGTATTTTTGGATTGCGCGCTTCAACCAGCCGGAATCTCCTTCAGGCCAAGAAAGGTTTCTTTTCTTTCTATCATTTACACCTTCCTCTTTATTTTCCTTTTTTTTTTTTCTTTTCATTTGAAACTAGTTGTGATTATATTTTTTATGCGTATATCTACCGGATTCATGAGCTCAAATTTCAGCTTTCTTGTTGCCCCCTTTTTTTTGGGGGGCTTTTGATAGAATAAAATGCATGGAATTTTGTTTTATTTTTCTTGTATTTATTTGAAGTGCAATATTAGATATTTAAGGCCAAATGCATTTGATTGAGTAAAGTGTTAACTGGTTTAGAGCTTGCCTGGAGTGAGAAATTTAGATTTCAAACTCTCCAAGTCTTTTAGAAATCATCACATCACATCACAAATTCTTAAATTTTCTGTGAATTTGATCACTCTTTATTACAAGTGGGAGTCCATCTGTAATTTTCTGGCATCTTCCTCAATTTAATGAGATATGTAGCTCCAAGGGGAAGCATCTAACCACAAAAAGGCTACTATGAGTAGCTTTTTTAGGTTGGTTTAGGTGCATTTATTCATGAACTGGTTAATGGCAAGTGCTTATTTAGTTGAATGGTCAAAGACAACCTGTATTATTATTATTTTTTTTTTATGGATATGATTAGGATTTTTTGGGATTTGGTTACTTAATCATTTGTTATTTTGAAACTTTGAATTGTTATTTATTGTTTTCCAGTGTAATACATTCCGATTAATAAATATAGTATATGACTTTCATATTTTGTAAATATGACAAATGTTCATTAATCTAAGTGGACTTTATCAGAAATAATGAAGAATTTTCCTTTATACCTGAAGGTCTTGTTGAAATTTTCAAATTATTCTTCAAAATAGAGGAAGAGAGATCACACCACTTTAAATTGATAATATCATATGGATCACTTACTTTCACTATAGTTCATAAATATGACAATTTTTAGGGGATTGCAAAGCAGTTGCAGCACACTAGTAAAAGTGCTGGCATGGGATCTAAAGAGGATGGGTGAAGTTAGGGATTTGATCAATGTTATCAGGAACACGGATCGTTATGGTACGTGGAACAAGTGCCGAGGCATAGATTGTCAATTTTATGAAATATGATACGTGGAGAGTAGGCTTTTACAGATCACTTTGTTGAAACTAAATATATTTGTTCGGAACATGAATATTTTTAATAAAATACATAAATATATACTAGCAAAATTCTAACTCATAATAAAATTAGAAATTATTGTGTATGTTGATTGAAGTACAGGTGTTTATGCATATATGCGTGTGTGTATATTGCAAAATTTGTGTTGTCTTACGATATTTTAAAGTAGAATGTCAATTCTTACGTTCCAGATCGCGAACGATTCATGATTTGGATTGTATGATCTGAATTGCAATTCATGATTTTGATCGTATGATCCAAATCAGCAATTCGCTAAGAAAGGCAAATTGTGGTTTGATTCTTACAGTCTGTTACAAAAACATTCACATTGGATAGTATAGAATGTCATTAACGATGACCATTTAGCAGTTTGTCATGCTTACATACCCATACATCCATTTTATAATTTTATGACATTAGATCTTATTAAAATTGGAGACGCATCCCATTCAATTCCTTAAAACTCAGGTGTTAAGGGGAGGGAAAGCCTGCTATATAGATAGACCAGAGAAGCTAGAGACAGGCGATGTGAGACAATCTAACACGCTCCCTGGAGCACATTGCCCGCAGAGGGAGGCTAAGGTGAGCGCAACCCAACTCCTCTAGCCCAAAGTTAGGCTCTGGCCTGACTCTGATACCATATTAAAATTGGAGACGCAGCCCATTGACGGGCGATGTGGGACAATCCAACACGCCCCCTGGAGCACATTGCCCGCGGAGGGAGGCCAAGTGAGCACACCCCAACTTCTCCAGCCCCAAGTTAGGCTCTGGCCTGACTCTGATACCATATTGAAATTGGAGACGCAACCTATTCAGCTCCTTAAAACCCAGGTGTTAAGGAGAGGGACAGCTTGCTATATAGATAGACCAGAGAAGCTAGAGATGGGCAATGTGGGACAATCCAACAGATGTGTTGCATGTAGTTACAAAGTTCCTACTATTTCATTCAGTTTTAGTTAAATACTATATATATTTATGTGGGTCTTAGTTAAGTAATTGTATAAATAGCAACCAAACTATACAAGGAGCATTACCCAGGTATCACAACCATTCTTTTCTCTCTTTTTTTGTCAAAAAAAGTGGTATCCTACCTTTTGCCGACTAATCCAACTTTCTGCCCATTAGAGCTATAAATAAGTCTAACCAAAAAATAGATTGTTCAAATTTGGCTCGCTAAAATAAATAAAGTGCTATAATTGCATTGCATATCTGGAATGGTTAAATTAGTTTTCCCTGAGATAATGATCTAATGATATTTTTGCCTGATGTCAATTCAGCTTGCCCTGTAAGCTTCGAGTTTCAAAACTACACCATCCTCACTACCCGATGCAAAGGACCACAGTACCCACCAAATGCCTGTTGTCCAGCTTTCAAAGAATTTGCTTGCCCTTTCGCAGATGTGTTGAATGACTTAACAAATGACTGTGCCACCCAAATGTTCAGTTACATTAACCTCCATGGGAAATACCCTCCAGGCCTCTTCGCCAGCGTGTGCCGGGAAGGGAAGGACGGACTTTCATGCAAAGCAGAATCCCCAACCCCAACAGAGTTGGCCAATTCCAATAATGGGAGTCAGATTGTAAATCCATCCCTGCTGCTTGCGCTCTCAGTGGGCTTCCTAGTGTTGTTATTGTGGTGGTTCTGAAGGCTTCAACATCATTTTCTTCTAATATTTATATTTTCCCATTTTTTTTAAAATGATAATCATGGGAAACACAAAGGCGTTGGATAGTAATATAGGACAGAAATTAGGGTTTAGAATTTATTTATAGCTATTTTATATATTTTTTTTTAATTTTTAGGATTATTTTTAATCATTTTTGTAATTATTAATTGGCTTAATGTATTAGAGTAGCAGACTTTGGCATATGAATATTGACTAATCAGAATATTTCTCTCGTGGTTTCTTCTCTCTCAAGTTTTTCTCTCCCTTGCTCCCCCTTTCTTTCTCGGATTCTCTCTTCTTCCTTTCTCTCTTTCTTCTCCTCTTTCTTCTATTCTCTTTATCTCCTATTGGTCCTGCACCACATAGCTTCTGAACAAATGTTTACTGCAAAATAGAATTCTTGGGCTTTTACAATATCTCTGTCATTGAAACAAAAAAAGAAGGGAAATTTGAGGTGGTCTGTATCCTATGCTGAAATTCAACTGAAGGCTATATAATTGGATTGCATGGATATTGTTTGTGCCAAACAAAACAGGGCACATTGGACAAGTTGAGATTGAAGTATTATTCATGCAAGTTTGTTTTACAGATAGTAGTTTACCTAAACTTTATACTATACATAAAAGTTCATCTGCATGGCATATATATAATTTATGCCATTTATCATACACCAATATACAGGGATTACAACAAATGAATTCTGATTCAAGGAGCTCACTCTTCAAAACTAAGGATACATGGGATTCATAGTTTCATGTAATAAAATGTAATGGTTTTGCCTGATAAATGAGAACAGTTCATTGTCTTTGCAAACTCAAAAGTAACTTATCTAAAGATTTCTGGTGCAGAAGAGTTGGACATTTTTACCATATGAGGCTGCGTCTAGACTTGTGTCGAAATTGCTTCTTTGTAATGCACCAGGAATCAGGGAAAGTGCTCAACTGTATTAACACAAAGAAAATGCATCTACGTCATGAATTGATTGTAGTGCAAGGAATTTATATCCAATCCCTTAACTTCAAAGAGAGGTGTTAAATAGGTTGTATCAGGCTGGCACAAAACGTTTATAAACAGGCTTAGTCGTGCTTCGTGCCAAAACTAACACAATCCATTAGGCACGACAAACAAGTACTGGCCCTGGGCCCGACACTACTCATGCTTGGACCTGGCCGGGCCTGTATGCCGTGCCAACACTACTGGACTGGAAGGGTGGGTCTAGCATGACATGGTTCCGTGCCATATTGTGCTTGCCCATAAATGGGCCTAGGCCAGCCTGACCCATTTTACACTTCTAACTTTGAACCTAAAAGTCAACTTGACAAGGTCTACCATCCATGTCAACTCAAGATCTAATCATGCAGTCAAATCAATCTTAAGGTTCTTAGAACCTACATCATAATTTCTTTCTTGCCTAAATATTGCTCCAGTCCAGAATTCTATCGTTTACTCAATCAGATCTCTAATGGGAAGAAGTGTGTGGAGAATATCTCTTGTAGATTAACAAAGTTCTAATTTATCAACAATATGAATGGGCATGCATCGATATATAGCAACATGGGTGATCTGTGCATGTCCAACATGTTTGGTGATATAGAACAGAAGCTTACATTGCTGAAAAGTTTTGCCCCTGACCATGCAGATTCTTCCTCATGAGGAGGAATAGTTCTGATTCCACTGAACACGGATGGGGAAAGAATTTGATACGTCATAAAAACGTTCTACTTGAATCAGATAACTTAAACACGTGTCGAAAAGCTAGTTTTCTTTACTGAGGTGTACTTCGGTATACCGAGCTCGGAACTATTGAATGACGAAGCAACAAAAAGAGTGACGAAAGTCTCATGATTACATTGCTATAACCTGACAGGCGGTGAGCCCTAGCCCTGCCAAAAGGAGCTACAGGCTTGAAAAACCATTTCTACACGTACACGTGTAAAGGGAGCCGTAAACTATGAAAAATGATGTGAACAGGATACCCACCGGCTGTCAGACAAATTAAACCGCCTCTTCAACACTATAAACACTGCAAAGAAGGTATGAAAAATGATCTGCATCAAAATTACATTTTATTAAAGGGCTAAACCTTTGATCAAACAAAAAAAAAGACTAATTTAACCATCGGAGAGGTTACCACCGGAACCTTTCCCGGTGGCTTTTTATAGATCATTTCTTTTAAGGTATTCGGTGACGGACGATTCCATGGCAAGCCAAAATTAGCTGCATCAGAATTCCTTGGAGTTCCTTCTCTAACCTTTCTGGAAAAGACAGTTCAAAAACAAAGTCAAAAGATTCAATTCAACATTTAGATGCCATCACATTTCAATTATAAATTTTATGCTGTGCATTTTGTATAATTATTTCTTTAATTATCTTTTTGATGCCATTTGATTCAAAAGATTTCCATTTACTCTCTCGTCTCATACCCTTGTCACAACAAACAGAAATAGTTTGTGTGGATAACTGGTTTCTACCTGCAAGTCCTGGTAAACAAGCTCTCTCCAGCCAAAACCTTTCTTGTACCAACCATCATCACCTGTTAATTCGGCAGCTTGGCAATGGTCCATGCAAAGTGCCACTGCCTGTTGCAAACCCATTGCACGCCTGTATGTACCACAGGACACATAAGAATTTTTAACCAGATTATAATAAATTAGAGTTTTACGAGACATAGTATTTTAATCATTGAATGACTAATGAATTAAAGACAAAATGATTCAAAAAAACTTTATGTTTGTTTGGTTAAACGATGTAAAAGTACTGTTTGAATTAAATAGTTGAGTGTTTAGATAAACTATTAAAAAATGCTTATATTGGTTTGTTGAACGGTGTAAAAGTCAAATTAAAACTTTATAATGGATTTAAATAATTTAATGAACAAAATTAGATTTATCAGTTTAATTTAAATTATACTTATAAAAATATTATGACTAATAAATATGATTTGAAATTTCATATTAATGCGTTTGTTAAAACCTCGATAACATTTGCCGAATATAAAAGGAGAAAAGCAACAACAAAACCCTTAGGGAATTGAAAGTGTGCATCTTCTTTCGAGATCGCGGGCTTTGGAGACAGGAGATAGAAAATAATCCACCCCCGCCCGGCAGTGAAAGTGAAAAGCAGCTATCAAACCTTTTCTTGTTTTTTCCCCCTTTCTACATAGAAAAGGGTCAGAATCTTTTGAAAATAATGACTTGAGCAAAGCAAGGCTTGTCCACTGTGTGAATCCCAATTGATTTGTTTTTGCCCCCAGCTGTAACCAACAACCTCTGATTACATTCTCTACTTGATGAGAGACATTAAAGTGCCCTTTGAAAGAGAAATTTCAGACCTCATGTCTAAGGAAAATCTACACAAGCTACAAGTGACAATTCATTGATCTTACATACACCCTTTTTAATAATTTTTTCAATTTCACATTATTTTTCTCTATTTTTTCAAAAGTTTTTTTTTTTTAATAGCAAGTATAATTTTTAGCAGAGTGATATCTTTGGACAAGAGAATTATAGAGATTTCTTCAAAATACGCTTTTGATAATAAAAACAAATTAAAAATATATCTCTTCAAGATATATTTTAAGCGAGAACATGAATTTAAAAAATAAAGTATAAAAAAAAAACACGAAATGAAAAATTTTGTTTTAAAAAATATATGTGAAGGATAAAAAACTTCACTTCATTGGCATGCACATATAACACAAATTCAAAGAATGATAGAAAAGAAAATATGAATCACGTGCAATGCACGAATGGCTTAGACTACTATTGCAACAATTACAATTGCAACTGTCTTATATACAGACAATCAATTGAAAAGAACTAGCAGGACTGATATAGCGTTGGGACCAGTTTTACTACTTTATGATCTTTATATAAAAGCAATTGTGAATTGAGGCTAGTTAGGTTAGTAATTCATGATTTTTTTTTCTTAAAAAAGAGGTCATGATTCATGTAGCTGATTCCAAATCGTTGGGATAAAACTTTGGTGAGTTGATTTTTACATTGAGAGTATCTGAAATTTCTAGGAAGCTTTTACATGTTACTTGCACTTGAAAATAAAATAAGTATTCATCAACTAAACTACAGAAAGAGATAAACCCAATATCATATCATGATATACAAACGCATTTTCATTTGTGGTTATTTTTCTAACTTTTCAAGTAAAATAGTTCGTAGCACTAAACATGAGCCATGATTTTATTGTATTCCTCTACCATGCTACAGCCCCTCACAGACAACAGCCTATACCAATTTTTGGCAGCAGAACTTGATTCTACATCATTTTATCAAATGGCTACTAAAACAATTTTCTTGGTTTTCAAGAATATCCAAAAGGAAAGTTTTAGGAGAATGCTCCACTAAAGGGCAAACCCAGTGCACGAGGCTCCTGCCACTGCACAAGGCTCCACTAAATCTAATTATAAAATAACCAGAATGCAGAAGATGGAGACTTACACTCCTGCAATGCGTGGCTGGAATAGAATCTCGCCTGTTTGGAAACGTTCTTCCGATAGATTAAAACAACCTTCTGCTTCAACTTCAAATGATGCTTGCGTATCTTTTGACAGCTTAGATTCATAATCAAGAGCAACATAACATAGGTTCTGTTAGTTCATTCAACCACGAAAACATCAGGCAACTTGTACCAAAATGTCTCACATGAAAACTCAAGTTGAAAGAGTACTATACAGAGTAACAGAATTGAAGTCAGACATGTACTGAAAAGAAACAAGCTCATTAATCTTTGAGTGTTATTTGTTGGAGAATCTATACTTGTTCATTAGCACACCCAAAAAATAAATAAATAAACGGAAAGGATAGAAAAGGGACCTTTTGTTGGATGATCTAGATATTCGTAGGTTCCAGACATGTGAATTGTGAGTTCAGTTCCTCCCGTGAAAGGTTCACGGGCATGTTATTGCCATGTTATTTAGAAGTGCTCTGGAGCATAGAAAATCCACTTAAAATTTGATTGCAGCATTCATTTCTTTAAGCATATGAGACTACAAATAAACTCAGACTAATGGGGCTTTGTGGCCAAGATATGTACTCAAAAGTTATGACTGAAAATTGGTTAGGTGTCAGGTGAATTGGATTGAATCATACACCATCCACCCATCTATTAGGGGACAATCTGAAACAAAAACACAAATCAATCTCCAAAACAAGTTTATAAAATTTTTAACAAAATAAATAAATAAAAACTGCATTGATCCACTATATAGTGAGGTTTTCGTGGGTCAGATTATAACTGCCAATTTTTACCAAGGCTAGAAGGTTTTGAATTGTCAATAAGTGTTCACCACAATTTGAAGGTGAACATGTGCATGCTTCAGGATTAAGATCTTGGCTTGGGCATTTATTCTAGGATCCAAGATTGTAAGCCCTGTGAAACTCATGTCCGCAGGTACACTTGACTGCCTGAGATCAAAACTAATGGAAAAGAAGGAAGAAGAGAAATTCCTTCTGTGAAAAGTCGAGGAATTCTGATGGTATCTCGAGGCAAAGATCATTGATATAAAAGAAATATGTATGCCTCTCTCTAAAAATAAAAAAATAAAAAAGTTTAATGTGGTCAACTGAGATATAACAGTCCATCTCATCATATTAACAGGAACTGAATAAAATGCATTCCAACAATATCTTAGATCTTTTGATAATCCACTGGAAACAGACATTTTCTTCACTGAACTAAATTTAAGAACCAATAAAGAATAACCAATTCACTATGTATGCCTGAGCCAAACTCAATCAAATGACCTTAAACCACTGATATTATAGAATCTAAACACTTCTTTTGATATATTACAAACTTTTTCTAACTCTTCTGAAGCATGTGATAGATTAAGTACTAGATGATTAATCAAAAAACATGCTTCAGTGTACAAGCAATCAAATGGTGACTCTTTATTCCGTTGCAGGATGTCACATTTTCGCTATATGCTGACTAACAAGTAACACAGTGGCCAAATTTTCCTCTTAATAAGAAGAAAGTGAAGGAAAATCTGAGTCTGCAACAACATCAATACCTCTTTCAATAAACGCACAGTGTACAGTGACTCAAAATTTATATTTTTCTGTCGCATCAGATCCCTAAGGAATCCGGTAAGCTTCAATGCTCCCATTCCCACAACTTCCACACCGACCTTGCGCATTATTTTACCATGTAAAACTGTAAAACAGATACACAAGGTCATTTTGATGCACGATTAGGGAACGGAGAACCAAAAAAAGAGCAAGAAATAGAGAATATACACCAAACACTACTTTTTACATACTCAAGAGTACAAATGTGAGAGAGATATTGACTGGATTACCAACAACAATTACAAAGAATAAGGAGAAGTTCATCATCTGTGAAAATGGAATTATGGATGCAAACAGAGAATACTTAGCTGCTACTAAAGGCAACAATAGAAAGGTTCAGTCTAAGCATCACATGTGGCTTTAGGAAATTAATAAAAAGGGGCAGTCCTAGTGCACGAGGCTCCGGCCACAGGACACTGCATGGTTAGATCAGGGGCGTCTCAACACATTCAGAGGCCTAAAGCAAAATCATAAAATAAGGCTTTTTTTATTTATTAAAATTTTATAAATTTTTTATTTAAAATTTATTTTTTTAGCTTTTTGATATGCAAAATTACTAATTAAATTCACAATATTTTCTGATTTATTTTTATTATTTGTAAAAAAATTCTCAAGAGCTCCTTTTTGAGATTGTATTAAATTTTCAATTCTTTTCTTTTTTTGAAGTTTTGAATAACTAGATTCATATTTTCGAGTTGACATAAAAAAATTTTTGATATACAAAAAATTAAAATGTATCTATAACAATTATTTTATATATTTTTAATAACTAATGCAAAATTAATAATCAAATATTCAATGAGCCAATTACAGTAAACAAAATAGAGACAATCTAATTATATATGTCTTAAAAGATAATATAAATTTTAAATTAAAAAATTTAAAGTTAAAACAATAGAACCTGATTATGGAGCAATTTAGTCTTCAGATTCAGCAAACATAAAAGAAGTTAATCAAAATTTTCAATACTTCACGGCTCACGCACAACAACTTGCTAACTCCAAATGGTTTCAATTGCAAAACGCCAAAATCCAATACAGTAAACAAAACAAAGCCAATAAAATAATGCGGCGGCGCGGATAGGGCCTTGTGCAAGAAAAAAAAAGAAGAGAAAAGTAGGATTATAAAATAAAGAAGAAAGACGGCTCTCTGCTGAAGCAAACAAGGGAAGAGAAGGGTGCGGAGAGCAAGAACCAGGAAAAGAAAAGAGGCGACTGGGCGCTGAACAGAGAAAGGAAGAAAAGAAAAAAGAAAAGAAGAAAAGAGAGATGCTTAGGAGCCGTTGCCAAAATACCAGGTCGCAGAGTATTTTTCAGAAAATATAACAGGTTGTTAGGTTGCAGAATTCTTTTTAGACTTAAAGAAAGAATTTTATAAATAAAAAATAAGAACGTTAATTATTGAAAAAAGTAAAATGAGATAAACGAGAAGATAATAAATACTATCAAAAAGTAGTTATTAGGTGATAGTTGTATAATAAAAGAGAGAAATTAAGAAGACGAAAAGATTTATTTATTTTATTATAATAAATATATTTTTTTAAATATAAAAAAAAATTATGAGGCCTAAAAAATTAAGAGCCTAAAGCTAGGGTTTTAGTGGCCTTACCCTTCAGCCGCCCCTGGGTTAGATGTACACAGCCTTACCCGTGAGTGGAGAGGCTGTTTCTATCACTCAAACCCCTCTCGCCTCCAATTCAAAATGGAGTAAACTTATTGTTATTGTCTCTCTTTTCTCCTTCTTCTGGACTTGTCTTAATGTTCATCACCGTACGCTGCCTTTTACATCTTGTATTTTGTTTTCTCCGATGAGCAAATTACTTTCAAAAATAACAACTATTGCAACAGAAAATTAAATTGAATTGTTGGTTGTATAGATTCAAACCATATCATCACAACTTTTCACTTATTGTCCATATGCTAGTAGTTATATTATATCTGATATTTATGTCCCATTTCAGGCACTTCAGCGATTCACTGGTTTGATGCTGTCCAGGAAAAGATTGAGAAGAGGAGTATCCGATGTTTTGCAAGAAAAGTGATATGTTTCATGGTCAAACTTCTTGCATTTATTCGTAGCCTACCATTCGAAAGTTGGAGAAGGCAGAACAACATTCATCCATCCAATGTGATTGAGGACAAACCAGACAGCCATTCACCTGATGCTGAAGCTGTCAGTGAGGAAGATCGTGTCCTTCCATGTGTGCAGCGTCTTCAGAGAGTTGAGAAATTATTGGAAGAACTTTGTAACAAGCCTGCTGAAATTCCTTTGGAGAAGGAACAACTGCTTCAGCAATCATTGGATAGGATAAAATCAATTGAGTCTGACCTTGAGAAAACAAAGAGAGTAAGCATTATCCTACGTAGTTGAGATGTCTCAAAATTTAAAGCTTAATTACATTGATAAATTATCATGCTTCTTAGTACATGCTACAGTAATGAAACAACTGGATATTACAGAGGAGTTGCAAAAACTGCAGGAGTCCAAATGTCGTGTAAGTCACTTCAGTTTATTTTTGTATTACCTGTGATACGTTTTGATTAATTGCTAACACTGCTTATTGTGGTAATGTTGATTTGAACTCAAGAACCATGTAGATATTTTTTTAACAACATATTCCATTTGTTTCACTTTTTCTGAATTTAAACCATTCCATGGACAATTTGATGGGTTAGTTTGCTAGTACCTTAAGCTGAACTCTTCTGCTCTGTTTCAAGTTTTGCAGTAATGAGGGAAGAAAGGGAAAATAAAAAATGGTCATTCCTTCCAAACACTGACAGGAAAGAGGAGTTTTAACCATGCTCCTGTTCCCAAATGCTTTTTCTTTTCTCATCATTGCATTCATAGTCCAGTCTTTCTTGGACAAAATATGACACTGGTGGGATTTCTTGTTGCAGCAACGAGGGTTATTCTGTTGAATTCTTGAAGATCAAATTCAAAAAAGCTACACATGCAGACTAGCATGGAGGTTGATGCATAGAAGAACAACAAAACAAGAAGTAAAAAAAAAACGAAAGAAAAGGAGTGAGCCTCTCCGAGGGTGTGATTAGTAATGGTACATATCCATGGAAGAACAGGACAGATGATTATTTTCCTTTTTTCAATCCTTTTTAACTCAGATACGAGACGGTGTACAGAAGAGAGGAAAATGAAGAAGAAGAAAAAAAAAAAAAGCTTAATGCGAAATTTTACAGTGGCATCTTTTGTTTCCTTTTCCGTTGAAGTAACTGCGGCATTCTTTCCACTCAACAG
Source organism: Nyssa sinensis (assembly GCA_008638375.1). Classification (NCBI taxonomy): domain Eukaryota; kingdom Viridiplantae; phylum Streptophyta; class Magnoliopsida; order Cornales; family Nyssaceae; genus Nyssa; species Nyssa sinensis. The sequence goes on from CM018046.1 coordinate 56,947,113, forward strand.
ACTCCAAGCAGTAAATTGGATTTGAAATTTGCTCTGGAAAATGGTAAATGAAATTCTGAAAAAGAACCTGGGGTTATGCTTCCTGAGATTCAACAAGTCGGTATTTCTTGTCCCGTGGCTTACGACATGTTATTCATTAGTCTTAGGTGTATCGCACTCGAGCATTAAATATGTTAGCATGTTGATTTGTCTGATGCTCATGCGTCTCGGTGTAAACCGTGCAATGAATCAGACTAATGAATAATTTTTCATGACTTACAATTAATCACGTTGCTTTTCCAGGCCCATCCATAGCTGAAAAATAGTTTAGAATGATTAATTTCCTGCTATTTTTTTGTGATCATCAAGCCCTTCTTGTAATCTTCTTGGATGTTACTCCATGAGTTGATCCTTTCAAACACCATGGTCACGAGATAAAAGTTTTGTTTTGTTCTGATTTTTTTTGGTTGGTTAAGTCAAGACTTTATAGGGTTTGGCACTTACAGCTACAGCTGTGTGGTTGGACCTTAAAATGCCACCCACCACTGCCAACCCAAAAGGTGGGGTTTCATCATTTCATCTGCCACCAACCTTTTGATTCCTGAATACCACATTGTAATACTGATGTTTAATTTTAACGAAAAGAAAAACAACTAATAATGTTTAAAACATTGATTGAAAAAAGGAAAAAAAAAATTAAACAGTGATACTTTTTTGTCTCAAATTTTGGTATTAAATTTTGTATTTCAAATAATGTGTTATTGAATTATTGAGGGTGCTTTAGTTATATTATAAATATTTTACCAATTATGTAATAACACATTATTTGAGATATAATTTTTGGTATAAAAATTTGGATCATGCAACATTATTCTAATATTATTATTCAGGGTTCAAATTTCTGTTAAAACAAGAGATGTGAGTTAGTAAAAATGTTAATACAAAAGGCTTTAAAATAAATGTAAATAAAAGAATATCACTGTTCCTCTTTTTTATTTTATTTGGAAATTAATGCTATTCTTTTCTTTCATTCAATCACCTTTGTAATTCTTTTTATGGTAAGAATTAGTTTCTTTTTCTCATTTAAGTAAAAACGCGAAAACTTGGCTAAAGTCTAAAAGTGGAAAATAATGGTGTTTACATGAGAAAAAAAGTCTAAGTTAGACGATAGTACTGTATTAATGTTACTGTGATATGAGTATTGTAACGAAATTAGCATGAATTCACAAAAATAATACATTATAATAGCGATAATACGGTGCTACCCTCTTATTGGAGTGATTCTGCCAAAGGGTCAATGGAGTGATTCATTTAATTAAACTTAACCTAATTTAATGAAGCAAAGCATGTAGGAGAAATCAGATGTTATGGAGAGAGTTGACGCGGTTTGGAGAAAAAAACCCATTTTGCGTATGTTGCTGTACTCCTTGTTCTTGTATCTCACTATGTGGTGGAATAGATATATAGATATAGGTATATATAATATACACACACACACATATATATATATACATATATTAGCTTAATTACATTTTGTTCCCTTATAGTGGTCCATTTTTTTTACATAGATTCTTTGTGCTTTAAAATATAATATTAATATTCTATAATTCTGAGTGAAATATAATTGTTATTTTTTCAGAACAATTCTGTGTTTTTTCCTAAAATATTCTATATTATACTACTTTTATAATTAATTTTTTTTATAAAAAAATGAGAAATAATTTATTCACGTTAATAAAACAAATTAATATCATTTATTAAATATAATAATTTTTTCTGTCATGTTCTAGAATTTGAAGAATCATTATATAATGTACTGTGTAGTTTTTAAATTACTCTTTTTCTGTTATAAATTTGATATGTTTTAACTACTAGCTGTAAAAGAAGGTTAGTGTTGTAAAATTATCCTACCTACTCCACTATGAAAGTATTATCTGTTAGCTTTCTTAAAAAAACCACCATATCTAGTTTAGAGATAGATTCCTTTTGAAATATTTTTTAAATACAAAAGTTCATTATCTTTTTACAAATTAATAAATTAGATAAGATTCTATTATATAGATCTTATAATAGAATGAAAAATACTTATAAAAATAACAATGCGGGAGAGAGAAAAAAAAAGATATTGCTTGGCTAGTCAAGCATAAACTAGTTCATAAATCTTAACTAAGGGTATGTTTGGAAAATGTTAAAACTGGTTCTATAGAATACATATAAATTAATTTTAAATTTTTTACTATTTGTTAAGTGTCTTTTAAATAGTATATTAGTTCATGTCTGATCTAAAAAAATACTTAAAATCTGAATAAAGTCATAATAAAAAAGAGTTGATTTTCTTAACAATCATATAAATTAATGAGAGTAGTTCTATCCTGATTCAATTTGAAGAATTTTCAAATAGTCTAAATTTTTGTGTTTGTCTATTTGTGGGATTGTCGACCTAAACCAAGGAGTTATAGATGGTGTAACAAGAAAATATATCAAAAAAATCTATCTCGTTTATATGTATTTGGTTGATTTATTACTTCAATTTGTTTTATTTGGAAAAATGATAATTTTTTTATTTAAGAATGGCCAAAACTTATAGGGAAAATATAATTAACTATTTTTTGAACGTGTAAAAAGTGCAATGACTTGTATTTAGTGGGTGGACTCTGGTTTGATAATTGCTCGTTTCTCCTTACAGGATTAGCTTTAGACAAGGGGAAGGAAGAGATCTGTCGGAAAAGGTTATTGTTGTTGATTCTCACAGGAACAGGAAACAAAGAAAGATTAAAATGAAGTGGAATCGCTCTTACTGCTCCTCTTCTGCAATTCTCTTTCTATTTTTGTTCCTCTTCACCCGCCTCTCTGCTGGTTCTGCTTCTGCTTCCGCTTTCATTTCAGGTGTGTGAAGTCAAATACTATTTATATCATTCTCACTCGTTCTCTCTCCCTCTTTCTCTTTCTCTTTCTCGATATGTATATTTATGTATATATTTATGTGTTTATGATGCAGATTGTATTTTTGGATTGCGCGCTTCAACCAGCCGGAATCTCCTTCAGGCCAAGAAAGGTTTCTTTTCTTTCTATCATTCACACCTTCCTCTTTATTTTTATTTTTTTCCTTTTCATTTGAAATTAGTTGTGATTATATTTTTAATGCGTATATCTACCGGATTCATGAGCTCAAATTTCAGCTTGCTTGTTGCCCCCTTTTTTTGGGGGGGCTTCTGATAGAATAAAATGCATGGAATTTTGTTTTATTTTTCTTGTATTTATTTGAAGTGCAATATTAGATATTTGATGCCAAATGCATTTGATTGATTAAAGTGTTAACTAGTTTAGAGCTTGCCCGGAGTGAGAAATTCAGATTTCAAACTCTCCAAGTCTTTTAGAAATCATCACATCACATCACAAATTCTTAAATGTTCTGTGAATTTGATCACTCTTTATTACAAGTGGGAGTCCATCTGTAATTTTCTGGCATCTTCCTCAATTTAATGAGATATATAGCTCTAAGGGGAAGCATCTAACCACAAAAAGGCTACTTTGACTAGCTTTATTAGGTTGGTTTAAGTGCATTTATTCATGAACTGGTTAATGGCAAGTGCTTATTTAGTTGAATGGTCAAGGACAACCTGTATTATTATTATTATTTTTTTATGGATATGATTAGGATTTTTTTGGGATTTGGTTACTTAATCATTTGCTATTTTGAAATTCTGAGTTGTTATTTATTGTTTTCGGGTATAATGCGTTTGGATTAATAACTATTTATCACATTAATATATGATTTACATATTTTGTGTAAATGTGACAAATGTTTATTGGTCTGAGTGCACTGCATTAGAAATAATGAAGAATTTTTCTCTTTATACCTTAAGGTCTTGTTAAAATTTTCAAATTACTCTTCAAAATAGAGGGAGAGAGAATCACACTACTTTAAATTGATAATATCATATGGGTCACTTACTTTCACTATAGTTCATAAATTAGACAATTTTTAGGGGATTGCAAAGCAGTTGCAGCACACTAGTAAAAGTGCTGGCATGGGATCTAAAGGGGATGGGTGAAGTTAGGGATTTGATCAATGTTATCAAGAATACGGATCGTTATGGTACGTGAAACAAGTACGGAAGCATAGATCGTCAATTTTATGGAATATGGTACGTGGAGGGTAGGCTTGTACGGATTACTTTGTTGAAACTAAAAGATCGTCAATTTTATGGAATATGGTACGTGAAGGGTAGGCTTTTACAGATCACTTTATTGAAACTAAATATGTTTGTTCGGAACGTGAATATTTTTAATAAAATACATAAATATATACTAGCAAAATTCTAACTCATAATAAAATAAAAATTATTATGTATGTTGATTGAAGTACAAGTGTTTATGCATATATGCGTGTGTTTGCAAAATTTGTGTTGTCTTATGATATTTTAAAGTAGAATGCCAATTCTTACATTCCAGATCGCGAACGATTCATGATTTGGATCGTATGATTTGAATCGCAATTCGTTCTAGATTACGAACAATTCATGATTTTAATTGTATGATCCAAATCGCAATTCACTAAGAAAGGCAAATTGTGGTTTGACTCTTACAGTCTGTTACAAAAACATTCACATTGGATTGTATAGAATGTCATAAACGATGACCATTTAGCAGTTTATCATGCTTACATACCCATACATCCATTTGATAATTTTATGACATTAGATCTGTTGCATGGGGTTACAAAGTTCCTACTATTTCGTTCAGTTTTAGTTAAATACTATATATATTTACGTGTGTAGGACTCAAAAATTGCTCTGATATCAAATGTAGAATTTAAAATCACAAACACAATTATGGCAGCCACAATTCGGCTACTCTCACGTTGCAGGTTCTCGGCTCACAACCTCTTTTTCTAGCTATCACTTATTATTTTTGTGGCTTATAACTCAATGTGACAGAGACCCATATATATAACATTGACTCTAAGTCCTATATTAATTAGGATATCTAATCTCATACAAACTAGTATATCTTATTTAACACTAATAAGAAAACTAACTCTCATTAGAATATTAGTCCAACTACAATTAGAACTACCCAAAAAAACTTCAAATATTATTAGGACTCAATAAATCAAATTAAGAAACTTTCTAAAATTTATGGGCTTGGTTTAATTGGCCAACAATGTGGGTCTTAGTTAAGTAATTCTATAAATAGCAACCAAACTATACAAGGAGCATTCCCCAGGTATCACAGCCATTCTTCTCTCTTTTTTGGTCAAAGAAAGTGATATTCTAACTTTTGCCGAACTAATTCACTTCCAGACTTCCTGCCCGTTAAAACTATAAATAAGTTTAACCGAGTAATGAATTATTCAAACTTAACTTGTTAAAATAAATAAAGTGCTACAATTGCATTGCATATCTGGAATGGTTAAATTAGTTTTCCCTGAGATAATAATCTAATGATATTTTTGCCTGATGTCAATTCAGCTTGCCCTGTAAACTTCGAGTTTCTTAACTACACCATCTTCACTACCCGATGCAAAGGACCACAGTACCCACCAAATGCCTGTTGTCCAGCTTTCAAAGAATTTGCTTGCCCTTATGCAGATGTGTTGAATGACTTAACAAATGACTGCGCCACCACCATGTTCAGTTACATTAACCTCCATGGGAAATACCCGCCGGGCCTCTTCGCCAGCGTGTGCCGGGAAGGGAAGGACGGACTTTCATGCAAAGCAGAATCCCCAACCGCAACAGAGTTGGCCAATTCCAATAATGGGAGTCAGATTGTAAATCCATCCCTGCTGCTTGTGCTCTCAGTGGGCTTCCTAGTGTTGTTATTGTGGTGGTTCTGAAGGCTTCAACATCATTTTCTTCTAATATTTATATTTTCCCATTTTTTTTCAAATGATAATCATGGGAAACACAAAGGAGTTGGTTAGTAATATAGGACGGAAATTAGGGTTTAGAATTTATTTATAGCTATTTTATATATTTTTTTTTATTTTTAGGATTATTTTTAATCATTTTTGTAATTATTAATTGGCTTAATGTATTAGAGTAGCAGACTTTGGCATATGAATATTGACTAATCAGAATATTTCTCTTGTGGTTTCTTCTCTCTCAAGTTTTTCTCTCCCTTGCTCCCCCTTTCTTTCTCGGATTCTCTCTTCTTCCTTTCTCTCTTTCTTCTCCTCTTTCTTCTATTCTCTTTATCTCCTATTGGTCCTGCACCACATAGCTTCTGAACAAATGTTTACTGCAAAATAGAATTCTTGGGCTTTTACAATATCTCTGTCATTGAAACAAAAAAAGAAGGGAAATTTGAGGTGGTCTGTATCCTATGCTGAAATTCAACTGAAGGCTATATAATTGGATTGCATGGATATTGTTTGTGCCAAACAAAACAGGGCACATTGGACAAGTTGAGATTGAAGTATTATTCATGCAAGTTTGTTTTACAGATAGTAGTTTACCTAAACTTTATACTATACATAAAAGTTCATCTGCATGGCATATATATAATTTATGCCATTTATCATACATCAATATACAGGGATTACAACAAATGAATTCTGATTCAAGGAGCTCACTCTTCAAAACTAAGGATACATGGGATTCATAGTTTCATGTAATAAAATGTAATGGTTTTGCCTGATAAATAAGAAAAGTTCATTGTCTTTGCAAACTCAAAAGTAACTTATCTAAAGATTTCTGGTGCAGAAGAGTTGGACATTTTTACCATATGAGGCTGCGTCTAGACTTGTGTCGAAATTGCTTCTTTGTAATGCACCAGGAATCAGGGAAAGTGCTCAACTGTATTAACACAAAGAAAATGCATCTACGTCACAAATTGATTGTAGTGCAAGGAATTTATATCCAATCCCTTAACTTCAAATAGAGGTGTTAAATAGGTTGTATCAGGCTGGCACAAAACGTTTATAAACAGACTTAGTCGTGCTTCGTGCCAAAACTAACACAATCCATTAGGCACGACAAACAAGTACTGGCCCTGGGCCCGACACTGCTCATGCTTGGACCTGGCCGGGCCTTTATGCCAAGCCAACACTACTGGACCGGAAGGGTGGGTCTAGCATGACATGGTTCCGTGCCGTATTGTGCTTGCCCATAAATGGGCCTGGGCCAGCCTGACCCATTTTACACCTCTAACTTTGAACCTAAAAGTCAACTTGACAAGGTCCACCATCCATGTCAACTCAAGATCTAATCATGCAGTCAAATCAATCTTAAGGTTCTTAGAACCTGGATCATAATTTCTTTCTTGCCAAAATATTGCTCCAGTCCAGAATTCTATCGTTTACTCAATCAGATCTCTAATGGGAAGAAGTGTGTGAAGAATATCTATTGTAGATTAACAAAGTTCTAATTTATCAACAATATGAATGGGCATGCATCGATATATAGCAACATGGGTGATCTGTGCATGTCCAACATGTTCGGTGATATAGAACAGTAGCTTACATTGCTGACAAGTTTTGCCCCTGACCATGCAGATTCTTCCTCATGAGGAGGAATAATTCTGATTCCACTGAACACGGATGGGGAAAGAATTCCTTGGAGTTCCTTCTCTAACCTTTCTGGAAAAGACAGTTCAAAAACAAAATCAAAAGATTCAATTCAACATTTAGATGCCATCACATTTTAATTATAAATTTTATGCTGGGCATTTTGTATAATTATTTCTTTAATTATCTTTTTGATGCCATTTGATTCAAAAGATTTCCATTTACTCTCTTGTCTCATACCCTTGTCACAACAAACAGAAATAGTTTGTGTGGATAACTGGTTTCTACCTGCAAGTCCTGGTAAACAAGCTGTCCCTCCAGCCAAAACTACAGTCTTGTACCAACCATCATCACCTGTTAATTCGGCAGCTTGGCAATGGTCCATGCAAAGTGCCACTGCCTGTTGCAAACCCATTGCACGCCTGTATGTACCACAGGACACATAAGAATTTTTAACCAGATTATGAAATGCTAACAAAGGAAAAACTTAACAAATATGGGACATCATTATACAAGTCTGATCACCTTATGGGGAAAAAAACTAATAAGAATACCTAATACTAAATATTAACAAACTAAAAGAACTGTCAACTCATATAACAACCTATATCATCGATATAAAATTAACAGTTTTGCATTGCGAGTATAATGCCGAGACATGATTCATGTAGCTGCCTCCAAATAGTTGGGATAAAACTTTGGTGAGTTGAGTTTTACATTGAGTATCTGAAATTTCTAGGAAGCTTTTACATGTTACTTGCACTTGAAAATAAAATAAGGATTCATCAACTAAACTACAGAAAGAGATAAACCTAATATCATATCATGATATACAAACGCATTTTCATTTGTGGTTATTTTTCTAACTTTTCAAGTAAAATAGTTCGTAGCACTAAACATGAGCCATGATTTTACTGTATTCCTCTACCATGCTACAGCCCCTCACAGACAACAGCCTAGACCAATTTATGGCAGCAGAACTTGATTCTACAGCATTTTATCAAATGGCTACTAAAACAATTTTCTTGGTTTTCAAGAATATCCAAAAGGAAAGTTTTAGGAGAATGCTCCACTAAAGGGCAAACCCAGTGCACAAGGCTCCTGCCACTGCACAAGGCTCCACTAAATCTAATTATAAAATAACCAGAATGCAGGGGGACGGAGACTTACACTCCTGCAATGCGTGGCTGGAATAGAATCTCGCCTGTTTGGAAACGTTCTTCCGATAGATTAAAACAACCTTCTGCTTCAACTTCAAATGATGCTTGCGTATCTTTTGACAGCTCAGATTCATAATCAAGAGCAACATAACATAGGTTCTGTCAGTTCATTCAACCACGAAAACATCAGGCAACATGTACCAAAATGTCTCACATGAAAACTCAAGTTGAAAGAGTACTATACAGGGTAACAGAATTGAAGTCAGACATGTATTGAAAAGAAACAAGCTCATTAATCTTTGAGTGTTATTTCTTGGAGAATCTATACTTGTTCATTAGCACCTCCGTCCCCCACCCAAAAAATAAATAAATAAATGGGAAGGATAGAAAAGGGACCTTTTGTTGGATGATCTAGATATTCATAGGTTCCAGACATGTGAATTGTGAGTTCAGTTCCTCCCATGAAAGGTTCACAGGTATGTTATTGCCATGCTATTTAGAAGTGCTCGGGAGCATAGAAAATCCACTTAAAATTTGATTGCAGTAATCATTTCTTTAAGCATATGAGACTACAAATAAGCTCAGACTAATGGGGCTTTGGGGCCAAGATATGTACTCAAAAGTTATGACTGAAAATTGGTTAGGTGTCAGGTGAATTGGATTGAGTCATACACGATCCACCCATCTATTAGGGGACAATCTGAAACAAAACCACAAATCAATCTCCAAAACAAGTTTATAAAATTTTTAACGAAATAAATAAAGAAAAACTGCATTGACCCACTATATAGTGAGGTTTTCATGGGTCAGATTATAACTGCCAATTTTTACCAGGGCTAAAAGGTTTTGAATTGTCAATAAGTGTTCACCACATTTTGAAGGTGAACATGTGCATGCTTCAGGATTAAGATCTTGGCTTGGGCATTTATTCTAGGATCCAAGATTGTAAGCCCTGTGAAACTCATGTCCACAGGTACACTTGACTGCCTGAGATCAAAACTAATGGAAAAGAAGGAAGAAGAGAAATTCCTTCTGTGAAAAGTCAAGGAATTCTGATGGTATCTCGAGGCAAAGATCATTGATATAAAAGAAATCTGTATGCCTCTCTCTAAAAATAAAAAATAAAAAAGTTTTATGTGGTCAACTGAGATATACCAGCCCATCTCATCATATGAACAGGAACTGAATAAAATGCATTCCAATAATATCTAAGATCTTTTGATAATCCACTGGAAACAGACATTTTCTTCACTGAACTAAATTTAAGAACCAATAAAGAATAACCAATTTACTATGTATGCCTGAGCCAAACTCAATCAAATGACCTTAAACCACTGATATTATAGAATCTAAACACTTCTTTGATATATTACAAACTTTTTCTAACTCTTCTGAAGCATGTGATAGATTAAGTACTAGATGATTAATCAAAAAACATGCTTCAGTGTAGGAGCAATCAAATGGTGACTCTTTATTCTGTTGCAGGATGTCACATTTTCTCTATATGCTGACTAACAAGTAACACAGTGGCCAAATATTCCTCTTAACAGGAAGAAAGTGAAGGAAAATCTGAGTCTGCAACAACATCAATACCTCTTTCAATAAATGCAGAGTGTACAGTGACTCAAATTTTATATTTTTCTGTTGCATCAGATCCCTAAGGAATCCCGTAAGCTTCAATGCTCCCATTCCCACAACTTCCACACCCACCTTGCGCATTATTTTACCATGTAAAACTGTAAAACAGAATACATAAGGTCATTTTGATGCATGATTAGGGAATGGAGAACCAAAAAAAGAGCAAGAAATAGAGAATATACACCAAACACTACTTTTTGCATACTCGAGAGTACAAATGTGAGAGAGATATTGACTGGATTACCAACAACAATTACAAAGAATAAAGAGAAGTTCATCATCTGTGAAAATGGAATTATGGATGCAAACAGAGAATACTTAGCTGCTACTAAAGGCAACAATAGAAAGGTTCAGTCTAAGCATCATATGTGGCTTTAGGAAATTAATAAAAAAGGGCAGTCCTAGTGCACGAGGCTCTGGCCACAAGACACTGCAAGGTTAGATTTACACAGCCTTACCCGCGAGTGGAGAGGCTGTTTCTATGACTCAAACCCCTCCCGCCACCAATTCAAAATGGAGTAAACTTATTGTTGCACTAAGGCCTGCCCTAACTTTAGGAAATCAATTGCATTTGAAAATTTTCCATACAACTTTGGTCCCACTTGTACCATACACATGCAGCCACATTCCTCACATATCAATTTTGATACTAAGAAGATATAGAAGAGAGCATTATAGCTTACTTGGAACAACAGATGTCTGGTGGAAACCAATATTAACAACAATTCCTGAAGTTTGTCTTGCCGCATACAAAGCTAAAGTCGCCTACACTTATCACAACAACCGTATTAGAAAGGCTAAGAGATAACAAGAACATAATATGCTTCGTCAGTCATTCTTGTCGAAAAACAAAAAATAAACAAACAGAGCCAAATCCAATTTAAAAATCTGAGAAAAGATATATAAATGAAATTGTCTAACTCTTCATACACCTTTAGGATGTTCATGAGAATTAAAGCTTAGTAAGTGATATTGGTCTATTGTTCATGCCTCGTAGTCTGACAGTAAATATCCCCTTGTCATATTCATGTACAAACGATGGAAAAAACAAGATTTAGATGTGAGAATACACGGCCAGCCAATTACAGAAACTCACTTGGCCGTGCAAGTTTCAACTAAAAGACAATCTAAAGAGCTAATCAAAGACCCAGGCACCATATTTGGCTACTAAAAATCCAGCTTAAGAATATTGCACTAATCAATTTAGCATGCATCTTCAGAAACAGAAATTGCATCCCAACCTCAAGATAAGGTAAATGTGGGGAAAAAAGTAGCTGCCAACGTCTCAAGCTTGATATACAATAAAAGGTGAACATCAACTGCTGTTCATATTGACACACACACACACACGTGTTGTTATTAACTATATCATCTTCCCTTTGCGTGGCATTAGTGATCTAAAAAGATGTTTCAAGAGAGGCAATCAGATGAATTTGAATTGGAAACAAGCATAATACTGTTTCAGATTAGATTCATGCTGTACCAACAACACTAAATGGGCCTTCATGTGATCCAACACGAGTTAGATATCGGTATGGCCCCCGGAGAATATCAAGAAAATTAATAGTAATACAAATATTACACTTTAAAAGTTAAAACCATAATGAGATTGTTGTATCCCTTCATAGACAAGAGCTCACAGAATAGCATAACTAACTCCAGGAGTGGAATTGATACATTTAAGATAACAGCAGCACAAAGCACAAATTTTGTGTCAGTCTGAAGTGGTATCAATTAGTAAAACCTCGTGGAATGAAATATATCAAAACCAGATTCTAACACTGGTCTTTACACTCCTTTACTAAAAGAGATCTTACTCTTTAAAGCAAATGAATAAGGATATTAACTCGGTGAAGGAACACCATATATGAAACCTGTAAACTTGGAAGTGCAAAGCCATCGAGTGATGGCTGGATATAATAGGCCAACATAGCCAGTTGTGGATTTAATTTCCAATCAGAACAATACTGACTGCAGTAATTATTGGTTTCAATTAGAGATAAATGCAATATTATATGCAGACTGTTCTTAATGATAATGATGTGTTATGCGTGAATATTCCATATCAATCTTAATTGGTTTCGTGCAGATAATTATTTTGCTTCGATTAGGCTTAAGTTAAGCTAATATAGGTTTTCCTTCTCTTCTTACCTTCAATTGTAAATTCCAATAAAAAAATCCAGGTATAGGTGGTACTGACAGTATTTTTAGGGACAAAAAAGAAGGGCACGGGCACATGGTTATTGCTTTTCCTGATTATATTTTTTTTATAAGTAAAGTGCGTGTCATTAACAAACGCCCGAGAGAGGCGAAATATTTACAAAAGAAAGGAGCATCTTATAAAAAATAAAAATAAAAAAGCATAAACCCCCAAAAAATCTACAAAAGAGTCAATACAAGAAGGGTAAGCTTCCATTACCCAAGAGTATAGTAACTTCAACAACTTATCTTTTAATCTATTGAGGGGATTTGTCTCCCCTTCAAAACTCCTACAGATTCCGCTATTCCTGATTAAATAAATCACTGCAGAAGGTTTCAGGCTGAGAACTTATCACAAAATTTTATAGGTTTTCTCACTTTTCCGTGAGATTGATTTCTAGAATATAAAGATTCAAGGTGATTCTGGAGTTGCAGATATTTCTCAATGATGAAAGCAAGATCCAGTTGAGTGAAATATGTGTTGAAAGCTTGATATTTTGTTGGGCCCATTCTCTAATAACTTAAGCTCTTGGAGCAATTGGTTGCTTAAAATGGTATCAAATCCTTGATTTTTCGAGATCTTGAGTTTGAGCCTCTTCATTTCTATTTATTTCCCGTTTGCATTTGCACTTTATTCTACTTCACATTTGTCTGTCGTTTCTTTACCTCTCCACGTGTGAGTCCAAGGTCGCACGTGAGAGAGAGTGTTAAAAGCTTGATATACATTGTTAGGCCCATTCTCTAATAGGTTAAGCATTTGGAGCAATTGGTTGCTTAACAATATGCATATTGCAGGATCATGGTTTGAAAATTATGGCAGGCTCCATTCTTCAATGAAAGTGACCTTGCTCAAATCATTAGAGATAGCTCGAAGCTCAATAGGTTCCCCTTAGACGTCATGCTAATACTTTACTGCTATGCCCATGGGCCAGGTGCCGCAAGGCGGGGGGTGGCTTTGACATCCCCCACTTCTTTTGCCTCTTTTATTTTAATTAGTAAACGTACAGAGGTCCATGACAAATCCCCACCACTTAAGGTGATTTTATTTCCCAAAAAGAAGAATGGTTAGGTGAAGGTCATGGTGTTGCCTTGGTTGGATTTGGTTAGTTGAGTCAGGTCAAGCTGGGCTGATTTCTCCTGTTACTTCATGATAATATAAATCTTAGCTTCTTTCTTGCAAGGAGAAGAGGTAATTCTCAGTTAAACAGACACTGTGGAACATGTACCTCAAATTAACAAATATAAAGATTCCCAGAAAAAAAAAATTACAAATCTACAAGTGTTATTGGAAATTATCAATTGAGAATTTCCATCAATCATTTGACCACATAATTTTCTTGAGCAAAAGTTGATTCATAGGTCAAGTTCAAAGCTATAAATACGTAAATGACTGCAAATAAGAAACTGCAAGAACTCAACAGAAGTTAATAGCTAGAAGGATAATTATGAATACAAAAAAATAGGTGAGCCACGATGAAAGAAACCCTATGACGTCACAACTGAAAGACTTATATTATTATAACAAGTAAATTAGGTATATAGGTATTCATGTGCGGAGCGTAGTGAAGAACATAATAGCCATGCGACTTAACCCTAGTTGTGTTGCTAGTGACGAATAATAGGTTGGGGGGTGTGGGGGGCAAGTCCCCCGAGGTACGGTAAGGATATATCGGATAATTTCAATGTATTCGGTTAGGGTTAGGATTTAACTGCGATACAGTATAAATACGTTATAACCCTATTTTCTAATAAGTGTAAAAGATAGCTGCATCCGTGGACGTAGGCACATTGCCAAACCACGTAAATTCTCTGTGTCGATTTCTCTCTAATTCTTGTTGCATAGATCATTAATTTCACAACAAATGTGATATGAATCTTTCAGATCATTAGACTCTCAAGACCTTTTTAATATTCGAAGTTATATTTTCTGAAAATAAAGGCCACCGGAATGTAATGAAAAACGAATAAATAAATACTCTTACCTGATTGATGGCACAAACAGCAGGGACATTCATGTTAAACAAGGTTGTGTAGATAGCTTCTTTTAGCTGTCTTCTAGCTGCTTTAGCAGATTCGGTATCTTGAATAGTAGAAGTAAACAGATCAGGCTAATGAAATCATATTTTGCATGGGGGGAAAATGCTGTAATTTCTCAATCCAATCATAAAATTAGTACATGAAAAAAGAGGTGGTCATCTATCACATCATCAATTCTCAACAAAAAAAAAATCACCAAAGGGAGAAAAAAGTAAAAGGTTACCTAGTATATCACTGCTTGTAAAAAGGTGCATGTTTGTCAAGCATCAAATGTTCCTATAGGTTATTATTATTTTTTTATTATTAACAAATAAACATATAAGGAACTATATCCAGAAATAAAGATGCTTTCTGTAGTTGAAGATGCCAATTGAAGACAAAATGAGAAAGGTCATCTCATATGGTGTGCCGTGTGGCCATGTAAAATGCAAACCACCTAAAGCACCATTAAGAAGGAATAGTCTCATCCAAGTTGAAAATGCCAAAAGGATTAGGAACGCCAAAAAGAACATAGGATTGAGGCTGTGAAAAAGGACAAGATTGCCTAACTTACAAAGAGCCAAATGAAGATGAAGAATCCATGTAATCAAATGAAGATGAAGAATCCATGTAATCAACTCCAAATAGGTGGGATTAAGGATTATTAAATCAAATAAATTTTTTTAATGTTATAATCAGTGTTGTTAAGCTCAATGATAGGATTTAATGTTATGTTTTGGGCACTCATTCTAAGTCAACTATTCTTTCAAAATTGTGACAGCATGCATAGGAACTTCAACAATTATGATAATTTCATAATTATTCTGTAATCTTTCACAGAATAGTAGAGTTCAATGAAAGTTGAACACATACACTTCATAATACATTCAAGAATTTAATATTCCAATGATGCATCCTTAAACTTTGTTGACAATAGAGATGAGCAGTGAAAAATGGTTTCTGAGTTGTAGTTCTACGCAATAAGATATTCAAGAAATTACATTGTTCTGTGATTGATGATGGAGTTATAGATAGTGAAGAAATATAAAAAAGGATACATGAAATTTTATTTGCTAAACCAACTCAGTTTGACAAGTTGAATTTGTAGAAAAGTATTCGCCAACTTCCAGATTCATCAATTCTCTACTCCTTGCAAAAATGTACTTCAAGATGGTAGGTTTAAAGAATTAAATATAATGAATGTGTCAAAGAGAATAGACCTCTTTCTTGACAGAAAATGATTATCTATTTATAATATTTCTTCCCTACAAGCCATCTTGAGGCTTTTGAGCTGTTTGTTTCCTTCTACTTGCTCTTTAATAGGATTAGGCTGATTAGCATTCAGGTTTAAGACCTGTATTCTGCTCCACAAACCCTTGGTTGAAAAATATTGTTTAGTCTGACAACACAAATACTCACACCAAAACTAGAATCATCAAAGGGATGCTACACAGAATTATACAAAAGAAAACCACATGTCAACAAAAAGGAGACTGAAGTTATTATCCTACTCAAAAGCCCCAGGGCCTGGGTGTCCGTCTCGTGTCACTTGTCATTGCAAATGGGCTGTGAGATAAGTTTTCAAGCATCGAGATTTTAACATGAATAAACAGCAGAAGGCAACTAGAGATATTATCAATCTTGAAGTGAATAAAATTGTGGCTGACCCTCATAATGGCAGATTGGAATGGACACGACAATTGGATGTGCAGACTTTTTCACCTGCATCCTGCAACGAGATAGGATCAGATTCTTTAAAAGGAGAACAACATTAGAAAAGAATAAATAAAGGAGAAGCATTGAGTACAGATGCAGTTATTAATTGAGGGTTGCAACCAACATCGTACTTCGTATATGATAACTAGGACAATTACATAAGTTCAGTTCTATATACAGTGAAAGCAAGCCCTTTTAATACTCTGTGTTGTATATTTCAATGGAAAATCTAACTGCATATAAAGTTCACAATTTTATTATAGGTAATCGAAGTCATCTATGCAACAAGTAATTGTTCCTTTGCAACATAACACAATTAAAATTGCAAGCTTAGATTAAGGATAATTTTAATAAATAGTGTTCCATGCTTACATCCGGGAAAAGTGAAAATAATATAAGATTTAGACAAACGCATGAAGTGTTCAGACACTATAATGTAGCACCAAAAAAAAAAAAAGGAAAGGGAAAGAAGAAAAAAAAAATTACAGACCTGCTATAAATTGTTACAAAAAAATTTCGAAGTTTAGAGGACATTGGAGTCTCAATGTTTCCAAATTCCTGCACATCAGATAAACTTAACAAACGTAACATAGGGTTTCCACTTTTGTCGAACTACAAGTGAGTGAAAATCGTCAATGCATCAAAGAGAACTGCAAGAATGTCCCAAATTCAGAAAATGAAAAAAAATCTTTCCTGAGAGTTTTTGAACTGCCAGATATAACAGGAATCTCACCAAAAATGTTGTGGCACGTCCAGATGGAGAAGCACATTTGCTCCAACCATATTTACAATAACCTGAGCCACCTTTTTTCACAAACACGAGAAGAGAAAATAAATACAAATTTCAAAACGTAGTTTCATGAAATGCAAAATTGAAGTGATTATAAATGTGCTCAGAAATGGTTGATAAGGTGAATAATCAGTTAATTCCATTGGATACAGAGCTTCTTATATTTTGAAAGTCTCTCAAGGCAATGCTGAGAGATAATTATTAACTGAAATCAAACAAGCAGTACCATGGGAAGGAAAGGATTTCCACCAGTACTACTAAAGATGAATCATGCTTCAACTTTCCTTTTATATACAAATGGAATTGAATCAATTTATCAATTATCACTTGTATATGGATTGAATAGAAATTTACAGAGCATGTCCCAAAACATGGAATAATTGTATAAACAGGTAAAGCTGAAGATGCGCACCGTCTATAATAACAGAGCCAGGGACTTGTTCTCGCTGGCCATAAATATGCATAAATGACAACGGAGGCTTCTGATTAGGAAATGCTCTGCAATCACATCTGTGAAATTATCAGGTGGATGGGGAAACAGAAAGGGCATGCAAACACATGCATGCAAATCACGAAAAAATAGAATCTGTCAGTTGTTGCTAAACTAATACAAGATTGAAAAATAGGACAAAGAGACAAGCGAATAGCAATTCAATCTTATGTTCAACTGTCGAAGCAGCCTATAGCAGGAATAAACAGGATCAACGCAATTAACAGTTAAAGGTCCATTCTTTTTAACTGTAATGTATCAAAACCAACTTCAGACAAATTTAATTGCCATTCTCATAACGTCAAATAAGTATAGTAAACCGGTAAGTATTGGTAAACACACATAGACACATGGAAGTGATTTTGTTCTGGCAAATTAAACGTCGTTATCGTTAGTCAATTGATGTAACAGCTCATATCAGTTCCCTGAAAGGGAAATTCGCCACTTACAGAAGAGGAAAACCAGATCGCAAGTGCGTTTCGGCGAAGAATATCGAGTCCCACGACTCCCGATGGTTCTGAAGGAAGAATATCCATAGAGGATTGTCAGAAACAATCAATTTCCAAGATTTGCACACCACGCTCAATTTCGCCACCTCTTTTGGTCCAAGAAGTTTCAAAATAAGCATAAATATATCCAAAGGTAGTCGATCAAATGCCCCCGTCGACGACTGAACGTGCATCATTTGCTCGCGTCGATTGTAAGATGAATACGAATTCGAGTTTGAACTTGAACGGCTCGAAACCGATTCCCAAACCTTTCTCAGCAACATCGTCATCTTGCCTGATACAGTTCTTCTAAAAGAGATACAGAACGGACCAGTTCAGGGATATCAAAGAAGACCATGGAAGGACGAAATAGCAAAGTGTCGACGCGTTGCAGCAGCACAGTTCGGACTCGTGTGGCCCCCACAACGGCACTGCGCGGCTAGCGATTCGCGCGCAGGCGTGCGGATTTGGCTTCGACTCCAACTAACCCATTTTGTTATATATATATATATATATATATATATATATATGAAAAATATTAACGTGATTGTAAGCGTATATATTCATAATTTAATTAACTTATATATTTATGGTTGACGCTAGTGTATGTATGAAAAGAAAATGTTATTAACGATAATGTATATATAAAAAAAAAATGTTAACATCAGTAGGTAGGTGTTCACATTCATAATTTAATTAATATATATATATATATAGACACACACATACGGAGTACATGTTAAGAGAAACTTTTGTTTATGTTAGGAAAGGAACCATGACCACCATTTTGAATTCAAAAAAGACCGAAATTTTTTTAAGTTTTTGAAAAAAATTTTAATTTAAAATAAAGAAAAAAAAAGTTCAAATATACACCCAAAAAAGTGAAAAGAAAGTCATTGTCTCTTATTTAAATTAATATTATCTAATAATTATATCATTTTTAACAATAAATGCCTAATTTTTAACTCTTGTATTTGAGGGCATAATTGGTATTTTAAAATTTCTTTAAATGATGCTTTTTTCTCTAAATATTCTTATTTTTGAAAGATTGGAGAAATAAGTCCAATCATTCAATTTTTTTCTCTTAATATTATTTTTTTCTATCAATCATACAAATTAAAATAAAAGAAAGTATATTATTTCACTTCAATCTTTCTTTCTTTTTATCCCGACCATTCTAACTAAACGAGTTGTTATATATTAAATGACTGATATAAGTACTAGAATCTCTCAAGCCCATACTTACATCATGCTTGGATTGATGGGTCGAAGGAAAAAAAAAAAGAAGAGGATAAAGAAAGAGAGAACAACTTATTTCATACTTGGTTTAAAAAATTAAAAGAAAAAAACTTAGATAAAGGGAGGAGGGTCTCTTAACCCATGTTCTACCCCTATTTTTAAAAATAAGTGTATTCATGTTTTATTCTTTTTAATAATTTTTTATCTCATTTATTTTCTTCTCAATCTTTTTAAGCAATATAATAGAAATGCATGATAAATTATACTAATTTTTTCAAATATTTATTGACATTACATATGTTTTTCTTTATTGGTGTATCCAGAGGTTCCTTGGACAGGGTTTATATGTTGGGAAAATAGATTATTGAGCAAGAATTTTTTACCATTTTTGAGATAAAATTAAAATGAGTCTCACGTATTATTTTAAATAGGTCCACATAGAAATATGTTCTCATCCATGAGATGATTAAGAACATATATATTGGGTTAATCAAAAACTATAAAGGAATGAATGAGAAATTGACTCAAAATATTATCACTTGGAAACAATAACAAAACTTAAAACTTGTGAAAAACTTGTGTCTCACTTAAGTTGGGAACAAAATTTTAAAGAGTATATATACAATTATCTTGGGTTGGGCCTCGGCCCTAGCCCGTTGTATATATATCTTTTCAAAATGTTACATTTTTTAATTTTGATTAAACAGTCAGCATGATCAAGTGTGTCCCTTCAGATTGGTGCGTCTGTTTATCAATTGATGCATTTATTCAAATTGAAGCATTATATTTGTTCGTGTAAACAAATGCATCCTTTAGGTTTCGTGTCTATTTGAACAGCCACCAAGTTGCCTATATAAACTCAATTCGTCTTCATTATCATTCATTCAATTTCACAAGTTTTAAAATTAAGTTCATACATACTGTAAGTTTGCATATTAAGAGAGTTCAAGGATAAGTTTTGGTTATCTGTACACATAAGATTTGAGTGCTTTCATCTATTGTGCATGACCATTATATCTTAGGAGATAACCGTCATTGAAAACTCGAAAGCACCAGTGCAAAAGCGATATTATCTTAAGGACATAGTGTAAGACACTAGTTTTGGTCAATCACTATTGTTTTACTTTTGATATTTTCGAAAAAAACTGTAAGTTCAAATTTATGTTTGTTTCTATTTAATTTTTGTTTATGTATTTACAATATTTTGAAAATTCATTTTCTGTTTATATGATTCTAAAATTATTTTAAACTATTTTATAATATAATATTTATTAAAATGTTGTAAGTTTTTTGAAATACAGTATTCTGTAAAATATAATATTATCTAACAATATATATATATATATGATGGTTATTATAAAAGTATTAAAAATTTGAGAGTAAAATTTTTAAAATGGTAGTAAAATTATAGTGGAATTTTTTTTCTCAAACCTTACGGAGGGGCAGTGGCCTCCTTGGCCGCCCCCCAATTCCACAGCTACTTTTCTTGTCATTTGAGAATTTATATTGTCATTCCTTTTAACTTTGATATTGGTAACAAAACAACTCATATGTTAGTCAATTATTATCTGACCATATGTACTAGGTTATTATCGTCACTTATGTTTCTTAAAATACCGACTTTATCCCTATCAAATCCAAGCCCAAACATTTACCATTAACATCAAACAGCCAATTAGAATCTCAGTATGACAAACTACCTTCATCGAAATTCTTTTTTATCACCGACACATGTACATGTAAACAAATTATACACGCAAAAATTGTAAATCCACCACAATTGCTCCATTTTTTACTATAAATAGAGAGATGCAAAGGTAATTGAGTTTTGTTTCAGAAGCTTTTATATATATATATGTATGTATGTATATGTATGTAAGTATAGAGAGATGGGAATGTTAGAACCAAAAATGGCAAAGAACTTTTGTAAATGCAAAATCTGTTTATGCTAGAAAACTGGGAGAATGCAATATTTGATTGAATAACACTTCCAGCTGTTAAATAGCCTTACAATGAAAATAAGAAAGGAAATAACAACCCACGATTTTACAGGACCTAGAATCGTGGTACATGACTAAGTCAGAAAGAGAAAAAACAATCCTTGTCCCTCAAGTATAGGAGGGATTATTTGCAGACTTGAATTAAATCCTAGAAACA
The DNA here is from genome assembly GCA_008638375.1 of Nyssa sinensis. Classification (NCBI taxonomy): domain Eukaryota; kingdom Viridiplantae; phylum Streptophyta; class Magnoliopsida; order Cornales; family Nyssaceae; genus Nyssa; species Nyssa sinensis. Next base: position 56,968,498 of record CM018046.1, read on the forward strand.
AGGAATCCTAACCCTAACGGCTAGGAAATCCCAACAACTTTATCATCCTCCCTTAAACTGAATGTCATTGACAATCAGTTTATCCAGGGTATTCGCAGACACCCATTAATTCTCGCAACTTCGAAAACGTTTCAAACTTCAATGGTTTTGTCATAATATCTGCAATTTGCTTCTGGGTAGAACACTGTATCAGCTCCACTACTTCATCTTTGACAAGATCCCGAAGAAAATGAAAACGAACATCTATGTGTTTGCTACGACCATGCATCACTGGATTCTTCGAGAGTTTGATGGCTGAAACATTGTCACAGTACACCACCGTAGGTCTGGATTGTACATGATTTAAACTCTTCAAAATTCTTCTTAGCCACACAACTTGACAAGCACTTGATGCTGCAGCAATAAACTCAGCTTCAGTGGTGGAAAGAGTAACCACTGGCTGCTTCTTTGAAGACCAAGATACTGCACTAGAATTCATCATAAATACATAGCCTGAAGTACTTTTTCTGTCATCCTGGTCTCCAGCATAATCGCTGTCTGTGTAGCCAAAAAACTCTTCAACTCCTCCCTTCCTATAAAACATCCCAAAGGTGGTTGTTCCTTTTATATACCTTAGAACTCTTTTTGCTGTCATCAAATGTGATTCAGTGGGACGTTTCATGTACCTACTGATTAAACTTACAACAAACATTAAGTCAGGACGTGTAGCAGTTAGATACATAAGACTTCCCACCATTTGTTTGTAAAGAGTGCCATCGACTTCTACTCCTTCTTCATCTCTTGTGAGCTTAAATCCAGGAACCACTGGATTATGCACTGAGTTGCACTGATCCATGTTGAATCTTTCCAGAATTTCTTGAGCGTACTTCCGTTGACTGATAAAGATACCATCTTCCTTTTGCAATACTTCAATGCCAAGGAAATATCTCATTTTCCCGAGATCAGTCATGTCAAATTCAACCATCATGGACTTCTTAAATTGTTCAAACATAACTTCATCATTGCCAGTGAATATAAGATCATCAACATAAAGACACACAATCAATATTTTACCTCCATCCGTTGTTTTAATGAACAAAGTATGCTCGTAGGGACACTTATTGAAGCCTTCCTTGACAAAGTATGACTCTATGCGACTGTACCAGGCTCGGGGAGCCTGTTTGAGTCCATACAACGCCTTTTTGAGTCGATAGACCTTTGATTCACTCCCCTTCTGTTCATAACCAGGGGGTTGATCGACGAACACGTCTTCATTAAGTTCTCCATGCAGAAATGCCGATTTGACATCAAGTTGATAAATCAACCAACTTTTCTGCACAGCAAGTGAAAGCACAATTCGAATTGTATCCAAGCGAGCCACTGGTGCGAAAACTTCAGCATAGTCCACTCCATATTGTTGACTGTATCCTTTAGCGACTAGCCGTGCCTTATACTTGTCTACTTCCCCATGCTCATTGAGTTTCGTTTTAAAGACCCACTT